>JBCNYH010000001.1:71831365-71847402 GCA_039654325.1 Tandanus tandanus
CTATCTATCTATCTATCTATCTATCTATCTATCTATCTATCTATCTATCTATCTATCTATCTATCTATCTGTACACAGTATTAATTTTGCCAGTCTTTTCTCTGTCTCTTTCTTTTCTCCCCCCCTCTCTCTCTCTCTTTCTGTCTGTCTCTCACTCTTTCTTTCTCTCTTTCCTTCTTTTCTGCTGTATCAGCCTTTCCCATGAGATGCGGCTGGACATGCACGGTGTACGTTTGAACAGCAATTCAGCAACTTGACTGTCTAAATATTTCTAGGTGTTGGGTAAGAAATGTTCTTGGCTCTGAGCCAAGAAATGTCTGACGCTTTTCACGCATGTGTGTGTGTGTGTGTGTGTGTGTGTGATTGATTGCATCAGAAACCATGGCTTTACTCTTCCATGAATGTATTGGTGTGTTGATAGAATTCCATCGGTGGCATGGTTTCCTGTCAGTCCTTCCCCTTGTTCCTGAATCATCTTGAAACATTTTTTGTGTTTGTGTTTGTATCCGAAGGTGGGATGTTTTGGGTGCTGCAGTCGGGGTCCGCTCGCTGGCCTCCGTCCCCTCTCTGCCCAAAGCCGTGGCCGAGTTCGTCTCCGACGCTGTGGCTGAATGCAAACCTGCTAAAGTGCATGTGGTCTCCGGCACGCCTCAGGAGACGGCCGGCATTCTGGCTGGTTTGGAAAAGGAAGGCATGGTTAAAAAACTGCCCAAGTATGAAAACTGGTGAGTGATGCGACCTTGGTTACTTTATAACGTGTCTAAGTTCTGATCCTGAGTCAACAGAATTGCACATGGGGCAGCAAATCTGTTCTGCGGCTCATCCCAACCCCTCAGCTCATATTTATACACTTCAACCAATTTGTTTTGTTCAGTTTTGTTATTTCTCTGTTTTTGTCTGGTTTGTTGTTGTTGTGTCTATTTTGTCTATGTTGTGTCTATTTTGTTGTTGTTTTATTGTTTTGTCTATGCAGTATTTAATTATTGGTTAGTGGATGTTTACATTGTTTATTTTTGTACAGACCTACAGAATATAGTTGTAACTACTCATGAATAGTTTGTAGGTCTGTACCTATGGACTTTTGGACTAGGGTGCTGGGCTCTTGATCAAGATGTTGTCGGCTTGAATCCCTGTTAGACCTTCACCGTGCTAAAATCCTTGGGCAAGGTCTTAACCACAACTGTGCCTCTGTCCACCAAGCAGTATAAATGGGTATCAGTAAAAATACTGGGAAGGTAACTTGTGATGGACTAGCGTCCCATCTAGGAGGAGTTGAACTCCTAGTCGCTTCACGCTACAGAAACCGGGATAAGCTAGAAACGAGTGGTGCATCGAAGAGGTGCCTGACATTCAACCCGGAGATCGCAAGGGAGGGAGGGATGGCATACGCTCACTTCCCTGTCACTCACAGCAATCACCAGCCAATCTTGGGCATCTGTGAGCTCATTCGTATGAGGGGGTGGATAGCGCTTTCCCTCAAATACGCATGCACAGCAGTTCGTAAAGAAGCGGGTGGCAGAATTGCATGTCACAGAGGGATGATATGCATGCTTACGCCCCTCCCTGGTTGGTGGTCGTGTGATAGGAAAGGCAGTACTTGATGGGTAGGAATTGGATACGACTAAAATTGGGGGAGGGACTACCTTTAGTTACTACTCATGGGGTGAAGTTGAAGTAGGTGTCGCTAAGCTTCTCTACTAAACCACACAGGAGATTTTAAGAACTGAAACGGGTTTTAGGCAGGTGCGAAACCTGACTCTGAATACACGCAACTTTCCTGTATGAATATTTATGTACTTTTGCTTTTGTTTTACTGATAAATTCAGAAATGTTAGTTTGTTTTTGTCAGCACTATAAATGTGTTCCTTATGACAGAAATGCGTTGTCATTATTACTGACGAATGAGTTTAACCCTGATTTCTAACGCTGCAGCTGGCTGGCTCGTACCGACCCTAAAGACGTGGCCCGTGTGGAAAGTAAGACGGTGATAGTCACTAAGCAGCAGAGGGACACAATTCCCATTCCCAGCAACGGCGTGAAGAGCCAGCTCGGCAGCTGGATGAGCGAGAACGACTTCCAGAAAGCCAGAGAGGACCGGTTTCCTGGCAGCATGACAGGTATGCCTGCTCAACTCCTTGAGGGTTTTTTTCTGACGGTGGCCATTTTGTTTTCATTCCTGTATTACTTTAACACCAAGAACCTGATGGATGCCATTTGCATGTACTTTAGTGTTTAGTAATAATAGATTTGTTGTGTACAGTTGCACACATTAGGTAAGAAAATCAAGGACTGGATTTCACTACAGATTAGCCTGACTCCGATATCTTTTCTTTTCTTGCCTTGCCCTAGGTCGGACGATGTACGTGATCCCGTTCAGCATGGGCCCAGTCAACTCCTCTTTAGCCAAGTTTGGTGTTCAGGTGACAGATTCTCCGTACGTGGTGGCCAGCATGGGAGTAATGACTCGCATGGGCACGTCTGTCCTGGACAAACTCGCGGAGGGTGCGGAGTTCGTTCGCTGCCAGCACTCGTTAGGTCGACCCCTACCACTTAAAGGTACTGAGCATCTGTTACAGTCCAGGAGTCCAGGACAAGCCCTGCAGTGCTCTGTTTACAAACTAATCAAATTAAAAATTTATCTATAAATGGATTTCAGTCCATAAATACAAAATATATAACGATCCTGACATTTTCTGTCTAAAGATCAGTCTACAGGGGCTCGGTTCTGACATGGGAATTCTGGGGTCTTCGGCATTTTTGGCCAAGTCGTGGAATTTTAGGGAATTTGACTTCGACTAACAACCCTGATTTGCTTCTGTTTGCAGTTACTTTCACTTCCTATAGATGAACTTTGACCTGCGAATTCACGAGCCTCTGTATTCTGAAGGAGTAGTAATCCGGATAGCGGGCGGTTGTGTCTGTTCTGTCTGACCTTCTTGTTCTTTCCACTGTTCTCCAGCTCCATTGATAAATCAGTGGCCTTGTAATCCAGAGAAAGTGCTGATCTCGCATCTCCCGGATAGCAGGCAGATCCTGTCTTTTGGAAGTGGTTACGGCGGGAATTCTCTCCTGGGAAAGAAGTGTTTCGCGCTGCGTATTGCCTCTCGCATTGCCAAAGATGAAGGCTGGCTAGCTGAACATATGCTAGTGAGTCACTTGGGCAAATGCTCTCTTTTTTTTTGCTTTGTTTGTTTTGTTTGTTTTGTAAAACGGAATGGAATGGGTTAGGGGTAGGGGATTAGGGGGTTGGGGGTTAAGGATTAGGTGGTAATGAGTTTGGAATTATGGGTTGGGATTAAGGATTGGAGTTAGGGGTTGGGGATTAGGGGTTTGGGGTTAATGTTTGTTTTTAGGGTTGGGGGGTTTGTGGTTCGGGATTTGTGGTTGGGGATCAGGTGTTGGGGTGGGGATTAGAGGTTGGGGAATAGGGGTTTGGGGTTAAGGTTTGTGGTTGTGGATTAGGGACTGGGGATTAGGGTATGGGTGTGAGGGGTTGGGGATTAGTGGTTGGGGGTGATGATTAGGGGTTGATGGTTGAGGATTAGGATTTGAGTGTTCTGGGTGGAGGTTAGGGTTTGGGGTTGTTGATTAGGGATTGGGGATAGGGGTTGGAGGTTGAGGATTGGGGCAGGGGATTAGGAGTTGGGGATTAGGTGTTGGGTGTAGGAGATTAGGGGTTGAGTGTTTGGGTAGAGTTCAGGGTTTGGGGATTGGAGATAGAGGTTAGAGGTTGAGGATTAGGGGTTGGGGATTAGGGATTGGTTGTAGGGGTTAGGGATTAAGGGTTTAGTGCAGGGGTTGGAGGTTAGTTTTTGGAGATTAGAAGTTGAGTGTTAGGGGGTGGAGGTTAGGGTTTGGGGATATGAGATAGGGGTGAGTTGGGGATTAGAGGTTGGGGGTTGGGATTAGGGATTGGGTGTAAGGGTAAGGGGTTGGGCGTAGGGGTTGGGGATTAGATGTTGGGGTAAGGAATAAATTGGCATCATCGGCATAATCATTCTTTCTTTCTCTCCCTTTTTAGATTCTGGGAATCACAAATCCTCAGGGAGTAAAGCGATACATTGCTGCAGCTTTCCCAAGTGCTTGTGGGAAAACCAACCTGGCCATGATGAAACCAACACTGCCGGGCTGGAAAGTGGAGTGTGTGGGAGATGACATTGCCTGGATGAAGTTTGACAGTCAGGGTGAGTGAAGACGTTTGTCCGAGTTCCTGTCCATGTCTCTGGAGTGATTCTGTATTGTTTGTTTTTGTGGTTGTTGTTATTGTTATTGGTGCCTTTTACTGTGGTACTGTTATTTTCCAGGTAAACTCCGCGCTATTAACCCAGAGAACGGGTTCTTCGGTGTGGCCCCTGGAACCTCTCTGAAGACAAACCCTCATGCCATGGAAACCATTTCGAAGAACACGATCTTCACAAACGTTGGTGAGACGAGCGAAGGTGGCGTTTGGTGGGAAGGTCTTGATCCACCGGCGAAAGGCGTTTCTCTACTCGATTGGCATGGAAATTTATGGAAGTTTGGTACATATCACTGCTTTATTTTCAGTTCATCATTTATTCTTACTTGAAGATAAAACCAGTTTTAAGAAGCGCATGACTGAAATAGATGTTACCTCACAGGTGATTCAAAACCGTGTGCCCACCCGAACTCGAGGTTCTGCGCTCCTGCCGCTCAGTGTCCCATCATGGACCCTATGTGGGAGAGCGACGAAGGCGTGCCAATTGATGCCATCATATTTGGAGGCCGGAGACCTGAGGGTGATTACCATGGAAATTTATGGGAATTCATGGGAATTTTGTCCTGCACGGTAATAAGACTGTCCATATCTTTTCTTTATTACAGGTGTACCCCTGGTGTACGAGTCGTTTAACTGGCGACATGGAGTGTTTGTTGGTGCTGCCATGAGATCGGAATCTACCGCCGCTGCAGAACACAAAGGTATCTCAGGCTTCAAAGTGGCGAATATCACCATGCATTATACGTGTGTATGTAATAAAACACTTTGGGACGTGCTGTAGAATTTTTCTTGTAAAAGAATGTCACATTGTGGCTTCTGGCCAATCAGAATCCAGCATTGAACTAACCGTATCTTGTGTATACAGGCAAAGTCGTCATGCACGACCCCTTCGCTATGCGCCCGTTCTTCGGCTACAACTTTGGCGACTACCTGAGCCACTGGCTGAGCATGGAGACCCGGAAGGCGCCCACTCAGCTCCCCAAGATCTTCCATGTCAACTGGTTCCGGAAAGATCCACAGGCCAATTCCTTCCTGTGGCCCGGATTCGGAGAGAATTCCCGAGTGCTCGAGTGGATCTTCCACCGTTGCGGACGCACCAGCGAAGACGAGGCAGCCAGAAAAAGCATTATCGGATGGTTGCCCCAAGAGGGTGCCATCAACACACAAGGCCTGGGCCAGAAAGTCGACATGGAGGCGCTCTTTGACGTTCCGAAACCTTTCTGGCAAAAGGAAGTCCAAGAGATAAAAGCCTACTTCACACAGCAGGTTGGCGCAGACCTACCTCAGCAGCTAGAGGCGGAGCTAAGGGCGCTCGAGGAGAGAGTCAGGGATTGAACAGAACAGGACAAGATGTTTTAAAGTACACTACTTTTAAATGTTTGTTATATTGTGAGTTGGAGAAGGAAACAATCTTTTAAGCTACAATGTTCAGTCATATAATAATAATAATAATAATAATAATAACAATAATAATAATAATAATAATAATGACAATAATACCACACCGGCCACATGAAGCTAAGACTCACTGACTAACTCAATACCATGTTGTCTTGACTGTTTACGGAGAAAAAATGACCAGAGGTTTATTGTAGTCATCTTCTGCCTAGCGTTCATCCAACGACGACCAATCATCAGACCAAAAATATTCAGGAGACTTGGGAAACTGTTTTTACTGTATTAAGCTGACCTGACTGAATAAACTACTGAAAATCTCTGCTGCCGTCATTCAGTTGCTTCACTCACTATTATTATTATTAGTTACTGGTATTATTATTTTAATGGGTTTTAATTTTTATTTAATTCCTGAATAATACTCCTGCTTGAAAATCCAATCCAGGCAGAATTCCATTTAAGACCTGCTTCCTGCTATCACGGTGTTCATGTCTCCAAACAAAGTTCCAGAGGAAGACCCTGATCATCGAGGTTACAGCCCCATAATTCCGACAGCCCTGTGGTCTGACAGCCCATTGGTCTGACATTTACAGCCTATTGATCCAACATCCCTTTGGTCTGTCAGTTACAGCCTATTTGTCTGACAGTTACAGCCTATTGGTCCAACATCCCATTGGTCCTACAGTTACATCCTATTGGTCCAACATCCCATTGGCCCTACAGTTACAGCCTACTGATCCAACATCCCATTGGTATGACATTTACAGCCTATTGGTCTGACAGCCTATTGGTCAAACAGCCCATTGGTCCGTCAGTTACAGCCTATTGGTCCAACATCCTATTGGTCTGACAGTTACAGCCTATTGGTCTGACAGCCCATTGGTGCAACAGTCCACTGCTCCAATGGTTACAGCCCATTGGTCTGAGAGCCCATTGGTCTGACAGTTACAGCCTATTGGTCCAACATCCTATTGGTCTGACAGTTACAGCCTATTGGTCTGACTGTTACAGCCTATTGGTCCAACAGTTCACTGATCCAATGGTTACAGCCCACTGGTCTGAGAGCCCATTGGTCCGACAGTTACAGCCTGTTGGTCTGACAGCCCATTGGACCGACAGTTACAGCCTATTAGTCCAACAGCCTATTGGTCTGACAGTTACAGCCTATTGGTCCGACAGCATGGCTAATCTCCATTATTTTAAAGGGAAAATATCTGTAAGGTCTCATTTCAGCATCAGTATGCTCTTCGCACAGAGATGGCTGGTATTGGCTCCAGCTTCCTTGTGATCAGCTTACGGATCACCTGACCTCAGTGTCGTGGTTATAGTATGTAAATATAAGCTATAAAAATCTCATTTTAATTTGCGTCTAATTGTGTTTCTGCACAGTAAAACCACCACCATTACTCCGTAAAGGCTTTACAGAGATGCCGTTTCACTACGCTTCTGCTCAGCACAACACCTGTCTGCGTTGGGAGCTCAACTGCATCCGTGACATAATATAAAATACATCAAAATAAATCAAAGGGCTCTATGACAAAATCCGTTCAGGCTTCATGATCATCATTGCCATGTTTGCGTCAGGTTTGCAATCAAGGGGCGAGGAAGAATTCAGGACTGGGAGGGACGGGGTCGTCCTGCATGGATCAAATGGAGTTGTGCATTACATCAAAGAAACGTACAAGTTTAATGCCTTGTTCTTGTGTTTTCATTCCCCATGTGGGAAAGGTATGAATATTTTGTGGACTCACACAATATAAGTAAAGGTTTAAGAGTAACCGCCACCACACTCACATTCTCTCTTCTCTCCCCGTTTCTCTCCCTTTTCTCTTTCATTTCTTTTTGGTCTTTCTTCCGTCTATTCTCACCATTATGTTCTCTCTCTCTCTCTTCCTTCTCTCTCCTCATTCTCTCTTCTCTCTCTTCTGTCTCTCATCTCACATCTCTCCTCTTTCTCTCCTCTCTTCCTCTTGCTCTTCTCTCTATTTTTTTCTCTCTTTTGTATCCATCTTCTTATTCTCTTCTTTCTCTCTTTCCTTTTTCGCTCTCTTCACTCTGTTTTCTCTCTCTCTCTCTCTCTCTCTCTCTCTCTCTCTCTCTCTCTCTCTCTCTCTCTTGCACTGTCTCTCTGTTCTGTCTCTTTTCCAAACATTATAGTAACAGTCCTCATCTCATTCTTTTGCCGAACTGCTTAATCCTATTATGGTTGCTGGGGAGGCTGGAGTCTAGCTCCGCTGACACTGGGCAAAGGCGGGGTACAACCTGAACAGCTCACCAGTTCATTAAAGGGCCATCAGACACACAACCATTTACACTCACGGTCACTCCTGGGGGCAATTTGGAGCAACCGATTAGCCTTATGTGCATGTCTATGTCCTGTAGGATGAAATCCGGAGTACCATGCAATCTCCACACAGAATTACCCTTGCACTCGAACCCAGGACCTTCTTGCTCTGAGGTGTACTAAATAAATAGTAATAGTAATAAATAGTTTGGGGGCAGTGGTGGCCCGGTGGTAGGGTGCTAGATTACTGATCCCAAGATCGGGGGTTCAAGCCCCACTATCAACGGGTTCTCACTGCTGTCCCCCCCAGTGCAGCTAACTGGGTTATGAAAGGCCGGCCGTGTCTCTCACTGTCTGTGGTGAGAGGAATGTAAAACAACCATTGCTGATTTTCGTAAAGAGGAGGCTGCATAGCCATCAGCGTGTTTCTGCCCTGTTGTGGCCTGGTGAGCTGTCCAGGGTGTACTCTGCCCTCGCCCAGAGTCGGCTGAGATGGGCACCAGCCTCCCTGCGACCCTAATTAGGAATAAGCGCTTCAGAAAATGAATGAATGAATAAATAGTTTGGATGGAGGATGGGGGGACTTTTATTTTGAAATGACACGCTTTAATAATTTAGCAGTTGATTAATTTCTGTGTTTGTGAGTTGAAATAGTTATAAAAACAAACATGATCTTAAAAAAAATATAATAATAATAAATAAATAAATAAATAAATAGAAAAACATCTCATGTAGCACTGATGTCGTGCTGCTTCCTCCCTGGTGTTTTGGGAATTTCCGGATCGTTCCGGATTGAACTTTCACTTTCACTCTCTCTCTCTCGCGCGAGCCCAGGCGCTTCAGGCTGCTTCCTCAGAAATAAGGTTGTTCTTTCAGTTCTGTGGAACTTTAAACCAACTCGACAGGGTGTGTATTGTGTAGAGAAGCTGTAGGACATTTCTCCGAGCGCTATGACTTCTTTAGACATGAGTCCTGCGTCGAAAAAAGAGGTACGAGCTGCATTTTCACTTGTCATCGTCGGCCATGAAACCAGTCCTCACCTTAACCGACATTCTGCGCCTCCAGCAACACCTGCTATTATTATCACCATTATTAACCTTGTCTTTACTGTTCCAGGTTGATGGGTTTACTAAGAAGCTCACCCGAGAGGTAAGGCTCAGATCCTGTGTAGTTTTGGTTTTCTTCCTGACTTCTAGTTCAGTGTAACTCTATAGCATTTTCTGTCTCCCCCAGGCAGAGCAGCTCGTCTCAGCTTTCTTCCCTCAGATGATCGCAGAAATGGACCACCTGCTCCAGGTAACGGGTCCCATCCTCACAGAAACCCTCGCACCTTATCACGGATCACCACTTTAAAAAAAAAATTTTTTTAACCGGTATTTATGATAACGGAATGTCTGTCTTCAGGCGTCGCTGGTTTTGGATGACCTTTCAGCTCTCCGAGCTCCTCTGGACATCCCGATACCAGACCCCGCCAAAGAGGAGCTGAAGAGGAAGAAGAAAGAAGAGGTAGTCCTAGTTTGACAGGTTGAAAGGGAATATAGTACGCCCTGTAAATATCTTTATACTTCTTGATGTTGTGTTTTCGTCATCGCTTTGCAAAGTTAAGCGGCGTCTTAATAAACGCCAGGTCGCACCGTTTGCTCAGAAACGGCAAGCGTCTCCTTTCGCGCCCACCGGTTTTCAGCTCCGTGCAACGATGTATTAACGAGAGATCCGGCGTAGAAGTGCTGGAGACATTGGCGCAACCTCAGGACTCTAAAGCCTTATTTGGACGGGGTTAGTATGTTAGGATACTTTTGCATTCGTCCAGCAAGAGAGGAGCTCATTTCTAGCACGCCGAACATGGATGTTTGTGTCATGTGATCTTATGGTCACACTCCAGTTGCGCCATGGTGATCAAAGAATCAAAAGAACAAATGCTGGCTTGTGTTTCAGATTAAGGCGAACCGAAGTTCCAGCAACAACTTGAAAAAGCAATAAATAGCTTTAAAGTAGCATCCATGGAGAAGCATCCATTTTTTATGACACAGGAAGTGTTTATTACATTTTTTGGGGATGGGTCAGTGATACACGTGATACCAGAATAAATACAGCAAGAAAACAAATCCTAAAGCAAGGTGAAATCACTCACTCACTCACTCACTCACTCATTTGCCAAAACGATTAATCGTATTAGGGTTGAGGGGAGGCTATGGAACCTATCTCTAAGAGAGATTACATTAATTACGCAGGCGATATTTTCCTCAGAACATTCCGTTAGAGGATTTGGATACTCTAGCTGACGACATGAAAGCTAGTTAGTTCTGGTGGTTCAGTTTTACTTCACTGCGATTATTGCGACTATAAACAATTGTCCCCTCTGTTTATATTGTTTCTCTTGAAGTTAGCAAGACAATTAAAAAAACACAAAGCGTAAACGCCACTGTTCTGAAGTTAAGAGGCAAATTTTTTTTACAAAAATTTAAAAATAGGTACCGACTGCCAGAAAGCTCTGACACTGGAGACTCCTCATAGAAAAACCTCACTGTATCAACGATTATATCTAAATCACATGGACCATATACTGTTCAGTCCCTGTTCATTAGACAGGAACTTCATCAACGGCGTTTGACCAAGGAGCAGCAAGGTGAGGTAGTGGTTAGCATGTCACCTCACAGCAAGAAGGTCCTGGGTTCATGGCCAGGTCTTGCTTTAGGTGTTTCTGTGTGGAGTTTGCTCTCTGTGCTTGTGTAGGTTTCATCCGGGTACTCCGGTTTCCTCCCACAGTCCAAAGACATGCACCTTTTTCTAACTGGCTGTTCCAAATTACCCCTAGGTGTGAATGTGGGTGTGAATGTTTGTGTGTGTGTTGGCCCTGCGATGGTCTATTGAGCTTTTCAGGGTGTACCTCACCTTCGCCTAGTGCCGGCTCGAATGCATAAAACGAGTAAGTTTTGTCAGCGTGAGCTTTTGTCCAATCAAATTCAAGACCTCAACAGCACTGTAGTATAAGACACAATCACATCAATTTATGCTAATTTAACCAATCCATTAACAATCTGCATGACCTACAATTTTAACCAATCCCGACAACTAGTCGCCAATCACTTTATTATAACGCAGGTTTCAGCATTTATAGCAGTCCCCAGTGCAAACGCAAACCATACAACACATCCTTGTTTATGATTTTTAAGGCGTCAAGATGCGGAGATGTGCACAACTGTATTTGCGATTGTTGCGCAATCCTGCGATTTTATTGCAAAAAACGCAGAAAAACATGCCTCACAATTTTTTTTATCTGCAAAATACGGCAATTTAGTCTGCAACAATCCCAAAAAAGGCACGGACTGGTAAGTATTTATAAGTTAGGTTAATATATTTATATATATAAACATGTCATCTTTTTTTTTTTTTTTTCCAGAAACAAGCAAAGGATGGAAAGAAATCTGAAGATAAAGAGGAAGAAGATGGTAAATTCCCTAAAGCTATCCTTACTTAATATCTAATACAATACCTTTTTACATCCTTATACGTCCACTGCAGTACATGCCTTAAGACATGAACTCTATTATAAACGCCTAAATTATATATTAGTATAAATAAAGTGAGTGTTTTGTGATACAGCAGGTCCTCCGTGTGGTCCCATAGCCAGTAACGAGAAAGTGGACAATCTTATTAAAGAGATAAAACCTCACATTCAGACGCTGAAGGAAAAACTCAATACAGTAAGGACTCAACGTTCAGTCATAGTGTGCAGTGTCTTGCGTTAGTATTTCTCCACTGACTTCATTTAAAGTACTAAAGAAGTAGAATAGTGAGGATGAAAATGTTTTCGAGCAACTGCGGCCACCTGTGAGGCCTTCTCTGAGGAGGAAGAGGGCGGTTATCGCCTTGAAGCATGAGCAGCCATGAGCCCTGAAGGAACTCTGAACAGGATGCTCCCACCACCATGCTTCACAGCAGGGATAGGGATCTTGGAGCAATAAGGCGTGTTAAGTAGTTCTGGATTTGTTGGGTGTAATTTGACCGTCAGCCCTGATGAAATCCATGTCCATTCAAGAGAGAACTCTTACGCAAGGCGCTGCACACTGCATTTGTCCTTATGGAGAGTTCTATTGGAAACGATGTCCTTAATAACTCGGCATCTCTGTGTAAGGTGTCCATGTGGGTACAGCTGCAGATCCCCAGGATTGAGGATGGGAACAACTTTGGTGTCGCCGTGCAGGTGATTCTCAAATTTGAGAAGGAGTTGTCTATTTTTTTATATATATATTTGATTGAAATATGATGATATGTGATTACTGATACGATGGTGACTTGTAGGAAAAGGTATTTGAGCTGCTTACTAACACCCGCACCAAGATCGAAGGATTCCAGACACAGATCACAAAGTAAGTGACGTGTTATAAACAGTTCAGATCCAAAACCACAAAACTACACAGACAAAGATTGGTAGAATAACACTGCAGAGGTGATGGTGGAGTTGCGTCTTCTGCTGGTGGGGAGGAGTAGTGTCCAGACCTATGCTCTCCTTTCCAGCTTCTGTTTTAGAGTTTAATTCAAACAGAATATCTAAAAAATTTTGGGTTTTTTTCAGGTATTACAGCGAGAGAGGTGATGCCGTCGCCAAGGCTTCCAAACAGCCACATGTGGTGAGAATTCTGCTTAATTTGAGAGGTTATATGTCACATGACTTTCCATTGGGTCATGCTGTAATGGAAAATTATTCAACAACAGGGTGATGCGATAGATGCTACCACTCCAAAGTTGATTAGCTTCCGATATTGACAAATTGCCAACAATAATAGTACTTTATCGATTTAAGAATGTACATTGTATCTGTTTAAATTTACATTTATTGTTGTAGATTGTCCACAAAACACGTTTATTATAGAAAGCTATAAACAGAGCCAGTTTGAGAAGCGATGAGATACAAGTGGCTGAAATGTGTTTCCTTCAGAGGGTGTCTGCACTCAGCCTTAGGGGTAACGGTGAGGAGCTCAGACATCCAGGTGGAACCCGAGGTAGAGCCGATGCTCCTCTGCGTTGAAAGGAGTCAGCTGGGGTGGTTCAAGAATTTGCCTCCTGGTTGCCTCCATTTTAAAGGTTTTCTGGGCACGTCCAATTGGGAGGAAACCCCAGGGCAGACCTAGAACTTGCTGGAGGGATTATAGACCTCATCTAGCCTAGGAACGCCTCCGGATCCCCCAGGAGGAGCTGGAGAGTGCTGCTGGATAAAGGGGTGCCTGGATTTCCCTTCTAGACCTGTTGCCTGTCCGCAACCTGACCTCGGATAAGTGGCGGAAATTGGTCGAAAAAAAGGGCAAAAATATCCAGATCGAGATGCGTGAAGCTGATACAGACAAATCCAAGATGACTTGCAGAAAATATCTGTAGCTGCGGCCTACGTGATGGAGCAAGGGTGGCATGTGGGCAGATCAAGATATTTAACACTTTCCATATATGGCGTTTGCAACATCCTCAAAGGGTTAGGGTTAAAATTAAGGTGTATCTTGTAGATGCTCTTCCATGTTAAGGGTGTGACATCCTGGTCCACCCACATCTTGCTCTGCCCACATCTCACGCTGCCCCTCCCCATCACGCAAGCTGCAGTGAGGACCTTTACCCCAACTCACCCCCAAAGTGGTTGAACTAAGCACTGGACGAGAGAACTGAATAGTACAAATGTCTGCTGGATGAATCGTTACTATAGAAACATACCCGTTTATTACTCTTCCAGGGTGATTACAGACAGCTTGTTCACGAGTTGGATCAACACCAGTACTGTGAGCTGCGCATCGTGGTTCTGGAGATTCGCAACACATACGTACGTTTCCTTTTTTACACACAATCCTTCACACACTGGCGCTTTAATTCCACGCTCCGGACATATTTACCGATTCTGCTTTCTATTCCAGGCCGTGCTGTTCGACGTCATCAGCAAGAACTATGACAAGATTAAGAAGCCCAGAGGAGACTGTAAAGCCCTTATCTACTGAGAAACCAACACCGTCAACACTTGTGGATACGCAGCAGCGCTCAGAATGAAAGAGATATATTTCAGATCAGATTTCATTTCATCAGGTTTCCTCAGGTTCAAACACAAAGCAGAGACAGATGTGAAATTGCCTTTGTTTATCTTTACATAATAAAGCAGTGATTTTCTTGTGTATGTTCTTTTAATGCTTCATTTTTTTTTTAATTGGACTCGTATGTCTGAGGAAAATCTTTCCAGATATAATTTGAATTATGTTATAGAAATATTATAATTAAATGTAATTATATTCTTGTAGATCTGGCCTCACTCAGAGTCGGCTGAGAAGGGCGCCAGCCTCCCCGCGACCCTAATTAGGATGAAGTGGTTCAGAAAATGAATTAATATTATTGTAGAATGCCCTAATTCAAGAAAAAAAGATGATAAAATGATTATTAATAAGGTTCAAATACATAAATTATTAATCTATACATTATATCTTTAATGCTATCATATTATATTTTATGTCATTAGGTGCGCCTTAAATGATCAGCAGAGAATACAGTTGAAATCTCGTGTTTTGCTCCAACAATGAATCTGACATTATTTTTGACATTGTATTCATCATCTATTCTTCATATGATGAGGTCACGTGGTCGTGGGTTTGAGTCTTAGGCTTGGTGATAGGGTTTTTTTGTTTGTTTTTTTGTTTTTTGAATGTTCTCCCTGTGCTTGCTTGGCTTTCCTCCAGGTACCTTGGCTTCCTCCCACAGTCTAAAGACAGTGGGACTCTTTTCTAACTCTTTTCCAAGGTGTGAGTGTGAGAATGAAAGGTTGTGTGGTGGATTGGCGAGCTGTTTAGTATGTACCCCGCCTTCACCCAGAGTCGTCCTCGCAACCCTCGTAGGATTAAGCACTTTGGCAAATAAATTCATGGATGTCGTGCTGATTTGTGTTCACAAGTACAAGTTTTAGGCATAACAGGTAGAAATGTTGAAGGAGTTTGTCAAGTAATATGAATCTCGGAAAGTGGAAATAATGGTTCTTTAAAAGATTTTAGCTTTCTGAAGTGGTTATACTTTTTGATTACATCCTTCTGAGGATATTTGATTTATACATGAATAAATGAAGAGATTTTTCGATTTCACTCTCATGAAAGGATATTAGAAAGTTTTTAATGTATACCAGGGAAATTAAACTGAGTATATTTAGTAGACAGGGTTATTTTTTACCACTGGGGAAATCTTTTTAACAATAACAAGCAACCAAAGTTAAGACTTTTATTTTGACGTGCAGACTGGAGCCATGACCAGGAAATGAACTCCATACGATTTCCGGGGTCAGTACCACGCACATGGTTTGGGAAGTTGTTTTTTTGTGATATATGACTGGAATGAGGATAATAGTTGACTGAAATGGGGGATCAAGTGGAATTGGTTGTTGGAAGTTATGAGCAGGTTGTGTTTGGGTACCGAGTGTGTCCTGGAGAACAGGTAACAGGTCTCATGTTTCTTAGCAACCTTTTGATTCCCTGCTGTTTAAGTTCAGACTCCCTGAACAGATTCAACACTGAAAGGCATTAAATCTCTTATCTGAGTGGATTTCATTCCCACAGCAGCCTTATGAACTTAAATCTTGTCCTGTTGCAGGTCAACTTCAGAAAGTATGAACTCCTGGGGACTTCTTCCTTTAATGTTTACATGATAAAAACAATAAAACAACAACAATAATCAACTGTTTTACACCATTAAATATATAAATACATTTCTAACCAGTTTATTGATGTTTCATTATAATATTACCTTATTATTACACACCTTTTTACCTTCATTATGATTTCCTTTTTTAATGAAAAATAAATAAATAAACAGCAAAAAAGCAAACTTTCAAAATGTTGTCATGTAATTGTTGATTTTTTTTGTAAACAATAATTTTTTTTTTTTTAATGCATCATGTATTGTAATAAACAAAAACCTTCAGTATTTTTAAATGTACTACTGCCCTGAGTTAGACATATATATATATATATATATATATATATATATATATGTATGTGTGTATATGATAATTATTGAAATAATAAGGAAAAGTATTGGGAATTGTAGTCCAGAACAATGAGGAAACTTTTCCATAAACAATTTTGCCCTTTTTTCTATTTTAATTATTTT
>JBCNYH010000001.1:71898297-71910100 GCA_039654325.1 Tandanus tandanus
AATGAACATACACATTCTGTTTCTTGACCTGTATGTTTCTTGTACACAGATTGTATACAGAATAGTATACTTTAGGCCAGATTAAAAAATAAAAATCCCAACTTCTCATCAGAACTTTTTGAAAACCTAAATGCGGCACACATTTTTTTTTGTTTTGTTTTTTTAATAGAGAAATGTGGTGACTTTCGAAGCCCAAAAGCTTTTAAAGCTAAATGTAGGTAAATTGACTGAAGCCATACAATACACCTTAGATGCAATAGAACTTCTATCTCAATAGAACAGCAGCCTTGCAGTTCCAAAAACCAAGCAATAAACCAATCTCAGAATCACAATCACAGCATCTTCTGTGTCATTTTTATGTTGTCTGAGGCATTTGCTGAAGTTTTGAGTGTGTTTAAAAAAAAGTTAAATAAAAATTAGATGCGAGGCCAATTTCCGGGCATGGCCACTGATGAGAAACCGGGAATTTTTTTTTACCCAGCCTTATGGAAAGAGAGGGTAGAAACATCAACTTGTAGATTTTTGTGTCTTCAAAATGGCTGAACCTGTGAACATAACGTGATTATGTTGTTTGTTTGTTTGCTTAATGGCACTCTTTCAGCAGGAGCTAATACCGATGGAGAGCTTATCTGTAAATGTTCCTACTCTCTCTTTTTTTTTTTTTTTTTGTTTAAAAAAAAAATCTAACTAGATTAAAAAAAAACAAAAAACAGCAAAATGCAAGGAAAAATAAATAAATAATGAAAGTTCTAAAAACATTAAGCAAATTGACCTTATTAGGGAGCTTTTTTAGTTTGACTGCAGTGTGTGTGTATAAGGGTGCACGGTTTGCACTTATGTGTGTAGATCACATATCAGTCAATATAACTATATATGTGCAATTCTTTGCTTTGTCCTTTGGTTCTACCAATGACCCCCCCCACACAAAAATAAATAAATAAATTCTCTATTTTAATTTGAATGATGGCTGCTGATAATGTATAGCTACATATTCATAGCTACATGAATAGCTACATAATGTTAAATTATTTCTTTATTATTCCATCATAATGAACTGCGATGGTGGGGTGTGATCCATGCTATATTGCTCCAAATCCGCATTACCTCCAG
The DNA here is from genome assembly GCA_039654325.1 of Tandanus tandanus. Lineage (NCBI taxonomy): Eukaryota > Metazoa > Chordata > Actinopteri > Siluriformes > Plotosidae > Tandanus > Tandanus tandanus. The sequence goes on from JBCNYH010000001.1 coordinate 71,899,408, forward strand.
CTCATTAGTGCTGGGGACGTATTCCATCACGTGGACTTGTCTCAGTGTGAAGAGTGCTTGCAAAAACAGTGTTAGTCTCGGCTTTTATTTTTACACAATCAAACTTTAACTAGTAGCTGTCTATAAAGGATTGTAGGTGTATCTGGATCAGGCCCGCAGTGGTCGTCCTGACGACGGATGACAAGTTTTTCAGGCCTGGTTGAAGTTGTTCTTGGAGAAAAGGATGAGCAAGTTTGAAGCAGGTTGGAACTTTGAGGGTGTCAGCTCTACCTGTTCCTGCAGTGCTTGAATTATAAACATGTGGTCTGGAGGCGTTTACCTTCCTACCTCCCCACAGTTCTTTGGATTGACAGTATTCTTGTCCTAGTGAACCAGGATCAGGATGTCTTTATTGCTTGTGACTTCTGGACATTTCTGAAATTTCTACGAGTTGCACCTTCCCTTCCTCCACCTTATGGCTAAACTGCCCTTGAGCAAGGCACCGAACCCCCAACTGCTCTCCGGGGACTACAATGTGAGGCAGCCCACTGCTCTGTGTGTGCTCACTGTTTACGTGTGTGTGTGTGCTCACTGGATGGGTTAAACGCAGAGGCCATAATCTCCCTTGCGGGATTAATACATTCATTCATTCAATTTCTAAGCCGCTTAATCCTAATTAGGGTCTCAGGGAGGCTGGCGCCCATCTCAGCCAACTCTGGGCGAGGGCAGGGTACACCCTGAACAGCTCAGCAGGCCATCGCAGCGGATTAATACAGTATATAAAAAATCATTAACACTGGCAGGAAAAGTGACTGAACAGGATCATAAACAAAGATATACAACAAAACGTCACTCAACATATCCCACGAATAGCATACTAAAGAAAATGACTCACATCAGGTTAGAGTCAGCACTGCGGTCCACTAAATAATACACTCTTCCGCAGTAACATTTCCTGACCAGAGGTGGCGATATTCCAAATTTTAAAAAAAAACCGTATAGCTAAAAATAAATGAATATACAGTCTTTGGACATCAAAGCACCACACAAAGAGAAATACAATACAATTTATTTATAATTAAAGCCACACATTCCATTATGCTCGGTATCTTCACATTTCATTATCGCACACACACACACACACTCTCTCTAACGGATATTTGTCGTACTTACTAGCTACATTTCAGAAAACGCCTCATCGAGTGCATCGAACACCAGTTCAGGTAAACGTAGTACAGACATTTCAAGAAAAATAATAACAATGCACTTACATCCCTCCCGAATAAAATAAATATTAAATAAAACTCATGCCACAAGACTTTTCACCCTCAAAACCAAGCCTCAAAGATATATCATTCCTAACCGTGAGAGCAAATGTGCTCGGATTCCTCTGCACAAAAGGGAAGCATTCCACACGTCAATCCATTTTAGATACATCGATAAACATGTTACAGAAACGCATTCGGACACACCGTCAATTCAAAACATGCACCTTAAAATAGAGGAGGGATTACTGCTTCTGAACTCGAAGACACTTTCTACAGTTAAACCCTGCTGAACTTCTACATCGAGTCAGCAGCAGTGGTTCAGTTCCACCTGTGCTGCTTCTAAGAGTGGAGCAGCACTGATGCTGGGTGGTACCGAAGGTCTCGTAGGTACCTTATTACAAAGAAAGCATTAATAGCCGTAGTCAGGAAGCTTATTCATTCTGGCATTGTAATATCTTTAATGCTGTAAGCCTCAATCCCATTCTCAGTGTACGGTACTCAGGTTTTGTCCCTAGCTGCCCCATGTGAGGGCTTATTGAAACATTCTGGAAAATACGGAATGATCCCATTTTCTGCTCAAAATTAAAACTTGACGCTTCAGTGAAATATTCGGCTTATAAACTTACCAGTGGAGGTCATTTAATAAGCTACTCCTAATGCCATGTTATGAAAAATATATCTATGCTAATAAAAATATACTATGCAAACCAACCAAAAATAAACCAAAACTGTGCAAAGCAAAAGGCATAAAATGTTTGTTCATGACTGTTCTTTACCCTCCGGCGACAAAAGCAAGTCTAACAAGCTAAAAGGCGAAATATTTCCTTCACGGAATATTGATCTGCTGAAAATGTAAGTCAGAACAATGATTAAAAAGTGGGCAAAACGCTGAGGGGTGGGGCCGAGGAGAGAGGGTGGGGCGGGGCAAAGAACGATGGTCAGGGCCACCCACCACTGATTAGAGCACATCAATGTTCCGAAATTCCATGACCAACTGATTGACTCTATGTCAGCAGGATCAGGCTGATTTTAACCAATAGGTGGCGCTTTGTGTCATTTTTAACCAATAAAACATTGATTTTAACACAAATTCTGTCGAAATTAACACCAGCACGGATGTCTTTCCTCACAGTACAGTCACATCATTGAGGTTACCTGTACCTGAGAAAACATTAGCTAGAAAAGAGCAAGCTAGGCACTACACGCCATCATGTTCTTGTTTGCTAACAGCTGATCAGCAAATGTTATCTGTCAGTTATGTTGCTTTTACAGGTTGACGGTGCCGGTGCTAGAAAAGGAAGGAAGCAGGTAGTTGTTGTTTTGGGATATCAGAGTAAGAAAACATTGTAGTTTGTGCAAAACGGTGTGTGTAAAGTCCACAGTGAGCGAGAAATCGATTTCGATAATGCGAGTTGGTTCATAGCGTTACCCGAGGCCACCTTTCTTACATTCCTGTCAGTCACGGAGTACAGAGACCAACAACAATGTTCTTTCCTTTGATGTCGAAAGTAACTTCGCAGAAAAACAGAAGTGAGAGCTAGAAGTAAGAAACAGGTTAGAAAAACATGTCAAGGATTTTAAGACACGACAGATACAACAATTTCTTATCACTAGTTTGTGTTTCTGTCCATTGGTTTCTTCTTGGTTACGGCTTCCCAGACTGGTTCATCTTTGGGATGGGAACAGTAACCGATTGTCCAACTGGTGCAGAGATCTGGGCTTTGTAACTCTGTTGACCACCAGCCGTCCCTCGCTGAACCTCGGAGCAGTACCTTTGAGTCATTTCCACCGTTCCGTGACTTCTTGATGATCCAGGAACGGACGCTGACTGGCTGTCGGACACCCCACTGACACGGATTGGTATAAACCTCTCTCTGCTTGACCGCGCTGAAGATGGGTCAGTAAAGACGTTTGAGATATGCTCCTTAAAGCGACTGAAGAACCCTGGACGTACGTTTGGGGTTGCTGCTGGACGGCCCAGATTGAGCAGGACAGGTTGTCCGATGGTGGGTTCGTTAATTTCTCTTTGTAGAACTGAAATTTCACACGGTTTCTCTGCAGGTACGTCAGAATCTTCACAACCGAATGTCTCACCTTCTTGAGGAACATAATCCTCCAGGTCTTCCAGGGTGAACACTTTGTTCCCTTCATCCAAGATGTCATTACGACAGTCCTCACATGGGGCTGCCTGAGGATCAGCGTCCGTGTCCATATCCAGTTCTGTCAAGACGCATGGCTGATCAAAATCCATGACTTCCACTTCTGGAGAATACAAAATCGCCGTTTCAGACTCTACTGGAGCCTTGTCATCCCAAGAGAAAGTTTGCGGGTCCACGCTAGCCCCGGACACTTGCATTACTTCCATTAATTTGTTGTTAGAGTTGTTTGCGTTGGGGTTATCAGGTTGTGGTCTCTTGCTGGGGGAAACACCTCTTCTCCTCGGCAGCTTTGGAGACTTGTTGACTTTGTATTCAATAATCTCTTCCACCTCCACCCATTTTGGGTTGCTGGCTGCCGTGCCCTCGGGCTCCGTGACATACAGAGTGGGGATGGTTTTTCGAGCCAGTGTCCGTTTCTGTCGTGGGGGTTCAGGGGTGGAGGTTTCGGAGCGGTAAACACCCATGGAAGAAGTACGGGGAGATGCGTGTCGCTTCATTCGCGTATTCTTCACGACGGTAGTGATGGTCTCCTCTCTGCAAAAAGGCACCATAGGATTTGTTTATGCCATGACTGCAAATTTCATCATCTAGGCTAATAGATACGTTTGAAGGTTATCGGGTGTTTGTCAGTTATCGGGCGCTACTAAAGAAGTCAACAGTGAACATATTAAAGGATACTAGCTTATTTTCTTTTTCTCCATTAATCACAGTGATTTATATTACATTTGTTTCAATTTAGACAGTGTACACACTACCGTCACCTTCATAAGTATTTGAACAGTGTCACCGTTTGCTTAATGGCTCTGTACACCACCACTACGGATTTAAAATGAAACCGTCAAGCTGTGATTGACGTGTTGACTTTCAGCTCTAATTTATGCTTTTAACAAAAGCAAAGTACCTTTTAAGAATTACAGCCATTTTTACACACCTGAACCCATTTCCAAAGGCTCAAAAGTAATTGGACAAACTAAATTTCAAATATAAGCATAAACTTGAAGTTGGGAACCCGTGGACAACACCAAATGCTCGTGAGATTCTTGTGTACGTGTGTGTGGGTCTCTCTGCTTTCAGTTTTGTCTTCTGAAAAGCTGCTCAGTTGAGTTGAGCGACTCAGGCATTTAAGAACATTCCATTTATTTGGTGCTTTTCACTGTATGTTTAAGTCGTTATCCATTTGTACTATGAAGTGCCCACCTACTCATTTTGCAGCATTTGACTGAATCTGAGCAGAAAGTATAGTTCTATACACTTGAGAATTCATCCCATTTCAGTAGCATCAGTAGTCACATCACTGGCAGCCATAGATGACCATGTCCATCATGTTTGACAGATGATGTGGTATGCTATGATTACCTCCCCTCCCCTCCCTTCATCATTCTGGTACAAGTCCATCTGTCTATATGTCTGACCAAAATCATCTGTCCAAAAAAGTCTTGTTCCAGAACTGGGCAGGCTTTCTAACAAAATTCAATCCGGCCTCTCTCTTCAAGTGTAAGCCGTGGTTTGTGTCTTGAGGTAAACCCTCTGTATTTACATTCATGAAGGTGTCCCTTGAATGCAGACCTTGACAATCATAAGCCATAAGGAAAATCCTAAACGGTTAATGAAGTACACATTAAATCACAGCTGAAAGTCTTCACATCAATAAAATACCCACTGATTCATTTTAAACCTGTTGTGGTGGATTACAGAAACAACACTGCAAAAACTGTGGCACCGTATAAATAAGGTATCTCCCTCCACATGAGGTCTATTTAAATCATTATGTTTAGTGTGTTGCAATGTTGGAGATGAATATACACTTTAAGACTTACATGATTATGGTTTTCTTTGGTACTTTAGTTTCTTGCTCTGTAACTAGAAGAAAACAAGAAGAATTATAGAAGAATTATGTACAAGTTTATTATAATGATTGGAAAATGAAAGAAGAGCAGGGGACGCAGGCTTTCACAAATACATCGTAAATATGATTTTAGGATTCGGTACAGAACTCCACAAGGTACGTCTCTAAAATCATCATCATCATCATCTCTACCTTCGATACTGATGGCCTGCTCTCCTCCTGGCATTGCTACTGTTGGAAGAACCAGCGCTGCGGCACACTTCACAGTACCCAGCCGGTTAGATAGCTGTAAACAACACAGATCACAGAACTGAGTTCTGATTGGTAAAAAAAGTGGTTAATGATAACAGCAGCTCTGTAACTGGATCATGGAATACACTGGTCAGTATCGTTCGTACCTCACATTCGTAACGTCCCAGGTCCTTCTCTCCGGGGTTCTTAATCACAAAAACCACCACGCCGCTACGTGGTTCACTATAGGTCTGGTACTTTTCCTGGTCTGTTAGCAGTCGGCCATCTTTAAACCACCTAATCAGGGAAGAGAAACAAAATGATCGCATCTACACTTTGGTTACACACACACACACACACACACACACACACACACACACACACAGTATGTATTTTATAAAAATGTGTGTGAATCAGAACCTTATTTTTGGACTTGGAGCACTTATTATTGTGCAAGTGAACTGCGTGTCCTCTCCTGCGATGAATGTGGCGTTCCTCAGCTTGTGGACAAAGCGTGGCGGTACTGCGAAAGCAAAAAAACAAACAAACAACACTAACCTAATTTAGTCATCTCTAGCTGATCACATGATCGCTAAGAACTAGAGAGGGTGAAGGTCACCACATGCTTCCTCTGAGAGGCATACTGTAAGACACTTAAAGGAAAGCACTACCTGTTGGCTTTGTACGCATGAACTCAGACACCAATGATTGACCGAGAAGACAGGATATGCCATCCCTCCTTGAGAGAGGCTGCAATTATACTCTCTTGGGCATCATCCTGATTAAAACTCGTAGACTGTTTCTAGTATTATTACCTACCCTGGACTGTAATCTTTCCCAGGGTGCTGGCGTTTCCCGCAGCACTGGTAGCGAAGCACATGTACTGGCCAGAGTCTTCAGCAGTCATGTTATCCAGGATGAGGGTGCAGGAACCGTCAGGGTCTTCGATGATGATGTGGTGAGGGTCCACCTCTACTGCCCGGCCGTCTGCAGAGCCATACGCATAAAGGACTGACTTGTATTTCCTTCGTCGACCATAATAGGATTAATATACTACTGAAAAGCAGCTAGGTTTATATTAATATCAGTCTTTCAACACTTTTATTTTATGGAGTGTAAATGAGGAATAATGTCAGTACTCAAATTCCAGATTTGTTCATGCTAACGTGCTCACCTTTAAACCAGGCCACGACGGGTTTCGGAGCTCCTGTGACTTTGCAAGCCAGTTTAACCGTCTGTCCTAGTTCGGCCGTGCAGTCCGTCAACACCGCCTCAAAATCTGGTGGACCTTTTCACACAAACACAAATTTTCCATTAAAATGTTATCAGGTTAGTGTAAAACTGTCTACTGGAGATGCCAGAAACCCCCAGAAAGTTACAGCTTTATCTTCAACACCGGAGACTCCTTCAGTAAAATTTATGGCATTTGGCCGATGCCTTTAACCAGAGCAAATGACATTTTTATTTTATTTATACAATTGAGCCGCTGAGGGTTAAGCCCCTTGCTCAAGGGCCCAACAGTGGCAGCTTGGTGGTACTGAGATTGAACCTTCAACTTTCTGATCAGGAACCCAGAACCTTTACCACTGAACCACCAACTACACTGTAAACCTTGAGATAGATACTATTACAACTATTTCTAATCTGTTTGAGTACAGCGTTAAAGCATTACATCGTTACTATTTAACCTAATTAAGTAGCCTGACCATGGTGGTGTAGTGGTTAGCACGTCCGCCTCACAACAAGAAGGTCCTGGGTTCGATTCCCAGGCTCGAGGCGTTTCTGTGTGGGGTTTGCATGTTCTCCCCATGTTTGCGTGGGTTTCCTCCGGGTACTCTGGTTTCCTCCCACAGTCCAAAAACATGCACAGTAGGCTGATTAGCTGTTCCAAATTGCCCCTAGGTGTAGGTGTGTGTGTGAATGGTTGTGCGTGTGTTAGCCCGGAGGTGGCCTGGCGAGCTGTCCAGGGTGTACCCCGCCTTCACCCAGAGTTGGCTGAGATAGGCGCCAGCCTCCCCACGACCCTAATTAGGATTACGCGGCGTAGAAAATGAATGAATGAATGAAGTAGCCTGACCAGAAGGGGTGTGGTGTGGCATGTGAGCTACTCACTCCATGCTGGCATGCTGTAGCGCTGCTGGAGGTTACGGAGTTCACGGAGCCAGGAGTTCTTCAGAATGACGGTGCGGGCTTGCAGGGTGTACTTCCTGACGGAGTCCTCGCGCTCATGCCAAATCTCAAACGCTCTCTCGTCTCCTTCCACAGTCTCATTCACGTCAATGTTGGTGAGCTGAACGGCGAACAGGATTACAGTTAAAACGGAAATCTTCTCAGCATGAACTCCACGGCTTTCTGTTCTCAGAACATGACTAACGGTGAAGTGGCGTTATCGTTACAACACTAGAATTCATTCCTTTCCAACAACAGGACGTCAAACATGAAGTGTTAAATTCCTCTTGCACCACAGCATTGAGTGAACATGAACAATCATTCGACTTCAATGCCTGGTACAAAACATTTCCTTTCTGTCTTGAACATCAGCGAGAGAACTTAATGCTTCTTCTGTGTTCCACACCGTAACTATAAACGGATAAAAAGTGCATGCTATTCACTAAATTTTTTTTTTTTAAAACCTCTTTACCATAGTTAGTTGGATTATAACCCAGGCAAAAAGTGTTTTAGCCATAACCGGTTTTACCTTCATCATATTCTTGAACGTGTACGTTTGGACGTCGGCGTTTGTGTCTCGCTTCTGTTTGCAGATAATAACGTAGTTTTTGAAGAGGAAGACGTGACGGTGATGGCCTCTTGAAGAGGTTCGGATCCCTGGAGCGCCTTCCCATATGATGAAGGGACCCTGTCGAGGAAAAAAAAAACAAAACGTCCAAAATCCGAATTCAGTAAGATTTACTGTTCTTAATTATGATACAGCTAGCTACCTCAGATCTGCAATGTAGCATTATTTATTTCCACTGAAAATACTACTGGTAAACTCTATCTCCAACAAGAAAGATTTGTAAGAAATTTCGACCAGAGGCGGGGCTTTCGACAAGAAGAACTTCATTGAATTTTGGAGATAGTCCGGATCAAATTGGAAATCCAGGGTTTTTTTAAAGGATTCTTTAACATTGAGAGATTTTTTTGGAGGTGTAGTTTTGTTTTTCTGTATTTTCTATGTGTGGACTTCCGGCTATTTGTACCTGGACTAGTCTCAGTCTTAGTTGTTGGTGTCACCAAGTATTTTGATTTCAACATTTCACAAAATGTTATTCTTTTCAGATTTATACACGGGTTAAACCTGTCCCCGTTAATCAGACCCTACAAAAACATTCACATTTGATTAATCGAATCGTACTTTCGTCATATTCGACTTCTGTTACTTGATCATTAGTTTGAAAGTGGGCGGGGACACAGGTGCAGGTGGGTGGAGTTTTGATATTAGCTTGCTAATTATTAATCTAACAGACAATATGTTCACACTTCACTAAGTACTGAGGACATAATGTCTAAAAGGTAAACTCCAAACTTTATCATTTATGGATTTCATTCATTCATCCATTCATTTTCTAAGCTGCTTAATCCTAATTAGGGTCACAGGGAGGCTGGCGCCCATCTCAGCCGACTCTGAGCGAGGGCGGGGTACACTCTGAACAGCTCGCCAGACCATTGCAGGGTCAACACACATACAACCATTCATACTCACTTGCACACCTAGGAGTGATTTGGAACCGACAGTCAGCCTGTTGTGCATGGTTTTGGACTGCGGGAGGAAACCAGAGTACCCGGCGGAAACCCACGCAAGCTCCACACAGAAACGCCCCGAGTTCAGGAGTCGAACCCAGGCAGTGTTGCTGTGAGGTGGATGTTATAACCTCTGCGCCACCGTGCCGCCCTTATAGATTTCATTTGAACAAAAGTTACATAGTTTGTTACGCTGTTCATTAACCCGCAGTTTACACTGGGGCACGATGTCCACAATCGGGGTGCATCACAGAGATGAACCTTGAAGGAATCGTGTTTCCAAGTTCATCAAGATCCCCTACGATGGTGCTTTAAGGTCTGTTACGCTCTGTTAAGGTTTACTGCACTCTACTATGATTCCAACACTCTATCATGATTGGCGTCAAATCGTGATCTTTGCGGCAAAGTTTTTTTTTGCCACGATCAGCGCAATCATCACAAATCAACCAAATTCCCTCAAGATCATCACACTTCAATCCCATGACCCTCCCACGATCATCACAATTCTCTCAAATCATGGAGCTCGCGGACATCATGCCCCACAGTGTAAACACAGGGTAACAACCCAGCTGAGTGTATGTGGTGAACATGTTTACTGGTGAACTTATATTATGTATTGGTGACTATGGTAACTCACTGACAGTACAGACACGTGTCCTGTCTTTTCTCAGTTCACGTTACGCCAACAGATATATTTTACTCGTTTATTTTTAGCACTGAAAAGTGGTTGATTAGCCTACATGCTAATAACACGAGGATGAAGGTGGTCAGAACATTCCAAGGGCGTAAAGGACTTTTATTAAATAACTTGCTTTCTGTTCAGAATCTGTGTGAAAAGCCTGAATTCTTGAAGTGACCTCGTCAGTCAGTAATCAATCAAGTCGACGTATTTCGCTTTGTTTGTGTTATTTTCAGGAAATCCAGATGATATAACCTCCTGTTGAGCATTTCACTTGACATTTTTCATGCAAAATTATTGACACTATTTTTAGTTGGATGGTGTGTGTGTGTGTGTGTGTGTGTGTGTGTGTGTGTGTGTGTGTGTGTGTACCTGTCTGATGGGCTCTCCTAAAGCTTCCAGGTTAGCGGGGTAGTTCTCAATGAGGGAGACGTGATGCGTGTTTTCAGAGCGTGTAGGAAGAGAAGAAACCATGGCATAGGCCTCTTCTAGAAGACAGCAGTTCTGTCCGTTCCTCGCCTTGTTCTTTATCAACTCCTACAGATCACATCATGTTCCCAATATATACATCACTAAGGCATTAGGGGCATTCAGTCAAATAAAAAAAACAAAACAAAACACAAATTATATATATATATACACACACACAGACACACACCACCCGGACACAAAAAAAGCCGCGCAGTAATATTTTCATGGAGAGCATTTATCCCTGATCACAGCATGTAATCTCCATGGCGTTGTTGCTCCAGTTGGTCCGGTCGAGGCTCAGCAACATTAATGTGGCAAT
>JBCNYH010000001.1:71910243-71943562 GCA_039654325.1 Tandanus tandanus
ATGAGCGAGTGGTTCAGGGAGCACGAGGAATCATTTTCACGTATGTATCGGCACCCCAGAGTCCTGACCTTAACCCTATTGAAAGTTTTCTGGATGTGCTGGAGAAGACTTTATGGAGTGTTTCAGTTTTTCCCGCATCGGTTCAAGACGTCGGTGAGAAATGAACCTGATACTGGATGGGAATAAATGTTATGTTGCTTAAGTTTGTTGAAACGATGCTATGTGTGTGCAATTTAAAATTTGTTATTTTTTTTTTTGTCCGGGCAGTGTGTATTTAATAAAAAGGAAGTGTGTTACCTTTAAGAGGTCCTTGTATTTCTGGATTCGGTCCAGTGGTCTCTGAAGATAACTGTTCACACTCAGAACCGGACCTTCTGCAGGATCCACGTTTGCCAGTTCTGAGTCGGTGTATTTCTAGATGATGAAGATGGCGATTAACTCATTTCTTACTTTTCATGACCAAAATTTGGTCATCTGGAGTATTATTTACAACCTCAAATTGAAAACTCTACTCAACTTGTGTTCCAAACCTGGTGTAAGTGTGCACTACTTTAACATGACCAGGTACAAGATACTGTATATTATCATTTTACCTTCATGTTATTTTAACTTCATATCTTATGACATCATCATACGCTAATTTAGTTTAATTTAATATAGCAGCTTTCTTTCATTATTTCACCTTAATGTGTTATTCCTATAAGACAGTACGTTATTGTAACTCAGCTCTATTCTGATTGGTCAATCACGGCTTTCAGGTTTGCTACTCCATTGTTCGGTCAATTTGCTCACCTTGAAATACTGGTGAATGTCTTTCTCACTAATGGTAGCCTGGGCTTTGGCCTGACTGACCATGTACTGCAGATAATTTTCAAATCCTTCGGTGTTTTTCAGGAAGCGCATGGCGATGTCATCATCTGTATCACAGTCTTGTAGTCCAGGGAGAAAAGAGCTACAAAAAACCCCCCCCCAAATTAATTTGACCCAGACACAAACACATTGTGCATGTTGAGTGGCAACATGCTTAGGCTAACGACTAGCGCCAATTTCTATTTACTTTTTTATTCGAGTCGGTGAAAGTTGTATTGTGTTGGAAGTTTTTTCTTCATCACAAAACCTACATAACACACAGACACAACGCAAAATAACCACGTTTCAATGGTCAAGTTTTATACTTTCCCGAGAGACACTACGACGACGAAACTGCTCATCAGTCAGAATGGCAAACAGCACTTTATCTAACTCTTCATCTTCTTCCTCTTCATCCGAGGTGGAGTCGAGGGGGCAGCAGCCTAAGCAGTGAGGTCCAGACATCCCTCTCCCCAGCCACTTCCTCCAGGGAACACAGAAGTGTTCCCAGACCAGCCGAGAGACGTAGTCCCTCCAGCGTGTTCTGAGTCGACCTCGGGGTCTCTTCCCGGTTGGACATGCCCGAAACACCACACCAGGGAGGTGTTCCGAAGGCATTCTAATCAGATGCCCGAGCCACCTCGACTGGCTCCTCTTAACGTGGAGGAGCTGCGGTTCTACTCCGAGCTCCTCCTGGATGGCTGAGCTTCTTACCCTATCTCTGAGCGAGAGCCCCGCCACCCTGCGAAGGAAGCTCATTTCAGCCACTTGTATCCGCGATCTTGTTCTTTCGGTCACTACCCAAAGCTCGTGACCATAGGTGTGGGTAGGAACGTAGATCGACTGGTAAATTGAGAGCTTTGCCTTCCGACTCAGCTCCCTCTTCACCACGACAGACTCTACGACAGCTATAAATTTAGAGGTTTGCACTCTGAGTGCACTGGATTATTTTTCAAACACATCATAGAGGAAAAATATCTAAGATGCCTGACATTTGAATCATTATTTATTCATTTGTTCATTCATTCATTCTCTGAACCGCTTAATCCTAATTAGGGTAACAGGGAGGCTGACGCCCATCTCAGCCGACTCTGGGCGAGGGCTGGTGGGCCTGGATAGCTCACCAGCCCATGGCAGATTTGAATCATTATCACATCTTTAATTAGCAGTTAGAGCCCAAAACACACACTATATTTATGTGTTCCCTTTATTTCACAGACGATTCAAATAAAGTAAACAGTCGAGTGAAGGAACCGGTGGTCCCTGGTTACCGTATTTCTCGCCACCTACCTCCTGTGGAAGGAACTGATGTCATCGAGGTTGCGGAAAATGGTCTCCTTGTGATGGCGGATTTCAGGCGGCGTGCTCTCCTCTTCGATATGCTTCAGGTGGTGCGATGTAACAAAGTCCATCTGCTTTATAAACTCCTTCTCGGTGGTAAGGAGCTCCTGGAGGAGTTGGCTTTTAATAGATGAAAAACAAAAACATGATTACCAACAACCTGGAGCGCGCTGAGGCTCAAGTTAATGACTGAGATCTCAATCATGTGATGGAGAACTCACCACAGCTTCCTTTTGTACTCTCCCTCAGTGACCTCCTCTCCTGCAGTCTCCGGGACTTCTGTTTCTGCAGAAATCTACAAAAACAATTTGTAGCATTTCCTCAGTGTTTTCCTTCATGGACCAACTCCAGAGTTACTCACTGAAGAGATAAAGTGCTAAACATCTCACCACTCACCTTCAGTTTCTTGTCGAGGTACGCCGGTGACACCCAGCCTTGACGTGACGGGGTCGTTTTGGTGGGTTTGGTGCGCACCAGCCATTTGAGTGGATGAGCCGAGTCCAAGACCTCCACGTACTGCCCCTCCTTTAGAGCCATGCTCTCTTTACTCAGTCCTATGGGGTTATAGTCGGCTGTCGCTACGTAGATGTCAAACATCTGCACAGAATAAATGAAGACAAGCTGGTCAAAAAAAAAGGAAAAAGAATATGATGTGGAAATACAATATTCTGTAGAAAACAAACTTACATTCAATATGTTGGTTATTATCATCACAAATCATTAAAAGTCTGTAAATATTAGTGTGTGTGTGAGAGAGACCTCTCCTCGGGCATCGCCCTCATCGGATTCTGAGGAAGAGTCGGCGATCAGTGAAGCAGGACGTGAGCGGCCGTGGTGGGGAGACGGAGACGGAGTCTTACTCTCATCATCGCTATCAGCTCCCGGCACACGTAATGAGGCTGAAAGAAAACACATACACACACACACACACACACACACACACACACACACACACACACACACACACACACACACACACACACACAGAGAAAAAGACTTTGAGATTAAATATCTTTATTTTACTAATTTAATATAAACTTTATCACAGGCTACAATTCAGTTAATTCAAAACTTTCATTTTATATATACACACACAGAATACATCTATCAATGTGATAAAGAACCTCCCTCACTTCTCATAGAGAGACAGCGAGAGAGAGAGAGAGAGAGAGAGAGAGAGAGAACCCACATGTGAAAGTTAAGAGAGCCTGTATAAGAGTATATGTGAGAGAGGAAGTGAGAGAAAGGAAAGGAGCACAAGTATGTGTGAGAGAGAGGTACAGAGAGTATATATGAGGGAGAGAGAGTGAGTGAGAGAGACAGAGAATGGGTATGTGCGAGAGATGTAAAGAGCATGTATGAGAGAAAGAGTGTGTGAGAGAAGGAGAGCAATAAAGAGAGGTACAAACAGCATGTATGAGAGAGAGAGAGCATGCATGTATGAGAGAGCGAGAGAGCGTGCATGTATGGAGAGAGAGCGGCCGCATGCGAGAGAGAGAGAGAGAGAGAGCGCATGCATGGGAGAGAATGTATGAGAGAGATAGCGTGAGAAAGAGAGAGCACGTATGAGAAAGTGCGAAAGAGTGCATGTATGAGAGAGACAGCATGTATATGAGAGAGAGCGTGAGCGAAAGAGAGCACATGGATGAGAGAGCGAGAGAGAGCATGTATGAGAGCGAGAAAGAAAGTGAGAGTGCGCATGTATGTGAGAGAGAGAGAGAGACTCAGACTGAACTGTAACTGAATCTCCAGTCGACTCAGAAATCAGTAACGTGTGCTTGGAGAAATATTTTTGTTACTAATCAAATCAACAATGGAGACTTCAGCTCTAAAAGATCAGGGATGAATGGAAATGGAAAGAGTGTTTGGAGCCAGTTGAAAAACACAACACAGAAATAAATGAGGAAGATTCTGCAGATTAATTTGTTCTTTGGATACATACTGGTCACTTTGGGCCATGTTTTCATCCACTGGAGCACTTGATGGTTCTGTAAGCTGTCTGAATAACAAATCAATCTCAGTGAGTGTGTGGCGTTGGGGATGGGGTGGGGTGGGATTAAGGGAACGAAGGGAAGAGTGAGAACAGGATAAAAAAAAAATACCATACCTATTCAAGATGATAATAATATTAATAATAATGTTTTACTCATTTAACCCCGCCCCTTTTATTCAGATGTGCTTTACAGCAAAACTCAAGGTTCTATAAAACCATCACGAATAGCAATTAATAAATAATTACTATCAGATTTTCATTACAAGAATTAACATTAACATAATTAACACAAAATAACAAATAAATAAATAATAATAAATAAAGAATTTTGAGCGGAAACTAAAATTAATTCTAATGGATTTCTCTTTTATTGATTCTTAAAATCTGATTAAAGACCATAAATAGGTTTAAAGTACTTATTCTATATTGTGCACCATCATATTATTATTATTATTATTATTATAAATTTTATTATTGTTATCAAAAATACCAGATTTTTTTTTCTTGTGATATTACCTGGAATATGTTTATTTTTATTAAATTTTTTTATATTATTACATAAAACAGCATGTGTTTGTTAATAACGTTTGAGTTTTTCCTTTATTCTGTCCACAGCTTCATTAAAAAAATAAATAAATAAATACAAACCCTCTAAATATTCATTCAATTATATACAAGAACACATAAATATATGAAGTATCTTGTTATTGATTTGTGTAATAAATTTATAAATCAATAAAAATAAAGAAATGTTGTGTGAAAAGTTGTCCTCTCTCTCACCTTGTGTGATTTTGGCAGAGACCATCTCAGTGATCTGGGACGTGAGCTTCTGTAAGAAGTCGGCGGTATCCACTCCCGCCAGGAAGGCCAGCTTCGGCTCTCCTGAAAGGGAAGTGAATTTCCCGTGAAATATAAATCGGGTGAAACGCGTGAGGAAATTCAACACATACAGTAAGAACGCAGGTTGCTGAACAGCTCGTTTACGGTTTCGCAACATCCAGTAAATTTGTACACTTACTCATCATGTATAAATTTACAGTATGACATCACCAGCCTATCAGAAATTGGCTCAGACAAACAGGAAGTACTACATCTGCAATCGAGGTGCAGAAGTTTGAATTAAATCAACTCACAGCTCGAATTTTATTCTGCTTATACAATAATTTCCTAGCAATCACATATATAAGTGATAACTTATAAGTGCCCGACTTTCTATCCGTTTACAGTTACACTGGATGCTAGTCTCCTAGAAGTCCAATCCCACTAGTGCTCCTGTTAGCACTTACATTACAGCAGCTATAAACAGTTTTTCATAATAGCATTTATTTTTAGAGATAAAGCATATAAGATGTGGCTAGCCTGTAGTTAACCATAGCTAGCTGCAAACGTGGTCATCCCCCTATATTGTTATTTTCTAAACAGCATGTTAAATAAGCAGATTTGTTACTAATCACTTATGTGGGCCTTGTATAAATTGTTCCAATCAGAATCCACCACCTTAGCATATGCTAGCTTCCAGCTGCTCTTTTAACTGACCAGTAAGTGCAGTAAACGTGTAATAAATACTCCTCTCACCTTTGCCTTCTTCCTCTGGTGGGCTGATCGTAATCCCGCAAATCCTGTAAATGAACACAACACAAAAGCTCCTAGTAACCTTAAAACAGGTGCATTCTAAAAGAACTATCAGTTGTTCAGGGGCTTACTCTGGCGTAACGACGCTCGGCTGTCCTGTCGGCAAAGGCGTCAAGCCCTGGTCCACGTTGAGACGGGCGATGTTGATGGACTGGCCAGCACGGTTGCTGGCGATGCAGGTGTATGTTCCGCTGTGCTCCTTATCTACGTCCATCAGGATTAGACTGTGCTGGAAGCCAGAGCTGGCGATCTTGTATCCAGGAGTGTCGGATTTAATCCATAAAACCTCCTTCAGCTCTTCTTCCTTCAGCCAGTTCACGCAGGGAGTCGGGGAGCCTGAAGAGAAAAAACCAACAAACACTATTCAATATTAAGTGGAACAACATTAAAACCCCTCTCTGTGACATCACTCCTCTCCATCATTACTGCACATCACCACCATTGGTGCTCTTCATAGTAACTTCTCTTCTCTAACCCCAGCCCTTCTCTTTATTTTCTTTACAGATTTCCTCTCTTGTCTCATTTTTCTTCCTCGCTTGGACCCCGGGAATCGCTGCCTGCAGCTATATTTATTTATTTATCTTCTCATTCGGTTTCTGAGATATTGACCCCATACCAACTTCATCTCATCCACCCTGCATGGAAACTAGAAATACACTGCGCTAGTTAATTGTATAAAAGTTAGCAGAGAATATAGCACCTTCCACTTTGACAGAGAGTGTAATACTCGATCCTTGTTTCACCGTCCGGTTGCAGAACTTCTCCAGAAAACGTGGTGGTACTAAAGGTTCTTTGGAGTCTGTGAGGTTCAAAGATAACCAGAAACAAAAAAACAGCCAAATTTACATTCAAGAACACTTTCAAATATTTATATTATTATTCAACTTATTATCACTGGTTTGTATTACTGCTGCGAGGCACACGGTTCTACTCACACACCTTTCATCTTCAGAGTCTCAGGTATGCGATTGCCTGGACCTGTAATCAGGAAATCACACACAAGACAAATAGCAAATTTCTCCAAGTTAAAAAAGTTTGGATGATGTTCCAAATTCAATCTCTCAAAACTCTTGAATCGGTTACAGGCTTCGCGTACCGAGCACGACCATGCGAGCGGAGGAGTAGGCGGCTCCAGCTGCATTGGTGATGTAGGCAGAATACTCGCCACTATCTTCACTCTTCACCTCCACAATCTCCAGACTGTACACGTCTCTCTCCGTCGACAGTAAAAGCCGGTCTGTCGGTGACAGTGCCACACCGTCCTTGAACCAGTAAACTTTTGGTGTGGGAAATCCTTCAAACCCAAAAAAAAAAAAAAAAACCACACAAAATGGTCACACTTTCACATTCAGTTCAAATCATGCAGATCAACTTCAAGCCTGATGACTTCATGACAGGTTGACGGTGTTCCCAAGAATTCAACGCGTCTGACCTTTGACTCTGATGCTCATCTTGGCATTGGGTGCTCCAGGACTGAGATAGAGATCATGCAACTCGTCCACTACTTGAGGAAGCTGCTCGTCCTCCACCACAGATTCAAATGCTTCCGTGTCTCTGTGCTCAGAACTGTGTGTCACAAAGGGGGGAGACTGATGCACTACATAGCAGTAGACATAATATAGCATTGTAGCATGTAGCATCATATGTTCTTGAATTTGTTTGTCAACATTCATGTGATGCTTATTATGTGATGTACTTCATTTATAAAATACTTATGATTTAATTCATTGAATTCCAAACCCACCATACTGAAATCACATCAAATTCATGTTTTAAGGCTTTGGATTTACCTCGAGATGTAATCTTTAGCGCTAATATATGACGATGTTTCTGTGGCATCAGCTGCTGTGTCGTAGTCAGAGCTGCAAGACACTGTCAACAAAATCATAATAAATAATGTGTTGTAAAGCAGGGACGTTACGCATTAATAATGTTCTTCACAAAACTGCAGATGGATAAGGATGTTACGCGAGATGGGAAGGTGAATCTGTTCAGGAAGTATATACAGAAACAGAGGGATACATAAAGGTCTTCCTGACCACCTACATGAGCCTACATATACATCTAAATGCCGTGATCGTAGTTATAAAGAGTTCTAGTTAAGTTATATAAACACCCATAATCAAGTAGCATAGGTCTAAAGTCTTCCAGGTTTCTATGAATACGTAGGCTCACGTCTAAGGCTTTACAGGATCTTGTAGATCTAAACACAATTAGATTTTTTTAAGCAGGTCCAAGATTAAATGAAGCAGATTAGTTATTCCAGACAAAACCCTTTGGCATTTACCCATCAAAGTTGCGCAGAAGCAAAATACAAAATCTGATCATCTGATTTGTATAAAACTCAAGCGACATCGAAGTGCTTCTAATTGTGACTATTGACAATATTAGCTATTTTTAGCAGTGAAATTCTACCACTCTATGGAATTCCGTGGTCAAGTTATATACGAACAACGAAGCCGCCGCTATCACACCCGACGGAGATACAGACATCCTTAATATTGAAGCAGGAGTACTGCAAGGTGACACGTTGGCCCCATTTCTATTTATAATCATGTTAGATTATATCCTGCATTTATCCCTTGACCAGCACAATGAGAACGGACTCCAACTACACCCCAAACGAAGTCGGAGACACCCTTTGCGCAACATCTCACGGATGTAGACTATGCAGACAATTTAGCAGTTGTGTCGGAACATGTCAGAGACGCGGAATTTCTCCTCCGCGTTCTTGAAACATCAGCTTCACATGTTGGGCTCTACTGTAATGATGTCAAGACTGAGTATATCTCTACATCCTCTGACCCTTCGGCAATAACATCCTTGTACAGGAAGAACATCAAGCGAGTCGATGACTTCAAGTACCTGGGTTCCTTCATAATGGACTCTTACAAGGACTTCAAGGTCCGAATGGCACTAGTCTGGCAAGCATGCCATGCTCTTGACAAAATATGGCGTTCCAACCTTAACAACAACTTGAAGATAAACCTGTTCAGACCGGCCGTTGAACCCATCCTCTTATACGGAGCTAAAACATGGACCCTGGCACAGAAACAGCAACAAAAGTTATATGATACGACACTATGTGATATAATTGATTATGATGATGTAACAAATTACGTTTTTTTTTTTCAGATGCAACTTTGAGTAATAAATGCCTGATAATCAGGATGTGTGAAGACAAGCTTTCAACAAGACAAAGACATGCAAGATAAATAACTGGGATGTACTGGTAAAAGAAAGCAGGTTGGCATGCTAGCCATTAAGATTTTCCAGTCTTGGGTGGAGGCCACTTTCTTTTATCAGTCTACTCACTTTCCACCCTAAGCTCCGCCTTGCTGGAAGCAATACCGCTGTCATTTTCAGCCACGCAGCGGTACACGCCCATGTCGGAAGGCCGTACAGTCGTAATGATCAACTGATGGCAGCCCTCCTGGTCTTCGTTGATCATATAATGGTCATCTTCTTGGAGCACTTTCCCGTCTTTGAACCACCGGATGCTGGGAGACGGTTTGCCAATGATCACGCAGTCAAAGCTGACCGGGTATCCGTCTGGGACTTCCTGGTTTTGGAGTTGCGTCAGGAAGACTGGGGCTGCTGCGAGCCCAAAGAACACATGACAGAACATTGCAGAGCATCACTGGAGCACAGCAACTCAAACCATTTCATGCAAAAGACTACTGTACAAGCCCTGGAGAACCCTCGATCCTGCAGATTTTAGTGTTTTCCTTCATCTTTCACTCATTTTTTACTCCTTGAGATGCCAGCTAGAAGCTAAGCATACACTAAAACGTGCAGGATGGGTGGCCCCATATCGACAACCTGTGCTGTGGAAAATTCAGAGAATTTCAAAATGTTGGTAGTCAAACAAGAAGCATTCCATCATGCTCACACAGAAAAGGTTCAAGCAGAATAACTCTAAATCTGCCATACCAGGTGGTGCCGACATAAAAACCGGCTTTTCTTGAGTTGGGGTTTGGGAACCATCCCTGTCGAATCCCATCTTCTTGATGCGAAGCTCTATCTTAGATCCGGTTTCGATAATAGCGGTGTCTATGGGCACACCTTGGTGTGTAAACATCTCGTGGAATCTCTGAGAAGCAACCTGAGCTTCATTGCGGGTGTCAAAACGGATGTAGATGTAGCTGTCGTCTTCGCGATATGAATGTGGATCCGGTGGCTGCAGGTCCCCCTCGTCTGCACTCACGAAAGGTTCTTCCTCCACCTTTGGTGGAAGACGTGTATGAAGGAGCTTCTGGAGCCTTCTGCTTGCCTGTCGTAAAGACTCATCCATCTCGCTGCCGGAGCTCTCAGGCTCGCTGTCTGCACTGTAACCAAGAGTTAGCGGACGACGTCCTGATGACTCTCGCCCAGAGCCAACGATGACTTTTCCACTGTGGGATGCAATGCCAAACTTATTTGTGACCTCACAAGTGTACACTCCAGTGTCGCTAGCTGTGGCTGCAGGAACAATCAGAGAGCAAGTCCCATCATTGTATATGTCGATGTGGTGATGTTTGCCGTCTACCAATGGTTTACCATCCTTCAGCCAGCGAACTTTGTCCGGCTTGCCGTCTGCAACACACTCCAGATGAATGGTTGTATTTGGTTCCTTGTTCTGGTCCTTAAAGACCTCTTTAAAGACAGGTCGCATGTCCTTTCTGGCTTTGTAGCCTTTGAAGGCAGCTTGGATTTTGATGGCAGCCTCCTGCAGCTCATCCGTATCGTCATCTTTAGTGAGCGCGACAGGTGGTGCCACAGCATGCTGCTGCACTGCCTTCTCAGTCATTTGAAAATGTTCGTAAAGCTTCTGGGATGCAATGGTTTCACTTTCGCTGCTCATGGTGCTCATGACAGAAGCTTTGCTGCTCTTTTTAAGGTAAGCCACCAGACTTGAAGTTCCACTAAGAGACTCGTCTTCAGAACTGGTATACAGATTAAGCTCCGGTTTGATTTTGATGGGCTTCTCTTTCTCTATGGTCTGCTCTTTCTCTACACCTGGACCCTTCTGGTCTTGCATCTTCTCTTTACCGTCATCTTCTGGTAGCTCTGATATGGAGTCCAGTGTAGGTTCCCTGCTCATCCTGCGCTTCTTGGCCAGAGCATCCCATAAAACATGCAGCTCTCCCTCAGAGGCGGCCTCAGGGGGCAAGCCAGGCTGGTCGCCCTCCTCAGACTGAGGTGTCACAGTGCGATCTCCTGTAATCAGAAGAGTTATGAAGCAACGTTTCTGTTACAGCTAATTACACATTGTGAAATGAATGATCTTTTCTGCTATAGGCGCTTTAAACAGTGGTTCCTTCACAAATCTTCCCAAGTTAAAAGGACAAGACTTGCCATGTTACAGAGGAAAAAGAAATCTTAAACTTGTGTCCTGAAGGCTTTCCTGTAGTTGAACACGGACAGTGGTGACTCCTTCCATAAAATATTAAAGGTCTTTTCAAAGTAAAATATCGACACAGCACCTACACACCTTTCTTTGTTACATAACAAGTTTTACAAACTCATTAACTACATTATATAAAGTATCCACCTACCAGGTTTCTGTAAACATTTTGTTACTTAAGAAATGATAACACATTAGAACATGTACATTAATGTTGTACTATAATTTGCTGTTGCAGTTCTATCAGAGCTACCAGTACAGAAATAGAATTTAAATTCAACAAATGTATATGCAATCAAATAAACTGCAATATTCAATATTATTAATACCCCGGCTAAGAAAGCTGTGTTTTACCTTCGGTTTGTTTGTTAACAGGTTTACACAAAAACTTGTGTGGAATAAATAAATAAAATGCACTGATACCTTCAAGATCAAGGTTTATCGAGGTTTTCGCCTCTTCTGAGGCCACACAAGCATAGACCCCTTCGTCAGCAGGCTGGAAATCCTTAATGAGCAACATTTGGGATTTGCCCTCCGATACCACCTGGTATTTCGCCCCTATTTCAATCTCCTGATTGTCTTTTTGCCAGACGACTTGCTTACTCTCAGCTGACAGCTCGCACTCCAGACGGGCAAATTTACCTTCCTGGAGCTCAGACACATTTAATTTCTTGGCAATGGTCACTGGTGCATCTAAAAATTAAAACAATACAAAAAATATATATGGACTTATCTTTTTTTGGGTTCTGTACCAATTCCCAGAGATCTGAAATTCTGACTCTTCATTTTACATCTTTTCAGTTCATTTCACACAAATTTTATGGGACTGATATGTAAAGGTGTAGTTTCTTACCCAGTGTAACAGTTTGAGGAAGCTGGACAGAGTCCCCAATTCCAGCACGATTAATAGCTGCCACACGGAACCTATATCCAGAGCCAGGAATAAGGTTTTCCACCGTAAACTCAGTATTACCCACTGGTTCCGTATGGCAGGGCTGCCAGAGAGCACTTTCCACTTGCCGCATCTCCACACGGTAGCCCAGGATTGGGCTTCCACCATCACTGAGTGGCGTGAACCATGATAAGGTCACTGATGTTGGTCCCTTAGTGACCAGCTCGGGATCCTCCGGGGGGTCAGGTACAGCTAAGATTCAACACATTACGATGAGCTGAACGTCAGATTCTCAATAAAGCATCATCACTTTGTTAGCAAAACTGCTGTTGTTTGAACTTGTTGCACTTACCAATAGTCACTAGCTTAGCCACTGAAATGGCATCCTGAGCAGCAAATGTTATCTCCAGTGGTGGCCCAACGTGGGCTTTTTTCAGTATTAGGCTGCAAATACATCCATTATTTTTCATCGCCCAAATGTCATCTGGGTGAAGTTCAGAACCATTAGCGTACCAATTCACGTCCTTCTCTGGTACGGGTTCATTCAGGACACAAGTAAACTCTGCCTGCTCACCAACAACAACGGTCTTGTCCTCCAAGGGTTTTACCACTTCCAGTTGCCAGCCTGTATTTACAGTTCACAACAGTAAAATAAATAAATAAAATTACACAGCAGTGGTCACATCAGCCTGGATCATTAATCCCCACCACCACCTGCTCCCTTTTCACATATCGCCTACGCTATATAAGACTTCATAAACATTGTACGGAGCCACCAGTGCCCTCTCAAGTGGTGTGTTTGGCCCACTGAGATCTTACATCAAGTATTCATTCTTGCAGATATTAGCATACAAATCATCTCCAGAATCAAACACAACCAGTTTACAAACTACTGCATATCAAGTTAAGCATCTGCCTAAAAACAATCTACACAAAACAATACAACAAATCTATTTTCTATTACAAGTTCTAAGAAAGCATGCTAAAAGTGCTATGCTAAAGTGACTAACCTTTGACTGAGAGAAGGGCAGAAGTAGAGGCAGTGCCAGCCTGAAAGGTTACCATTTTGGTGTCACCAGCTCTCAAGTCCTTCAGCAGCAAAAGATGTCGACGCCCACTCTCAAAGCAAACGATTTCCACTTTCGAAGACTCCTTTGCAGGTTTTCCATCAACCAACCACCGGCAGTCTTTCGACTCAGGGACAGAAATGGAGCACTCAAAAAGTGCCTCACCACCTTCAATGGTCTCCACGTTATCCAGACCTTGAATGATCTCAATGGATTTAGCTGTGGGACAGGTTTGAGAGGTTAACTTTTTATTCAAGTTCAAAATTTGAAGTGCTTTATTGCAAAGCAGACTTAGCAAGATGTGTTTAATTAAAAAGGTCAATGGCAAGCTTAACCTTGTCATGTTTCATTACACTGGAGACCAGGCCAATTTTATATATATATATATATATACACATATACACACACACACACATACATAAAATCACATGAAGAAAATATGTAATAGTTAAGAATTTACAAGCCATCTGTCTTACAAACACAACTGCTTATTACGCACAATGGCTAGGCACCCCAATTTTTGCCATCCACATAAGATTATTTGCCAAAGGGCCTGAGGCTGATTTCTTTCTATCCCTTCTGTCTGAAATCATAACCAGCCATCTCTCTATGCATGTCTTCCATGACAGATAAAAACACAAAGTTTTTTCCCCCCAAAATTGTCCATACGGTTTCAGGCTCTCCAAAATGTCTTAGTGCATTATATTTTCATTGGCCTCACGATTCTTTGAAACATGTGGCTCATTACTGCACAAATATCAGAACCAATCAGTGATGCTAAATAAGCAGTCTCTTGCCCCGAGGTATCTACAAGTTGGCAGCCCCAAAGAATCTTGGCTAGACTTGTCAAAAAGACTCGACAATATTCAGAGACAAGTTTGGGCTGCAGGTACGCTCACCTTGCACCCTAAGGTGTGCCTCAACACAGGTCCCTTCTGCCTCACAGGAGTATACCCCCTCGTCCTGTGCGGTTACCCGGCTAATGTATAACCGCGCTACTGTCCAGTCTTGCTCCACTATAAGCCTGTGGCCGTCAGGTTGCACGGGTTGCCCATTTCGCTTCCATGTAGCCCTGACTGGCCGTGAGAACTGGCAGATGAACTCTGCAGGCTGGTTCTCTGCTATGTTGATATCCTTCATGGCACTGACTACTTCCACAGTAGGATCTATAAACGGTGGGTGAAGTAGGAAGAGTGGTACAGTAAATGCTCAAGATAAGTTTCATTTTCTCAGATTTGTCTCTGGAGATGATATTAAGCTGCTCTGCCATCTCGCAGTAAAAGACACCATTTTGAAAAATTAATGTGCATGCACTCGATGAAGCAAAGCGGTGAATTGGTTAATGACTTTATAAGCATAATAGTTCAAAAAGAAAGGGTTTCAGTACACATCACAGTCTTCAATCTAACTGATTAAGAGTTCTGGAGAGCTCCTTCAATGGCTAACCGTGCGCTCTGACTTCAATTTCCTAACAGGCTGGGATATGCAAAGAAAAGCATTTCACTATACTGCAATGTATCTGTAAAAAATAAAGGCTTCTTGTCATAAATGGACAATGACAAGCCCGAGAAAGCCCCTGACCTCACATGTGGAAGCTCTGGGAGTAAAATCTACCAACATTGAATCATCTGACTGTTCAGTTCATTGACATGAATCTCCAACTGCATGTTATTACAGCTTTCTCAATATGGATCCAGACAGGAAAAAGTATCCACACACCACCCATACACATATTTCCTACACCCGTCTGACCTGTTGGTAGCAGCAACTCTAATAGTAAAACCAGGGGTGTTGCTCCTTGTAAAACACCATTTTAATGTTAGGTGAACTCTCAGCACGAACAAGCTCCTCTGTACAGGTTGGTCCACTGGGTACAAGAAGTAATGGTGCAAGCATACATTTAAAGAAACATCTTAATACATTAAATGAAGGCAATGTACGTGATGACTACCTGCTGGTTGACCCTTAGAGGAGTATCATTTGTGACGCTCAAGGTCTACCTTAATACATGAAATGTTGCTCTATCACATTCTGTCTGGTCTGTTATGAGTTTAAGGGATTCTCATCCTCAACTGACTAAACTATCAAGACTCACCAAATGCAACCTCTAGACTAAGGTTTCATCTTTACATGTTGGCTTTGATACCTCCTACATTAAATGTTAATGGAACATTTTTTTTATTACTGTTCTACAATTTGTAAATTTAAAGACTTTAACATTTCGTATGATTGAAGTGATAAACCACAATGTAGGCCATGCACAGGTGAGTTGCCAAGCAAGCCACTCATTCAGTAGGTTGAGGGGGGGGAAACAAACCCTTTTGAAGGCCTCTGCAAGCACTGAAACTTTTACACATTTAAAAAATAAATTAAAAAAAGTAAAGTCTGGATATTAGACACTTCCACCCTGAAGGTAACTAAACATTCTCAAATCGTTTCACGGCTTGTAAAAGCGATTTACTATCTGATATTAGATATAATAAACCATACAAAAATATTTGGAAGGATGGCTCAAGATGTTTGTTAGAAGTCTGACTGTGTAACGATTCTAAACTACGCACTGTAAAATCATCCATGAATTTCCAAAATTTGGATAAATTCCAAATGAAAGAGTTACCAAGAGGACATTCAGGAACAGCAGGATACCACCACAGAGCAACCACACAACTAGGATGTAGCATGAACAAGATCAGGAGGTAGGAACGCACAAGCAGATTAACAACAACAACTTAACTGACATTTTAACAATCTGCTGACACTGGAGACTCCTCCCATAACCGAATCCTTTCCTTATCGATAACTATAAACCTATCAGGGATCATCAAGGATTACTTTATTTAATAAACACAAATACATTTGATAGAGAGCGTGTTTCCAATTCCCTGTAAATTATTTGTTGCTATAGAAACAAGCCTGTACTAATGCAAATGGGAAGTAAAAGTAAAAGCAGGTAAGGTGGGATTTAAAAAAAAAATTTGTTAGTTTGTCAGTTCTGGAAATTCATGGACATGCATTTTTCCATCCCGTTCCTACAGTACCATCTCCCTCTACTCCTGCAGGGCCATAAACAAAAGAGCTGATCCACACCCCTCAACCCCTCCACCTGGTCCGGTACCTTTAACTAACAGCCTAGCCGAGGACGTCAAGCTTCCCGTTTTGAACAGGATGGTGCCCGAGTCATTTGGTGCCAGGTTCTTTAGGGTGAGGGTGTGAATATTGTCTTCACCCACCCCAATAACACTGAAGGGACTGTTCTCCAAACGAGTGCCATCCAGCCACCACTGGACTCTCCCTTTGGCACGGCGAGACAGCTGGCAGGAGAACACTGCCTGCTCTCCCGCAAAGACATCAGTGCTTTTTATACCAGACACTATGAGCACTTCAGCCTCTGTAGAGACCACAGACAAACAGCTAATCAATAGCATCCCTGTACTTATTCAAATACAAAAAATACATCACTGAGCAAGGCCTTTTCATGGACTAAAACAGCCAAATATGCTAGCTAAACTTTCCTAATTGTTATATTGTTGTAGATGGGGTTTGAATGTTTAATTTAAAGTACATGATATGAAAATGCTGTAAATGTCACGATAGTTGTAAACTTACTGTCAAAAAGGGTGTGTGGCCTGGGAAAACCCTTGTAGCCATCATTTTGTGGGGCGTGAACATAAAATGTATCCAGGTGGTAAAAAAAAAGACTGAATTATACAGTATTTAAAATAAGAGCTAATTTGTGAAATTTGGTGCAGCCAATCTTAAGAAACTGGTAAAACCATTAAAGCTTCAATCATGAAGTTTGGAGAAAATCAACTGAAAATAATGTGCAAATTTATTTGTCATTTATATTCATACAGATTATGAAAAGGTATGTGCTCCTGACTGGTGCATCGACAAGAATCCGTGACCATCAACCTGTGCCACAGCCATCACAGCTGGAAGTCCATGGGAGATAACTGGCTGAGCTCTAATGGGAAGGAGATAACTTACAGTGATCACCAGCCAATCATGGGCTTCTCTGAGCTCATTCGTAAAAAAGGGATGGATAGTGCTTTCCCTCAGGGTGTGTTAGTCTGCCCCCGATTGCACATACGCAGCAGTTCATAAAGATGTGGGAGGCAGCAGCATTTGACATGTGTTTGCTTCCACCCCTCCCTGGGAAGCAATGCTTGATGGGTGGGAAATGGATACGACTAACTTATAAAATAATTAAGGAAGGTATTACCGGCAAAGTTATAGATCATTTAGGACGAGCTCTCATTTCAAATCGCTATACCGTGTCTTGAACTCGTTCAGATAAAAGTGATTCACAGGAAATAAATGCAAGCGTTGTCATTGCTTCGTCACTCCACCTGATCACCGATGGTGATATAATCACTATGTTGCATAAATTTCTTGGCAGTACCATAATGATGGTGAAACGCAGTGATGTTTTCTTACAGTAGAATCAAATGGCAAGAAATGTTCTGTTTTGCGACAATTCAACTGCATTCAGCTTCCCACATGGTTTCCCAGACCACCTCACACATATTATGCTAAAATTTGGAGGACCCATTCACTGTGAAAAATGACACATCCAAACATCATTGAGATTTCTCTAGAAATAGCAGTAGACAATATATGCTGCCCAGCCCTCACTCTAATATTTTGTTGGACCACCTACAGCCTTGATTACAGTACATAATCACCATGGCATTGTTGCTTCAGTTGGTCAGGTAGAGGCTCAGCAACATTAATGTGGCAATAAAATTAATACGATAAACCAGCAAAAAAAAATCAAGATTGACTATTCAAATTGTATAATTGTACCCAAGTTAAAAGCAATATTCATTACCTTGCACTGAAACTGAAGCGGTTGTTAACTGATTTCCAGCATCACAGGTGTAATAGCCACTATCATCGGGTTTCAGGTCGTGTATGTGCAGCTCTTGGATGCATCCCTCTTGCTTTAGCTGAAACTTTTTACTGGCTTGCAGCACCACACCCCCTTTACGCCACTCCACGTTAACACCAGGTTTAGAAAGTTCACAGCTGAGTGTAACCGTGTCACCTTCAACAGCATCTATGTTCTCCAATTCCTTGCAGAAAAAGGCTGGGGTTTCTGACAAGCGTGAAAGGAAAAACAATAGAATGTCAATAAACTCGGAAGCACTGTTGATGCTGCAGCATTTTTAGTAACCAAGCAGAAATCTTTCCTTTAACAAGCAAACATCTTAAATGCTATCTTCTTGCCTGTGAGTACTCAGAGTACTCGTCTTTTTTGGAGGACCTGAAGAACACTGAAAGTTAGTGGTACAATGAATACTCATACCTGTATTCATATCATACATGACATTATAACAAGCCGCTGTTGTGCAAACATGCACTCGAAACACATGAAAGCCTGTTGGATCACCCAATATAGCTAACTATTGATGAAGTACCGAAGACTCGTAAGCACTTGCAGGGAACAAACCCTTTACCTTTGGGCTTCTCCTTCACCAACAAGGAAGCAACAGTCCTCTCGCAGCCAATCACAAAGGCCACGTCACCGGAATCATCAGGCGTGACCATTTTTAACACTAGGCTGTGTTCCCTTCCTCGGCTGCTGATCTGATTTAAGTCATTGTTTTGGAGGTGATTGGAGCCTAGCCACCATTCAGCATTAGTTACTCCTGTCTGGGACACCTCACAGTGGAACACGGCGTCCTCGCCAGTCGTCACTGTGACGTCCTTAAGTTCTCTTGTAATTCTGACACGCTCTAGATAAAGAGAAGCGCAAAAAAAGGCTGCCAAATCTTTCTTTTTGTGACTCAACCATAGTTTATAAGTTTTAATTATAAATTTCATCTAATGCCTTTTAAAAGTTTAGTAATTCTAAGAAGCTGACATCGATTTCTGCATCATCATACATCACCCGGGTATTGCTTGAGTGAATTTGAGCAGAACCAGGAAAAGACACCCAAAAACCAATCACCTTTGATGCTCAAAGAGGCTTTGCTTTGCTTGTCTCCGACTTCACACGCATATTCTCCAGCATCATCCACCGTTAGGTGGTAGATCACTAAGGTTTGGATTGCACCATTCTTCTGAATGGAGTACTTGTCTCCTTCAGAAATGGCTTTTTGGTCCTTTTTCCAGGTCACATGAACATCTGGGGTTGAGGTTTCGCAGGATAATGTAGCTTTATCGCCTTCTGTGGCCTCTTGGCTCTTCAAGTCTTTGATAAATTGCACCACATGGATAGCTAAAAGAACACGACCAGGAGGAAATTGTTTAAAACCAAACTTTTTACAAGGACAAATTAACTAGATGATGACATTCAGAGACTTGGACTGCGCTTTTAACTTTTGACAAAAAAAAAACAAAACACATTTAGCCAGTAGAACATGTATAATTCAGCTAGATCGATGGGTTATGCTAACATTAGCTGGCTAACTGTTACAAATGTATTTCAACAGGATTTCAGCAATCAGGTGGATACACAATCAGAGCGCTAAAAGACAGCTGCTAGCAAACACTAGCTGAATGAATGGAACATCACTGTTCAACAACAAAAAAGATCTCAGAGTGTCAAGTCAAATCTTGTTCTGCGCACAAAACCATCTACAGTGCTAATATACTTAGATACTCCAATTTATACAATTATGAATCTTCCAGAGCAAAAAAGAGAGGCTGAAAAAGGAACGCATAACTAAGATATCAATCAACAAGAAGTCAATGTAAAATGGACAGCAAATAAAATAAAATTCAAATCCTTGCAGATGGCAGAGTTTTTGGACGCCGAGCTTACCTTTAACTGTGAGACAAGCAAACGACGTGTGGCTCCCCACGTGGAAGGACACAGTGCCCGAGTCTTTCGTGCTCACACTCCTTAGCGCGAGCGAGTGCTTTTTTCCTTCCACTCGGATTACGTTCATCTCGTTGCTCTGGAGAGGAACACCCTGAAGTTCCCAGGTCACATTCTGGGCACCATCGTGAGACACAAAGCACTCGAAGGACACGTCTTCTCCATTGTTAACGATGCAGCTCTTCAGCCCGGTTACAATAGTAACGTCAAGTTCTGTTTAATACACATCATCCAGGATATACTTTTAAGCCAGTTTTATTAATCTGGGTAGTAAGTGAACTGATTCAAGGTTAAAAACTATATATATACTATATATTCACCATCACACAAATAGGTGGTCCTTCCCCAAACTGTTGGCACAAATGTAGAGGCCCAGACTTTTCTAGAATTTCACTGCATTTCCCTTTCAAACCTGGTCCAGCATGGCAACACCAATGTGCACAAACAAACACCATGAAATCATGGTTTGCCAAGGCTAGAACAGAAAAACTTGAGTGTCTTTCACAAAGCACCAACATCAACCCCATTGAACCCCTTTGGGATAAACAGAGACATCGACTGAGCCCCAGACTTCAACACTGGTGCCTGACCTCACTACTGCTCTTGAGGCTGAAGGAACACAAATCCAAACAGCCACCCTTCAAAATTTGGTGCAAAGCCTTCCCAGTTTATTTATCCTGCGTTTACACTGGGGCACAATGTCCGCGATCTTAGCGATTTGAGATAATCATGAAGAGTGTGGAGGGTCATGGGATTGAATCGTGATGATCTTGAGGGAACTTGGTGTATTTGTGATGATCTTGAGGGAACTTGGTGTATTTGTGATGATCATGCTGATGGTGGCAAAATTCGACTGTCAAAATGTTTGCCGCGGTTATTACGATGTATTACGATTTGACGTCAACCATGATATAAAGTGGGAATCATAGTAGAGCACAGTAGAGCTTAACAGACCGTAACAGAGTTTAACAGACCTTGATGCACCATCATAAATGATCTTGATGCACTTGGAAACACGATTCCTTCAAGTTTCATCTCTTGGATGCACCCTGCCCCCTTTTTAGACCCCGATCGTGCTCCAAGCATGCTCATAAATTGTGGAGCTCATCAGATCATGGACATTGTGCCCCAGTGTAAACCCAGGGGTAGAGGATTAAAATTGGGGATTAGCAATTGTACCAAATTTCTGTGTATGTAAGACAAGTGCCACCAAAAAAGAAGAATCATGCAGCAGCAGGTTTGATGACAGGTGAAATAGTTAGTGGGACAAAATGTGAGAAGTGTGTCCCATGCAAGAAGAAATAAAATGGAAAAAAAAATGGAACAGTGGGAAAGATAGAAAGTAGGGTCTTTGATTTTTAGCAAAGAAAGATGTGGAAAATGTGAGTCTCTCCATGCAGCAACTGCCACAGACAAAAAGGTAGAATATCGGTTCCTACCTTTTACCGCAAGCTGGGCAGAAGTGGTTTCATACCCAGAATCACAGGAATACTCTCCCGCATCTGCTTCCTGTAGCCCGTAGATAACTAGTTCAACCACTGCTCCATTTTGCCTTGATTGGTGTTTACTGCTGGATTGTAGAACCTTCTGATCTTTTCTCCACACTACAGGTGCTCCAGGTTTGGTAAGTTCACACCGGAATATGGCAGTTTCCCCGGCTTCAGCTTCCAGCTTGTCCAGAGGGATTTTGAACAGAACAGGTAGTGCTGCAAAGTGAAGAGTTGGAGTTCAAGAGGAGGAAAATGAAAAACCTGCTGTGCCATCCTTCATAAGGATTCCAGATTTGCTAAAATCCTACCCTTTACTTCTAGATGAGCTGTAGTCTTCTGATCTCCAGTGTCACAGGTGTAGTCTCCAGAGTCGTCAAGGTCAAGGTCATGAATTTTCAATTGGACAAAGTGGCCGTCTTGCCGGAATTCATATTTGGCACAAGCACAAAGGTCAACTTCCCCTTTGCGCCACTGTACTGATATACCTGGTTTAGACAGCTCACACGACCAGGTGACACTTTCCTTCTCCAAAACCTTCTGGTCCTTCAATTCCTTAGTGAAAATGGCTGGAAGAACTGATAATTTTGGATAACAGAGGAATAAATTGGTAAGTATGGAGACGCATGGATTACCCCCTACAAAAATCAGGTCTAACGTTTACACCCCATGCCTGGGTAAGTGATCCAAGAGTGTGGTCAAGAAACCGTCTCTTGAGGTTTACATTTGGTGACCTCGGCCTCAAGACAGAATTGAATAAGAACCTCTGTGGCACTGAAATGCCAAGTACTGTTATCATACTAAGTGTTAGTAATCTACTCAACAAAACACATGAGACCCATGTGTTCAACTCCAGGGACAAGGAATTCATCTTTAGATCTTTGGCAAGGTGCTGGCCTTAATCCGAAAAGGAGCTAATTTAGAATGTCTTCAATTTAGAATGTCTTTATTCTTCCCAGGTAGCATGGTGGCGTAGTGGTTAGCACATCCTTCTCACAGCAAGAAGGTCCTGGGTTCGAGTCCTGGGCTTAAGTATTTCTGTGTGGAGTTTGCATGCTTGGTGGGTTTCCTCCCACACTTAAAAACATGCACATTAGGCTAATATGCTGTTCCAAATTGCCCCTGGATGTGAGTATGAATGGCTGTGTGTGTATTGGCCTGCGATGGTGTGGCAGGCTGATCAGGGTGTACCCCGCCTTCGCGCAGTGTCGGCTGAGGTAGGCTCCAACCTAACCGCGATCCTAGTAAGATTAAGACCCTATTAGAATAAAGCAGTTCGGCAAATGAGTGAGTGAGTGAGCGTTTTCTTCCCAATAATTCTTTACTCAACAAACTTTTCAGTAGCTATCAACTTTCTGTAAGGAGTCATTTATGTGTGGCTGAAGTCTAAAGTACCAGCACATAATAACAGGGTAAATATAGCGCATAGTAACACAGAACTAATACAAATTTGACGTTGTTGTTTTTTTTTTTTTAAACATATTTTCCACGCCTAAAAGTGGAATTGATGTGGTTTGGTTAAGCCAACAGACACTCAGGAAACCCTGGGTGATTTTTGCTGAAATAATGCCCTGAGTGGTGGGAGCATTCGCTTCTCAGGATCAGTGTTTATAAATTAATAAATTTGCTTAGTATTGTTTGTCTTCAAATGCTTTCGTTAATGCCAAACATACTGTATACATATTTCCACAGCAAGCCAGAAATTCCTGGTTCCATTGGCTACAAATACCTGTTCACCCACTGCTGCATTTCTCCACCAACTTAAGATAGCTCTACACCAATATGCCCCCCAATGTACCCCAGCCTATTTTTAAATTGCAGCAACTGGAAATGGCATAGGAAGTTCTGCTTGGCTGAGAGGGTGAAGAGTCTCACCCAAGGGCTCAACAGCGGCATTTTGGTGGTGCTGAAGCTTGAACCCCCAATCTCTGTTCAGTAACCTGAGCCCATCAAGCCACCACCACCGCTCCAACCAAATAAGAGGTGATACCAGCAACTCTGATTTGGGTCAAACATGTTTTTTCTGGTGATAGAACTGTCACCAATCCTCAAGTATCTCAAGCAGACTTTGTGCCTATACTTGCTACTGATGAAATTTACAAAAGACCATACAATACACGTCAATGTCCAGACCTTTCGTGGCTCTTACCTTGAACAGTCAGTTCGGCAGTGCTCTTTGCAGTGTCTATGTTGCATGAGTATACATCGCTGTCAGCCTCCTCCAAATCTTTCACTGTGAGAATAAGGACTCGTTCCTTTTGTGTCATCTGATACTTCCTTCCTGCCTTGATTTCCTTCACACCTTTCAGCCAAGTGATTTTGGAAGCTGGTCGAGCAGTTTCGCATTCGAAACTAACAGTACGTTTTTCATCCGCGGTGATATCTTTGAGTTCACGAGTAAACATGTTTACTGGTTCTGGAAAACACAAGGTCTGACATTAGGCTCTAAAATCTACAATTATAAAAGTGTTAATATATTGAAATGACTGAAGAAGCACCTTTGACTTCCAGTCGAGCTTTGGAGGTTGGTCCACCGGTCACCTCACAGCTGTATTCTCCAGAATCCTGAGCTGTAACACTGTGAACAATGAGCTTAAAAACCTTATTTTCTTGAATAATCTCATACTTTAGGCCTTTCTGGATCGATTTTCCATTCTTACACCAAACAACCAAACCAGGCTGAGAGAGCTCACAGAGGAATACAGCATCTTCTCCAGGAACAATGCTAACACTTTGGAGCTCTTTAGAGAAGGTCAGAACTTCACCTGAGGCAAAAAAACAACACCACAAAAACAATAATGAAACCCAAAAAAAAGCCCCAGCATTTCTGCTTATTTAGACTCTTGTGCAATAATATGACGATAGGAAGATGTCAGAAAATGTTAACTGTCCAGCAAGTATGTACATCTGCTGCTGAGGAACTTGTGGGCTTCATGAAACAGTGCAAAATATTGTCTGATATTGATTTTTAACCAACAGGGCTTCCTTCCCAAACTGATGACTGATGTCACAGATTCACACAGAAACCCAACCGCCCCCAGCTATCTCTTGGTTCCATTTTGGTTAATATTTTCAGTTCCCGAACAATTTATTTTTGGCCAAAATGCTCAGAACAGTTCACAGTTGCCCAAACCAGAACAGAACCTGTTCCCTGTTGGCGCTTTCCACCGAAATGGCATTCCTGAAGCAGACCAACATTACCACACTCATATGCTCTAATGTGAAGGTCACACAGAGCGGAATGATGTATGAGAACCATGACTGGGTGTAATAATCCATTCCGATGGATTATGAAGATGGTATGTCACAACGATGTGCAGAGGAAAAACTCTAATGAAGACATGGTCGCTAGTTGAAAAAAAAAAAAAAACAAAATGGTTGAATTGATCCATGGTAAATTTTAACATGACCAAACTTTCCGGGAATGAAAGCAACGTCCTCCAATTTCTCAAGGTATCTTCCTGGCTCCCAAATATTATGGTGGAACCACCCAGAACAGTTATAGGATAATGCTGGTTGACCCCAGAAGGCAAAAAAACTAGTTTTGTTCAAACCGAAGAGTAATTGTGGCGTTAGTTTTATTATTTAATTATGGCTGAAGAATCGCACTCCATGGCCAAAATCTCACGATTCCGATCAAACAGACCAAACACTACATACACAAAAGCCTCCCAAAGTATGCTGTTTCAACTGGTTAAGTGAATTAACACCTCCCTCCAGCAAGCCCCTACTGGTCTCACCTTCCACCGACAACGCTGCTTTTGAGTTTAAGTCCTTGAGGGTGAAGACAACCTCTCCTGAGTCTGATCCTGTCACTCCTTTGATGCTTAACGTGTGCTTGCGCCCCTTGCTGCTAATTTGAAAACGCCCTCCACTCTTCACAAGCTGACCTTTCAGGCTCCATGAGCATGCGTCCGTGGTTTCCCGAGAGAGAATACACTCAAAGACGCAAGTCTCACCCGCTTTAGCCTCCACAGACTTCAAACGTTTTGTGATGCCGACGCTAATGTCTGTGTGAATAAATAAACATAAAAAATAAATCAATAAATGAATAAAATACTGTGATGGTAACACTAACCCTGCTTTATCAAACCATCCTATTGTTGATCATTTTCCTAGAAGAGCACAACAAATTATGTGTGATTATCTTAATTGGGCGAGTTTTTCTTTAGTCGTACCTCTAATGGTGACCTTTGCTTTTGTAAGGTCGGTCCCAAGGTCACAACTGTATTCTCCGGCATCTGCCTGTGTGATGTCACGGATCGTCAGACCCAGGATCTTGCCATCGTGTAACAGCTCATGCTTGCTGTCTGCAGAAAGGACGGTGCCATCTTTCCGCCAAACAGGGGACACTGTGGATTTTGAGGCTTCACATTTCAGAGTTACAGTGCCCTTTTCTTCTCCGATCACATCATCCAACAACTTAAGGAAGATGGCTTTCTTTTCTGCAGTTTGACAAATCAAAAGTCAGAATTGTGTCCACAGGAGTCTTGTAATCGTGCCTTGCACATGTATTCGTTTGTATTGAACTCCATCCATCATACAACCAGCCTTCACCAGTTCCACCATCTCTGATGATAAAAACCCATGTGTACAGTATGATACTACCACCACCATGCTTCACAATCGAGAGAGAGCTCATGTGGTGTGGGGCTCTTTGTCATGTAAGTGTCAAAAAGTTGGTCTCATCAGAACACCGAACCCCTTCTCCCATATTTTCTTAATCTCCAACACATCATTTATTATTATTATTATTATTATTATGCAAACTACTGATTTTACCCATCTTCCCTAGCATGTCGATTTGTACTGCAGGCAGCAAAACCCCAATCTGAAAGAGTTCAAGGGGTGAATACTTATGCAAGGCATGATAAACAATCTTTCCCATTCCATGATACCTTTAACTTTCAGGCAGACCGTCTGCTTCTCTTCCCGAATCTTGAAGGTGAGCTTCCCACCATCTTGAGGTGCCAGGTTCTTAAGAGTGATGGTATGAGTCTTGTTCACATGCTGGATAACATTAACCTCGTTGCTGAACAGTGACTTGTCATTGAGGAACCACTCGACGTCCTCATCAGCGTAATTCACCTCGCAGGTAAACACAGCATCACCGCCTTCATCAACCTCCACATCCGTCAAGCGTTTGGTGATCTGAACCTTACGTACTGTGGACAAATCAGTTCAAGGTTCAAAAACATACCAAATGATAGCCGGACATAACTACCAGCCAGAAGTTTACAAGAGCAGAATTCTGCTCTTTACCTTCTACAGTGAGAGTAGCTTTGGTCTCACATGTCCCAGTCTGGCAGTGGTACTCGCCAGCGTCATCTGGACTCAGGGTCTGGATGACCAGCTGCACTTCAGCGCCATTTTCTTTCATGACGTACTTCCTGGATGCCTCCAGTGCAGTCGGACCCTTAAACCAGTACACTTCTTTAGGAATGGCTGAGAACCTGCAGGACAGCTTGGCAGAGGCCTTTTCTTGGCCGGTGACATTTTTGAGGGGTTCGACCACCTCAATGGGACGCTCTGTGGAGGAAATTATAGATGGGTCTTACAACAAACAGAGGGTAAGTCATTACCTATATTTTTACCACCACACTGTTAAATGATTAAAATTGCAATTGTTGACAAATTACTGTGATCTAAGCTGAATAAAACACTGAGACAAGCGGAACATCATGATACATGAATGTTTATCACACGGAGCTATTTACAAGGTTCAGTCACTGTATCCCTAACTACAGAACAAAATACTGTAAACCATGTCAGAATGTTATTACAGTTTTTATCAAAAATTATTAGTTTTTATTTATTTATTCTTAGTCTTTCAGGTTCAGTTTTAGCTGATTAGGAGTTATATTTTTATTTTAAGGAATTGACTAGTTTTAGCTGCCACCTTCTGGAACTTATCCCTTACTGTCTCCTCTTCATCTTCAAAGTAGTCTAGATTCCACAGCGGACCTCCAGCAGGAAAAGAATTAAACTAAACTGTAAACAAAGCTGATCTCTTATAAATTTTATTTTATTTTAGTTTGTATTATGTTGTTCAGTGCAGTTTTTATTTAGTTTTTGAAATCTGTTTTTTTTTAATTGAGTCAAAAAAAAAATTTAACTGCTAATCTTAGTTTTCCTGACTATTGTCATTATAAATTACTATCACGATGGTACACCATTGGTTGCAGCCCGAACCTTTCACCGTGAGCTGAGCTGTTGATTTGCTTTTCCCAGCTGTGAACTGCACGGTTCCCGACATGGAAGGCTTGGTCTTCTTGAATGTAAGGCGGTGCATCGTTCCTTCCTTCTCGATCTCAACATCACCGCTTTCGCTCAGACTTTCCCCATTCAGGGTCCACTTTACCGGCTTGACCGTTTCCATGCTAATTTCCACCTCGAAGTGAGCGGTGAAGGGTTCGGTTACTTCCACAGCACTAAGCTGCTTGATGATGCTGATGGCCTGCTCTGGAAATCATCAGGACATTATAACATGAGCTTTATTTATACAAGCTAGGGCCAAATGTTTTGACAAATAGACTGCACAAGTTTTAACCTTAAGACAGAAAGTAGACTCAATTATGTAGCTGTATCAAGCACTTGACTGATAGAACAAATCTAAATGATGTGCACCAGTGAAAAAGTTGATGCAATTGTACACATTTTCTCTCATTGTTACCCTCCACGAGTAGCTTGCACGACGTCTTTTCATCAACGGCGTCGCACATGTACGTGGCTTCATCCCCCGAGTCCACGTCGTTGATGGTGAGCTTGCGATACACGTCCTCGCTGGAGATCTCGTACTTCTTACTGGCTTTGATCTCCGTCTTGTTCTTATACCACCTGACCTTGGCACTGGCCCGGGACACCTGGCATTCCAAATGTCCCCGGTGTTTGTACATGGCGATTTTGTCTCGGAGTTTCTTCACGAACCTCACGGGCAATTCTGCGATCATGGTCAACCTTTAGGATCATCTCTAGCACCAAAAAACATCCAAATGCATCTAAATCAACATTGGACACCATGTTTACTTCAATGCACCAACCTTTCACTGTGAGCTTAGCGCTCGATGAGGCTTTTTCAGCCACAAACTTGATTTCAGCAGCATCTTCAGCCTTCACAGACTTGAAGAGTACAATATATGTTTTTCCTTTAAAACAGAAACAAACAGGGTTTTATTTGTAAAGAAATTATCAATCAGAATCAAGTGTTGAAATGAGCCATGTAGTCAAGAGAATTAATCGACGCCTCCTCAGAATCAGAACTGTTTGCTAACATTAACGCATCTTACCTTCTTGTCTCAGTTTGACGTTGTCCCCAGCCTTGAGTTTGATGTCATCTTTAAACCACTGACCCTCCACTTCATCGTGTGACACCTCACAGATGAACGCCGCACTCTCTTTCTCAGTCACTTGCAAATCCTGCAGCTGCTTAATAATCTTAATGTCACGAGCTGTGGAAGAACCAAAAAAAAACCCAAAAAAAAACAATGGTCAAAGAGTCTGCCTGTAGAAACTCAAACAACAGAGATGGAAATCAAAAGAAAAAGTTGCTCCTCTCTACCCTGAACAGTCAGCTTGGCTGAGGTGTTGTCATCCGAAGTTTTGCACACGTACAAGCCTTGGTCTTCGTAAGTACATTTCTGGATGAGGAGGCTACGCTTCCGACCTTGGGAATGAATCATGTATTTCTTTCCTGG
The DNA here is from genome assembly GCA_039654325.1 of Tandanus tandanus. NCBI lineage: Eukaryota > Metazoa > Chordata > Actinopteri > Siluriformes > Plotosidae > Tandanus > Tandanus tandanus. Next base: position 71,939,411 of record JBCNYH010000001.1, read on the forward strand.
TTTCAGTTCATCATCATTCTGAGGAAAAATAAGTGTGTATTAATGTGAGTTTTGGCAAAGGCTGCACACACTTCTCCGTCAGTTTTGTATGGTTGCAATGAAAGACAACATAAACATCAGTGTACCTTAAACCATTCTACATCGGCGTTCACTCGAGACACTTCGCACTCAAAGGTGGCTTTGTCCTTTTCCGAAGTCGTCACGTCTTCTAATGGTTTAAGGATCTTTGCAGGAGGTTCTGCAAATTATTTAAAAAAACACTCATTTATTTATTCAGATGTCGCAATTTATACTATAAACAAACTAAAGAGACAAACCCATGACGATGAGTTTTGCCGACGTGTGGACACCTTCTGCCTGGAACGTGATGGTCCCGCTGTCCTCCATCTTCAGCTGGGACATTGTCAAGGAATGTTTATTACCCTGAGCTGTAATGAGGATTTTGGGGTTTGCTCTCAGTCGTTGCCCGTCTTTGGTCCACAAGGCTTCCACATCAGGCTGGCTGAGTTCCACCTCCATAGTCATCGTCTCCAGTTCGTGGACTCTCGTCTCTTTCAAGCCCTTAACCACCTGGATCTTCTTCACTAAAGGGCCACAATAAGAGCAGATCATTAGAAATCCTTGATATAGCTTCAAAGGTAGGCGTGAAACAATCTGAACGATAATCTTTGGTGGGTTGATCCAAATTGAGACCGTGGTGCTCTGACAGGTCCTCAATCTCAGGTTGATCATTTCAGTTCCCACCAAGACATGAATATTTTTACATGCATTAAGTACAAAAATAGCCCACAGGGGTCCAGATGCCTTTGATCCTTTCATGTCATGGCGCTGTGGCAAGTAAATGTCCAGAAACTTAATATACAGTTTTTCCTCTGTAACCTTCAAAAGTAGGTCAAGGTCACTCACACACAAACTCATCCTAGCACTCATAGTAGTGAGCCAGCATACCAAGCACATACTTCAGCACGTGGAAAGCAAATGTCTGAAAACTAAAATGTGACGGACAGACGGAACCCATTCCTATAGCTCCCAAGCCACTTTGTGGGCGGGAGCTAACTAAACGTCTTATTTAAACCACCATGACCCCAACCAAGCCGTTTAGCTTTCCTCCTTGAGCATTACCACCAAGACCCCAAACCCAATGCAGACAAAAAAGCTTTATAAATTCTTGATAGTAGCATTTCATTATATCACTATTTCTCAAATTAAGAGTCACAAAGTATTTAATGACTTTGGTGCATATAATTTTTTTTTAAATGGAGAGCATGGGCTTACTTTCTACAGTCAGTTTGGCCTGAGTTTTGTCATCCAGAGTCTCACAAGAGTAGATGCCACGGTCAGCGAGAGTCACACTCTTAAAAATCAGAGTCTGTTTAACTCCATCAAGCTGAATCTTCAGATTCCCTTCAGGCTGCAACACAATGCCGTTCTTCATCCACTTTACCTCAGTGGACGGCCTACTCAATTCCAGCTCAAGCTCTGCCGTGTCCTGTTCTTGGACTGTTTTGTTCTCGAGCTTCTTAACAAACATCACAGGGAGCTCTGTGGGGAAAAAACCCATGGCAAGTTAAACCATCAATTAATGACTTTCTGTCTAATACATGAATTAAAATGAATACTTGTAAATTAGGAATTTGAGAAACAGGGTTAATGGATTCAGACATTAATGTAACTAATTAAGATTATACAGTATTTCAAGTTACAGTGTTGTGTATATACAGTAGTATATCTATTTTTTTTTTTTAATAGATTTTATATGGTCATTAAGTGATATAGATATTGAAATTGTTTTAATGATTTAAATTATTTAGCTGAAACATGCTGGACATGGTAGGTTGCTGTAAAGAAAACAGTTGCAGTGTTTAAACATTCAGTGGTCAGGTATTTCTTTATAAATGTAACACACCATTGGGTCATAATGGGAAGCAGTACAATCATTTTAAAACCAATGAGATCCTCTGGTCCGCGAGGACCGAGGAATTTAGTGATGTGGCCCTCAGTGAAAATGACTGACACCACTGACATCCAGCAAGCCAGTTTTTCAAAACATTTTTCTAAGCCCTTCGTAATGATGCAACACCCTTTACTGGGTCTCAGGGTCTTGATCACTCTGTCGGGTTTATTTCGCTGTAATGACCGATTTGCTGTGCATTATCTTCTATGTACATATTTCTAAATTTAGTCCGATTGCCAGAAGAATGGCACCTGACACAAATCAACTATTTAATATTTGTTAGAGACCACGGACACTGAAAGATTGTCGAAAAGCCGTACTTTGCACTTGCAGAGTCGCTTTACACACTTTCCCTTCGGCATCCACACTGATTTCACCCACGTCCTCCGGAGTGACCGCGGTGATCGTGAGCGAATGGCTGGTGCCTCCATGAGCGATCTTGAATTTGGGTCCAGCGCTGACAGGCACGTTCTTATACAGCCATTTCACGCTGGTGTCCGCAGGAGAGACGGAGCACTTAAAGATAGCATCCTTGCCTTCATTTGCCACGACATTGTTCAATTTGGACAGGAACTTCACCAAACGTGGAGCTATAACAGAACAAACAGCAGTGTCTCCGTGCATATTTATACACCGTAGGAAAAAAATTGTACAATTCATTTAAAAGTTAGGCATAGATCATGGAATACATAGAAAAACTCAGAAATCTGTAGTGCTCCGAAGGCTTTGCTCACCTTTAGTGGAGATCTTGGCAGTAGTCTTGTCATCTTTGCATTCGCAAGTGTACTCTCCTTCATCTTCCTGGGCTACAGAAGACATGGTCAGTAAACGTTGGGCTCCGTCAGCGCGGATGACGTATCTTCCTCCAGGTTTGATTTCTTTGCCGTTGTGTCTCCAGAGGACATCCCCTGAAGCTCTATTCAGCTGGCAGGACAGAGTAATGGTACTGCCCAGGACAACAGATACGGTCTCCAACCCAACCACAAACTTTAATGGAGACTCTGGGGGAAGGAAACCGATTCAAAAAAATTAATTGGAAGAAATCCTACAGACGTAAAAGCCTGCCACCAATCCTTACCTTTTATCCGAACCTGGAACTCCATTTTGTCCTCAGCTGTCCGACATGTATAAGTGCCTCCGTCTTTTGCTTCAGAAGACTTGACAATAAGGATGTGGGATAACCCTTCTCTCTTCATTTCGTACTTATTTCCCTCTTTCACCTGGACACCGTCCCGGAACCAACTAACATTAGCGTGTTCTGCTGTAACCACAGCGGTCAGGATAACGTTCTCAGCTTCTTGTACGGCTATAATTTCCATCATAGCAGATTTCTTTTGGAATTTAGCAGAAAGATCTACTTAAAAAAATACGGACAAAAGGATTTTCAAGTGAACAGGATGTGGAACGCTTATGCAAAATGAGTCATTACTTGCTGGCAATTCATTAAAAGAAAACATACCAGTCACATGAATCTTAAAGGCCAGCTTCTCGTTTCCAACTTCACAGGCGTACTCTCCTGCGTCTTTCTTCTCCACGCTGTCCAACACCAGTTGACGGATTTTCCCCTTCGTCTCCATGTGGACGGTCTTACTGGAGATGAGCTGTTTGCCGTCTTTATACCATTTCACCTCTGTTTTGGAGTCGGACACTTCACAGCTCAGCGTGGCTTTCTGAGAGGTGGAAACCTTCACCTCCTTCTGATAGGAGTCCTTGTTCACAAACATGGCTTGAACTTGAGCTTCTACTGGGGCAGCTGTTAAACAAAGGGGTGTTTTCATTGCATGTGTTTAAAAAGAACATGCTGGTTACCACTAACGTTATTGAGAAAAGAACGAAAGCAGAGTCATTTTCTGTACCTGCCACCTCGATTTTGAAGGTCAGCTTCTCGTTTCCAACTTCGCAAGTGTACTCTCCTGCATCCTTCCTCTCAACGCTGTCCAACACCAGTTGACGGATTTTGCCCTTCACCTCCATGTGGACGGTCTTACTGGAGATCAGCCGCTTGCCGTCTTTATACCATTTGACCTCCATTTTGGAGTCAGACACTTCACAGCTCAGCGTGGCTTTCTGAGAGGCGGAAACCTTCACCTCCTTCTGATAGGAGTCCTTGTTCACAAACACGGCTTGAACTTGAGCTTCTACTGGGGCAGCTGTTAAACAAAGGGGTGTTTTCATTGCATGTGTTTAAAAAGAACATG
>JBCNYH010000001.1:71943662-71961513 GCA_039654325.1 Tandanus tandanus
CTCTCCTGCATCCTTCCTCTCAACGCTGTCCAACACCAGTTGACGGATTTTGCCCTTCACCTCCATGTGGACGGTCTCACTGGAGATCAGCCGTTTGCCGTCTTTATACCATTTGACCGCCGTTTTGGAGTCGGACACTTCACAGCTCAGCGTGGCTTTCTGAGACGCCGAAACCTTCACCTCCTTCTGATAGGAGTCCTTGTTGATAAACATGGCTTGAGGTTCTGAATAGGAAAATGAATGAAGATTCCAATGCATTGAAATGTTGGAAGACACCTTGACCAAAATTAAACACACAACAAATCCTTTCTACACGTATTCCTGCCTTAAGCAGGTCTCATTGATGGTGGACAAATTATAAATCTATCATTAAACCCAACGGGCATGTGAAACAACAGTGTTCTTGCCCAGTTCCAGATCAGACTGCCCAGAATCCTAAATAACAAACAAAAAAACAAGGTAAACAACTAGCTAATTAGCTAGCCATACATTAAGTACCCTGAGTAATACAGACTGAGGGAAATGAGCAAGCACATGAATTCCCAATACCAAATCCTGCTATGGGAAAATTATAATATACCCCGAAAATATCCAGCCCCAACCAAAAAATAAAAAACAAAATAAAATAGGAGGTGCACAACAGTATGCTGTAAACATGATTCCCTAAAAGTTTGGTTGAAACAATTTGACTGGTTGAGAGTCAGTTGACGAATACAGGTAAGTGTGCTTAGCCAGCAGGCGACATGATAAAGCTACATAAATAAAAAATATTTGTTTTGCAGTAGAAATTAGGAAACGTGGGTTTTTTTTATAACAAGGACATAAAATCTGCTCGTCCTGTGCGCCGTCCCCATTCGGTGAAGACTTTGATTTGAAGGATGAAACCAGAGGCACATTTGAAAGGGTCACTCAGGTACTAGATGCCTTTTCACGTACAATTCTTGGCCCTCTATATTACAGTATATTGCCTAAGTCGGGGTTTCCAGTCTCTATGTTTTATCATCTATAACTGACTCATAATATGAATAAAAGCATGCAAAATTAAACATTTTACATACCCGTCACCTGAATCTTAAAGGCCAGCTTCTCTTTTCCAACTTCACAGGTGTACTCTCCTGAATCTTTCTTCTCCACACTGTCCAACACCAGTTGACGGATTTTGCCTTTCGTCTCCATGTGGACGGTCTTACCGGAGATCAACTGTTTGCCGTCTTTATACCATTTCACCTCAGTTTTGGTGTCGGACACTTCACAGCTCAGAGTGGCTTTCTGGGAGGCTGAAACTTTCACCTCCTTCTGATAGGAGTCCTTGTTGATGAAAGTGGCTTGAGGCTCTAAAAGGACAGATATTACAAGAGCAATTCGTAAATTAATTTGTTAGCCCACCACACAAGTGGAAGCATCAGTTTGCGTCTCCAATCCCAGGTCTTTTTTTAAGACACGGCTGCCTAACACATCCACATGGACAATATTCATTCATTCATTCATTCACTGATTTTCTAAGCAGCTCAGTCCTAATTAGGGTCGCAGGGAGGCTGGTGCCCATGTCAGCAGATTTTGGGCGAGAGTGGGGCACCCCTGGACAGCTCGCCATGCCATCACATGGCCAACATTCACACTCACACCTTGGGGTGATTTGGAATCGCCAATTAGCCTAATGTGCATGTTTTTGGACTGTGGAAGGAAACCGGAGTACCCGGAGGAAACCCACACAAACACGGGGAGAACATGCAAACTCCACACAGAAACGCCCCAAGCCCGGGAATCGAACCCAGGCTTTCCTGCTGTGAGGTGGACGTGCTAACCACAACACCACCGTGCTGCCAAATGGACAATATATTTAGTTAAACTAACATGAATTTCCCTATAAGATAAAATTGAGGAAAAAAAGCTTAAGCACTGTAGATGTAACAGCAAAAAAAGCCAGAGTCCTTTACCATATATGGAAGGGGTCACCCACCCACTGGAGTTCAAGTCCCCTTCCATATATGTTAAAGGACTCTGGCTTTTTTTGCTGTTACATCTGCAGTGCGCGATAATGAATTCAATGTAGGTACTACACTATAAGTTCTGGTAAGTACATGTTGCAGTCAACTAAAGCTTGCTTTGATGCATTCAGTGCTCATGCAAGGTTAAGGTGACTAGGTTCCTTTAAGGCTCTGAAGAATAATAGACCTACATCTAAAAGGGTAACCTAGATATTAGAGGATGCTTTACATACAATTCTAGGTTGTCTCATACAAGACACTACCCTAGACAGCTGCCTATTTTGCCTGTTGGGGTTCACTAAATACGGTCAAACCACAGTCTCCCAACCATGGTCCTGGGATGCCACCTGCCCTGAGCATTTTTGTACACCTTACTCTCAAAACAAGTGCGTCAAGTAATCAGCCGACTACAAAAACACACAACAAACACACTTCCATACCTGCCACCTGAATTTTAAAGAACAACTTCTCATTTCCAACTTCACAGGTGTACTCTCCTGCATCCTTCTTCTCCACACTGTCCAACACCAGTTGACGGATTTTCCCCTTTGCCTCCGTGTGGACGGTCTTACTGGACATCAGCTGTTTGCCGTCTTTAAGCCATCTGACCTCCGTTTTGGAGTCGGACAATTCACAGCTCAGCGTGGCTTTCTGAGAGGATGAAACCTTCACCTCCTTCTGATAGGAGTCCTTGTTTATGAAAAAGGCTTGAGGTTCTGAACAAACAGTTTAATTCATTATTAATAAGCTGCAGGTTCCTAGTCATATATTGTTAAGTAAATGAATATTTTGAACGGAGAAAAACACCACATTCTATATTGCAACTGTTTTCCATCAATGTCAATCTAGATATCAAGACCTCATTCAAGGTGAAGGTGGTTGTATAGTATGAAAAATCCTTAAGGCTATGTGACACAAATGTTCTGAGGAGGACCAACCATGTTGAACAGATGTGAAGCAAGAGGTCAGAGAATGAGGGATCCCTAAAGACCCACAGGAAGTGGGTTTTTAAAGGAAGTTTAAATAGACCAAGTACCCTTCCTGGGTTAGGGTTACCAAGAGCCAACTGTGGGAAATGCCATATTGCTGCCAAGCAAAGAACCCATGATAGTAGAGGAGATTAAAATCTATGAACTAGGATATAATTGGCCTGACATGAAGTCACTGTAGGGCATTGGTTCCCAACCCTGCTCATGGAGATCTGCCTCCCTGAAGACTTTCACTCCAACCATGATCATGACCACCTCACAATCTAATCATCTACTCTATACTTAAGACTTTGAAATGAAGGCTTAAGGTGATTATTAGATCTGTCAAGTGGGCACCATTATGGTTGAAACTGAAGCCTTCAGGGAGGTAGATCTCCAAGAATCTGGCTGGGCATCACTGCTGTATGGCTCTGGTAGCACACTTCTCAATTAGTCTAGGCTCTCCTACTCTTGAGATCCCTCAGGAATTAGGGCTTGGGTTGGTATGAAACTCCCAGTTAGAGTTATTCCTAGTGGACAAGGGGCTCTTCTATATGAAGTTTCAAGTCTGGCATATTCAGTCTTCTTAGAGAAAGTGGTCATTCGATCCCAAGGGGGCGAGGCTGGAAAGGGGAGCCTGGGTAGCAGGGACTGGAACCCTGGTGTAGTGTTCAGTTGTTCTGTGCCACCTTTCGATTGCTACGTGCTGATACAGTTCGCAACATCTGCATCAGAGTTTAAGTTCAGAGTTTTCTTTCTCCTAGGGAAATTGCCAACCAAGGCTGTTGAGCATCCCTACCCAGCGGTTTACCAGAACTGTTGCCGTGTTGAAATAGAGAACTGCCATAGAATGAACTTGGACAAGCCGTTACCCCAGCCAGGAAGGCTAAGGGTATGCTAACACTTGCCCAAGGTGTATACCCAGGCTAGTGGAGGGAAGGAAATGTCTCACTTCTCCATTCTAGACCGGCTTCAAGCAAAGTCTAGGCATGCCCATCTTGCCACTGCCTTTGTGGAAGCCAACTGGTCCCACCCACTCAAGGAAAATTACTTTCCTAGACATGATCGCAAGGAACTCTGGGATTGCAAGATTAGATCTTGAGAACGCCATGATGGACCAGGGTGTGGTACAAGGTTGTTTCAAACATCCTGACCGAAAGGGTTGAAAGATGAAAATGATGAGAGAAGGTGGAATTACTGTATATGAGGATACCACCTACAGGCTCCATAACTACACAGGGGACCTTAATCTTCATGTTGGGATAGATAGAAAGCTTTTGAAGGGCATGATTGCAAGAAATAGCCTCCCAGATATAAACCTAACTGAGAAGTATTACATTTTATTGAAAGTACATGACTTGCACCAAACATTGTTTGAAAACATGGACACTTATACATGTGCTTTACCAGAGCACCCTAACCAAAGGTCAATCATAAATTTTGAGATAGGATCATCCGAAACCATACATTTTAGACACATAGTTAAGGATATAGGTTGGTTTAACAGACATCAAGGAAAGCAGAAGAAATCAGTTGCTGTGTGAAAAGCATGAAGATGAGAGGAGTTTGCAGAAACCATGGACAAATTCTAGCAAACCATTTGGTGCCTCAAAAGAAAAAGAAAAGACCTTTAATAAATACTCTCGAGAAAGCGTGTCTCTAGAGAGACCTTTAGGGCAGAGGTTCCCAATCCTGCTTCTGGAGGACCCTAGGCTTGCATATTTTACTGTTTTCTTTGTTCCCAACACACATGATTTACCTAATTAGCCAATTAACAGCTCTTCATGATTTAAAGCCGGTAAGGTACAGCAGGAAAATCACTACCATGTGCAGGACAGGGGTCCTCCAAAATCAGGGTTTAGAACTTATTCTCCAGGGTATTTTACACAGTTAATCCTTCCCTTCTTTCAGGAGTCAGTTCTTGGGCATTTTTTGGGATCTCTTCTGTAGTCAAATTTACTATGTGTGCTCCTGGAACTTCATAATGACACCCTCTGTTTGGATTCTGTTAGATCTGCACCACAAACATCCTATGACAATTGGCTTGTGAACTTCTTGGGATACGTAGGAAGATGTGTAACCTTTGACTGGGGAAAGAAGGGTTTGGACTGACCTTCTCATTCTGCTCCCCCTGTGATTTCACCCGCCCACCAGTAAACATGGTAGGACAACAAATGTATGGAATGTACATAAGCTGATATCTATCAATACTGTTGAGTGCTAAAGTAGATAAACGATATAATTTCATACCAGTCACATGAACTTTAAAGACCAGCTTCTCTTTTCCAATTTCACAGGTGTACTCTCCTGAATCTTTCTTCTCCACACTGTCCAACACCAGTTGACGGATTTTCCCCTTCGTCTCCATGTGGACGGTCTTACCAGAGATCAGCTGTTTGCCGTCTTTATACCATTTCACATCTGTTTTGGAGTCGGACACTTCACAGCTCAGCGTGGCTTTCTGAGAGGACGAAACCTTCACCTCCTTCTGATAGGAGTCCTTGTTGATGAAAGTGGCTTGAGCTTGAATTTCTACTGGGGCAGCTGTTAAAGCGAGGACATTTAATTCATTTCACAGATATTCTACAACATTGAATGCAACTGTAAAAGTAGGTAGTGTTTCTAGATAAAAAAAAAAACAGATTAGTCACTTAGATTGTATTCAAGGATAAGAAGGCTGATAATCTGATACAAGCTCTGGGTTACTGATAAAAAGGTCAGGGGTTCAAGCCCCAGTACCACCAAGCTGCGGCTGTGGGGCACTTGAGCAAGGCTCTTAACCTTCAACTTCTTGGCAATACGCACTTCCTTCATCATTAAGGTTTCTTAGGAAACCAAAACTTTCAACTTGTAAAATTCCAATCTTAATTTTTTCTTCTTGAAGCCTTGGTAGAAACACCCAAGCTGGCATACCAATCAAGATTTGGAATTTTTTTAAAAACTAAAATTTAATTCTTGTGCTCACTGCCATGTGTCTTTGTTCGTATTTGCGACTAAATATTGTGGTGTTGCTACAGGATTGAAATATAATTATGAAGAATATACAGTAGAATGTGTATTGCTCAACAGCGTGTAGACTTCTTCCATAAACGTTAAGTCTTGTCACAGAAATCAGCACATCAACGCTTACACATGACTTTATAATCAAAGATAGCATACCATATAAGTTTTGTTGCAAGTAAAATGACAATGTTTTAGAGCAAGTACATTGAGAGAAACATGCTGGCTACCACTAACGTTATTGAGAAAAGAACGAAGGCAGAGTCATTTTCTGTACCTGCCACCTGGATTTTAAAGGGCAGCTTCTCGTTTCCAACTTCACAGGCGTACTCTCCTGCGTCTTTCTTCTCAACGCTGTCCAACACCAGTTGACGGATTTTGCCTTTTGTCTCCGTGTGGACGGTTTTACTGGACATCAGCTGTTTGCCGTCTTTATACCATTTCACCTCCGTTTTGAAGTCGGACACTTCACAGCTCAGCGTGGCTTTCTGAGATGCCGAAACCTTCACCTCCTTCTGATAGGAGTCCTTGTTGATGAAAGTGGCTTGAGCTTGAATTTCTACTGGGGCAGCTGTTAAAGTGAGGACATTTTAGTTAATTTTAAATTTAGAAGTTAGCTATCAAGGACTAACTTGTGTCCCCAGATATTGTACAACATTAAATGTAGCTATAAATGGATAAAAAGTGCGTGTCCTTTAAGAAACGTTTGGAATTGTTGAATTTCTTTTTTTTTTTTTTGAGGTAATAGAAGAATAAAACATTGTAGATAAAAATAATCAAATGTGTTTTGCGCAGTGGAGGGCGGTGGATTGTTTGGGAAATACTGCTTCATCATATCGACCCATCTTGGATTCTTTTTTCAATAACTGCAAAGCACCGAGTGTTTCAGTCCACGGTTACAAAATAATAATACCAAAGCTATGGAATTCATGTTCAAGCTTGGAAATTCACATTTTATGGACACTTGAAACCAGAGAACTGAGCTAGTTACCCTAGCTCATGTTGCTCATCGACAAACTAGTTATAAATAAAATTTTTAAGTTACTAAAATAAAAAGTTACTAGGGATGGGAATCACCAGGAACCACCCGATACAATATCACGATACAGAGGTGATTTGTATTGCGATTCTGTAAGTATCACAATTCTATAAATATCCCGATTCAATATTATTTTTCCCCCAACATGCACACACAATCATTCACACTCACATCTAGGGTTAATTTGGAACTGCCAATTAGCCTAATGTGCATGTCTTTGGAGTGTGGGAGGAAACCAGAGTACCCAGAGGAAACCCACTCAAGCACAGCGAGAACATACGGACTGCATACAAAAAGGCCCATGGCTGGGAATTGAACCCAGGACCTCCTTGCTGGAAAGTAGTTCAAATATACAAATTAAAAATAAAGAAAAAATAAATGATTTGTAGCCAGTGCACCAATAGATGAAACACCACACAAACGCTAAACACAAAATCTCTGTGTGTTAAGGAATATTTTGTTGGGTTTGGGTACCACTACAGAAAATCACCCATAATGTGTTATACCAGCTAGTTTACTAGAGGTAACTTCATAGCTAGCTAATCGCAGGACATCAACAGTTTTTCATGCAGGTACTGTGTGTACGAACAGATTCCGTATACAGTTCAGATTTGATCTCATACCCGTCACATGAATCTTAAAGGCCAGCTTCTCGTTTCCAACTTCACAGGTGTACTCTCCTGCGTCCTTCTTCTCCACGCTGTCCAACACCAGTTGACGGATTTTGCCCTTCGTCTCCATGTGGACGGTCTTACTGGAGATCAGCTGTTTGCCGTCTTTATACCATTTCATCTCCGTTTTGGAGTCGGACACTTCACAGCTCAGCGTGGCTTTCTGAGAGGATGAAACCTTCACCTCCTTCTGATAGGAGTCCTTGTTTATGAAAGTGGCTTGAACTTGAGTTTCTACTGAGGCAGCTGTTAAAATCAGAAATGGGTATTTTCACTGCATGTAATTAAAAAAATTAGCTTAAACAAGACTCAACAGACCTTGCTCAAGATTTGAGTAGAAATGCCAATAAAAGGAACTGCTTTATCAGTGCCATTTTTTAACTACCCTCCAAGGGTGTAGTGGTTATTACGTCCACCTCATAGCAAGCTCGAGTCCCGGTCTGGGCTCGGGTGTTTCTATGTGGTGTTTGCATGTTCTTCCAATGCTAGCGTGGGTTTCCTCCGGGAACTCCGGTTTCCTCCCACAGTCCAAAGACGTGCACATTAGGCAGGTTGTGAATGAAGGTTGTGCAGAGTGTGAATAATTGTGTGTGTGTTGGCCTTGCGATGATCTGGCGAGCTGTTCAGGGTGTACCCCAGAGTCGGCTGAAATAGGCTCCAGCCTCATAGCGACCCAAAAAGGATTAAATGGTTCGGCAAATGTATGGATGGATACTCTGTGGCACTAGATGCCAGATGCTCATGCAACATATGGAGGCAACATCAAACTCATGTATGCATGAGCTCCTTGATTGGCTAGTGTTGCTGTGATTGATAGGAAAGTAAGCGCATACAAACCCCTCCCCCCCCTGAGAGTACGGCCAATTTTGCATTCTTGGTTTCCGAGCCAAAGATAGACATGACATCATCTGGATTCATTCTCACAATTTCCGGAGGATGGGGCAAACGTTTTCTTGTTGCACCACTCGAGGGCCCCACACAGTGCTATTACTAAACCAAGCATGAGGAAAGTATTTAAATAAACAAGGCTGCTTTGTTTGGTTAATTATTTAACACTGGTTGTACACAAATCTATTACTTTTTAATATATTCTACATTTTTTAATGTTAAAAATTAATTAATTAAATTAAATAATTGTTAATAACTTCAGCTGTTATTCTGTTACATCCTGTATTCTACCCATCGTTCTTTCTATTCTGCTCTACTTTAGTTTACATTGTACTAATCTTCCCCCTTCTACTCTCCTCCAATCATTTTTTCCAGATTCACAAGGGCAAATGCAAATCAATCAAATGCAAACATATACACACACATACACATATACATATATCAAACATTGAAACTCATTCCTACCCGTCACATGAATCTTAAAGGCCAGCTTCTCATTTCCAACTTCACAGGTGTACTCTCCGGCGTCCTTCTTCTCCACGCTGTCCAACACCAGTTGACGGATTTTGCCCTTCGTCTCCATGTGGACACACCTAGTGGACATCAGCTGTTTGCCGTCTTTATACCATTTGACCTCTGTTTTGGAGTCGGACACTTCACAGCTCAGCGTGGCTTTCTGAGAGGCTGAAACCTTCACCTCCTTCTGATAGGAGTCCTTGTTGATGAAGGTGGCTTGAGCTTGAGTTTCTACTGGAGCAGCTGTTAAAGCGAGGACATATACTTAGTTAAAAAAAACCTATAAATTAATTAAAATTTCAAGAAAGTTCTTTAATAAAGATTTGTAGAATTGCTGAGGTATTACAGTAATGTATAGTACTTGTAGGATAAACATGCAGTATTAGATAGTTATACTAGCAGTGATCGTAGCAGCTAGCTATGGCAGGAGGACATCAGTTAGGTTTTTTTATGCGGGTACTGTGTGCATTAATTGATTCCGTAACAGCTCAGATTTGATCTCATACCCGTCACATGAATCTTAAAGGCCAGCTTCTCGTTTCCGACTTCACAGGCGTACTCTCCCGCGTCTTTCTTCTCCACGCTGTCCAACACCAGTTGACGGATTTTCCCCTTCGTCTCCATGTGGACGGTCTTACTGGAGATGAGCTGTTTGCCGTCTTTATACCATTTGACCTCCGTTTTGGAGTCGGACACTTCACAGCTCAGAGTGGCTTTCTGAGAGGACGAAACATTCACCTCCTTCTGATAGGAGTCCTTGTTGATGAAAGTGGCCAGAGTTTCTACAAGAAGAAACATTACATGACTGTCCAGAATGATTTAATCATCACATTGAAGTATTAAATGATCACAGAAACTGAAGGGAAAGTTTTATATGAGGGGAAATAAACCCTGAAGAGCTATAGTTTGGGGAAAATACACTCTAAATTAAGCTATTATACGAATCGTTTCTACACTCTTACACTCTTGTACTCAGTACACTATTCTATTTATTCTGTTCAATTCTACTCAGGGGCGGCACGGTGGTGCAGTGGTGAGCACGTCCACCTCACAGCAAGTAGGTCCCGGGTTCAACTCCCATGCTCAGGCCGTTTCTGTGTGGAGTTTGCATGTTCTTGCGTGGGTTTCCTCCGGGTACTCCGGTTTCCTCCCACAGTCTAAAAACATGCACATTAGGCTGACTGGTGGTTCCAAATCACCCCTAGGTGTGAGAGTTAGTGTGAATAGTTGTATGAGTGTTGGCCCTGCAATGGTCTGGCGAGCTGTTCAGGGTGTACCCCGCCTTCGCCCAGAATCGGCTGAGATAGGCGCCAGCCTTCCAGCGACCCTAGTCAGGATTAAGCAGCTAACAAAATGAATGAATTCCACTATACTCTGTTCCATTCTGCTTTACAGCCACGTTCTGTTTCTTGTCTACATAAACAATGGACACAAAGCAGCTTTACAGAAATATATAAACTTTACTCACTCTCTCGCTCATTTGCCGAACCGCTTACTCCTATTATGGGCGCGGGGAGGCCGGAGCCTATCTCAGCCAACACTGGGCGAAGGCAAGGAACACCCTGAACAACACACTCACACCTTGGGGCAATTTGGAACAGTTAATTTGCCTAATGCACATTTGGACTGTGGGAGGAAACCAGCGTACCCAGAGGAAACCCACGCAACATGGAGTGAATGCAAACTCCACACAGAAACCCGGGACTCGAACCCAGGACCTACTTGCTTGAGTTCACCTCCGTTCAACTCAACACCACTGTGGTTTACTGTACACTAACTCCACTCTGTTCGACTCCATTTTATATTCGTATTATTTGTTCGACTGCCTTCTATTCTGTTACACATTGCTCTATTATGTTAAACTCTTTGTTCTACATTTCTGTTCTATTGATTCTAATAATTGACCTCGAGGGTGCCTGAGTTTCTATAACAATCAAATTTCACCTCATGAACATATGCATGCAGTATTAAAAATAATAGCTGAATCTTTCCATCCATGGTTTAATTTTTAAATGGTACATCTCCCCACACACACACACACACACACACACACACACACTTGCTCTGCTTTGATGAAATTAGTCCTGTCCGTTAGATTTTTTTTCCCTCAGACTAATTAGCGCTGGCTTTACCTTGTATTCTGACCCTGAACGTGACCTTGTCCTCTATCGTCTCACATGAATAGTGTCCTTCATCGCTCTGCTTGGCTCCTTTGATAACCAGCTTTCTCTGCGTCCCCTGGGACACCAAGGTCACTCGGTTGTCCTCCGCTATTTCTTTATGCTCCTTCTTCCACACAACAGTGGTTGTAGGCGACGCCACCTCACAACTCAGTGTCACATCACCCATCGAGGAAGAAACCTCCAGGGGTTGGGGCTTGGGCTTGTTCACAAACTTGGCTGCTTCTTCTGATAGGAGATTCATATATAAAAAAAAAAAATACACTTTTGGATGAAATTATTTTAATGAAAAGAGTTTTTGAGCCGTTTCGCACGGCTCTAAACTGGTAGTTGGAGAAGGTAGATATCATTTAGAGTCACATATTTCATGCTTAATATATAAAAAAGGTATTCAGGATAATAAAGCAATTTTAAATGCTTAATTCTGGTGAAGAAGCAAAAATTAGCCGTGTTCTCAGGGAGGGAGGAGGAGCATACGCTCTCTTTCCTGTCAATCACAGCAGCACAATCCAGTTGTGGGCATTTGTGAGCTCACACATACGAAGGTGGGTGGATTTAAATAACTAAAAACGCATTATACACCAGCCTTCGTTCATTTCAAATGCAAAATTTTTATTTTAAGTCTGGAATGTTCCTGAAAGCTTTGGCTACCTTTAACAGCAAGCTGGACGGACATCTTATCACCGTCACACACACACTCGTAAATCCCCGCATCCTCATGAGTTACATTATGAATGGTCAGCGTGCGTTTACATCCCACACTGGAGGCCTCGTACTTTTTGCCCAGCCTTAATTCCGTACCGTTCTTCATCCAGAGCACCTGCAGGACACAGAGACCACCCTGAAGTTCAAGAAATTTTATAGAATAGCATATCAAGTGTTACATCACAACAATTCTGTGGCACCGTGCAAGAAACGGACAACCCACAAAATGTACATTTTGAGAAAAAATAAAATATAAAAAAAATGTAAAAAAAATCAACAAAACTTGGAAAACGGCATCTTTCTATGAGATGAACATTATACAAAATTTATACAAAATAAAATTTGTCCCAATCTGGGATTTGATGGCAAATCTATAACGACCTCAGAAACACGGAAATAATTTCCGTGCATGAACCAGACAACCAACATTACAATGTTCAAATAAGTAGTTCAGATGTGAAAATTATTTTTAATGCAAAAACTCTTGCTCGAATTGCATACAGATATCAATTTAATACACCACAGTGAGCATTTCGCCTTCATTTTCCTCATGATGTTTGGTCAAGTTCGGAACCCTCTGAGACACTTGTCTCATCACTACTCGTCACATTGCCAGACTGACCAGGCCCCCTTCTGAGACTTCTTGAAATTGTGGGTTATCTGCTTCTTGCGTGGAAATTGACAAGTATCACTATGCTTTGAACTGCTAGTGACACCTATTGTCCTTTGAATGACCTAATACTGTTCTAACAATTTTATAGACTGTACTATGATGCCTAAGGTCTACAATAGTTCACTGAACTCACTTTTACTGGTCAAGTGGGTTATCTGGTTCTTGCACGGTGCCACAGAATTTTTCCACAACAATGTCATACTACTACTACTACTATTACCAAGTTCATCTCCATGTCACCATGAAACCATAAAATCTCAACCCGTATGTTGTAAAGAGGTCAGAACTCCCTGTCTGTTATTTGCCGACACCCAGAATCTCCTTACTGAAGGGATAGAATGTTGGACTGAGTGCATTAATATAAACCCGCGCTACAAGTCAAAGCTGCTGTCATAAAACGCATCATTATACATTATATATGGGTATATATCTTTGTCGTCGGCCAACGTTGATGCAGGTCCACTATGATCCGGAGTGGTAGCACCTTCCTAGGTTGCCAGCTATGACTCAAATAGTCAAATGGGCAGGAGGAGCGCTGAAGAGGAAGAAGCCAATGCGGGGCAACCTCATGTATATCACACACACACACAGCAGATTCTGTTACCTGAACACAGGCGTCTGACACCTCTGTGTACAGCTGGGCGGAGGAGTGAGAGCTGAACCTGAAGATCTCCTCTTCTGAATATTTCTTGGTGAAACGTGCCGGAGCAGCTAAACCAGGAATAAAATTGTGGGGAGAAAAAAAAAAACCCTCCATAAAGACCTACGTAACACTGAATTCATCTTATACAAAGTTTCAGGACGAGTTTTTAAAAAGTAATTAATGATTTTTGGGTCGTCTGCATCGATTATGCTCCATTGTGGTTTACTCTTCTTACCTTTCACACTGAGTGTGCAGACGCTTTCAGATCCTCCGCCCACAAATTTAACCTGAGCTCCATCCAGTGACGCGGTCACCTCCTTGATCACCAGCGTGTGCGTGGTCTTCGAGCGAGTTATGAGATATTCCGCACCGCTGCGGATCAGTCTGCTGTTCAGCATCCAGCTTCCGGAACACGTTGCCGAGAGCTCGACGCTGAAGGTGGCCCCCTCACCAAGCACGGTGGTGCAGCTTTGCAGACCTGATGTCACCGAGGCAGTCGGCTCTAAACAAACGTTACCTCATTAGTGTGACATAAGCATCAACAAGGACCCTGTGTCAAAAAAAACTAAGTCAATTTACCGAGATAAAATGTTCCAGGAACCTCCAGATAGGCGCTCTGACCAAAGTCGTTAATGGCTGATATGCGGAACTGGTAGCTGCTCTCCTCTGTGATGTTACTGATGGTGTGTTGGCTGGTCATCACGAGCTCAGTGCCTGTGACTCGAATCCACGTCTGAGCTCCAACCTTCTTTCTCTCTACTACGTAGCCGTTAATGGGAACGGGTCGCTCGCTGTCTGGACGAGACCAGCTCAGAGTGATGGAGTTGTCCGTCTTGTTCAACACAATCGGTTTGACTGGTGGATCCGGAGGATGCTTCCTCGGTGCTGGATGACAAAATAATATGCAACAACAATAAAAACAATAAAACAATAAAAACAACAATAAAAAAAGTGTTTTCATGTTTCATAAATGTTTTCATGTTTCATAAATGTGGAGTTAAAATGAACGACCACTATGCCTATGATAACACTGATACAAATTACTCATTTAATTGATTCAGATGATTTATTTTTTTGATTCAAAAGATTCATTGCATTGATTCAGCACTAGAATAAACCTGATGGATGTTAAAAGTGTACATTAATAAAACAAACTGTAAAAACTCGAGTTTCTTTTCCTCACCTGTTACCGAGAACCTTGTGGAGGTCTTGCAGTCGCCAGCGATGAACGCCACCTCCCCCGAGTCTTCAGCACTGCAGTCCCGGATGGTGAGGGTGTATTGCTTGAGAGTGTGAGCGATAATGATCCTGGAGTCCTCCTTCAGCTTCTCTCCATTCCTGGTCCAGTATGCATCTTCAACAGGATGCTCGAGTTCCACGCAGAAGATCACCGTATCGCTCACTGGCACCACAGTCCTTCTCGGCAACTTCTTGGTGATGTTGCCTAAAAATTTGATAAACTTTGTTGTTTTAATATGTCAAAAAATTTTAAACTTTAAGTACTCTCCTTTAATCACTCCGTACCCAGAACAGTGAGCTCCGCCACAGTACGACTTCCTTCCTTCATTTCACAGATGTAAACGGCGTCGTCGTTGGTCGTGACGTTGTGGATGGTAAGGCAGCGCATCGTGCCCTCCTGCTCCATGCGGTACTTTGCATTCTGTTCCAGGCGAGTTTCCTCCATGAACCATGAGGCCTGAGTACTCGGCATGGGTACCTCGCACATCATCATCGCGGTCTCCTTTTCCTTCACCTCTACATCCTGCAGCTTCTTTTTAAAGGCCACTGCTGGTTCTAGAAAAGCAACAACAAAGAGGAAAGGTTATACAACATCATACAGATTGTGTGGCGATGGAACGGCTGCCACAAATTCTCAGCACTAGGTACACTTTGTTAGGACATGCCTACCTTGTAGAGACAGATTCTGTGGGATGTGGAAGCAGTGTTCCACCAAGGGCCAGACTCCATGTCCCTCTGTCACAACGTCCTGCCAGTGTCATATGACCTACACACCCTGTGTCATCGCCTACTGATTGACCGTCACACTCTGATGATGTCACAGAGAGCTTTATGCACAGCGTCCAGTTGCTAATGTAATATTTTATCAGCGTCCAGTGCTGAAAATGATCCACCACCAAATACAGTGGTTCAAACTGTAGTTGTTTCCTATAACGTGTATAAAAACACGTGTGTATTTTTCCACCCACCAGTTAAATACCTATACACCAACCCTTGGTACCAACCCTGTTCATGGAGAGCTACCATCCTGAAGACATTCAATTTGATCATGATCATGCCCACCTGACCCTCTAATCATCTAATCAAGACTTGGAAATAAAGACTTGTGGTGATATTTAGATCTGGCAGGTGGGTTTCGCTGGTTGGAGCAAAAGTCTTCAGGGAGGTGGATCTTCAGGAACAAGCCTGGGCACCACTGATCTAATCAATGCCTTACAAAGCTCTTGAGGAATTGAAAGAAGGATGTTTAATTTGGGTTGGACATGAAACCTGAAGGAAGAAAGATCTCCAAGAATAGGTTTGGTGACCACTGCTGTAGATGAACCTCTCAACATCCAAATAAAATAACCATTGCGCTGAGTTGCTGGGAGTTTACCCCGGATTGGCTGGTTGGACTGCTTATCTCATTCACTGGTTCCAGTAACACAAATAACCACCTCTTTCCAACTGTGGTGAGCAGAAAAGCATCTCACAAAACACAACCCATTGAACCTTCAGGTGGAGGAACTACAAGAGCAGACAGGGTTCCGCTCCATCAAGGGTTAAAGAAATAAAGGCATTATTTTCCCCCCTCTATTGGGGCATTAATAAAACTTTGTAGACTGTCATGTTGTGGAGAAACTGCGAGTCAACTGTCAGTCAATACGTCTTCTAATCTAACCAATCAGAATTAAGAGCGACAGATTTGTGGGATAGTCATCAATGTACTGCCTAAGCAATCTATAACAATGATGTCAGTACAAAAGCATTTCACACCCTGGAGCAACCTTAAACACTGCCGCCAGTGCACTGCATTTAGCTGTGATGTGTGGTTGGCATTTGCTTGAGGAGCAAGTTACTGTGACCTTTACCCAATGTCCTACCCAACATGCTAACTGCATCACATTTGAAAATATGGAACCGAAACTTATGGAACAACAGAACAGCTAGCAACGTTGGCTAGCAACCATTTACGTCCCGTATTTATTTGCTTGATTATTGCTTACTGTTCGCGTAAATCTAATCAAATGGATTTGGGACCACGGAAAATAGCTAAAACAGGAAAACCTTCCATGCACTACCCTCTAACAGTAAGTCACCACTGACTACGTTCAACAAATATGAACAACTCAACACATGTAAAAAATAGCTGCAATGCGACACCGTCCTAAAGAACGATGGTGGGGTCCGATTATGTTGAGACTCTTCTCCAAGATCCCATTTAAGAAACGCTGCCAAAGATGAACTGTACACTGTTCAGGGTGCAGCAACAGAAGTTCCCGCGGCAAGGAAGCAAGGTCATCTCACTAAACATTCTAGCTCTCAGATCCAATTTTAACAAAAAAAGTTTCTATTCTTCTAAAAAGTTCTATTCTATATCTAAGAATATGAAAACTTCATATTCTTGTGATTTTTGTGTAATATTTATGTAAAGTAAACAACAGTAAACAAGAATGTGTCCATTGTACAGAGATACCCCGCCATAACCTGAAGTCGGCTAAGGATATTATCATTCAAAAATTAATAGAAGGGTTATGTATACCAATTGTATTAAATTAGACTAAAATCCAACAATTCTTTTAAGAATTTATTGATCAGACAAATTTTTCAACACAACCCTTTGACTGTTCATCCTTCATTATCCAAAGTTTGGTTTCCATAGGTGTTGTACACCCGGAAATATGCTCCGGACAAGCATTTTTTCATTTGGAGGTCAAAGGTCAAGGTCAAGGTCACAAGGACACAAAACAGTCCACCATCCCCAGATGTATATACCCACCAAGTTTGGTATCCCTAGGTGTTGTACTTCAGGAGATATCCAACAGAAGAATGGAACAGAGCAACACTCTATGCCCCAGTCAACTTTTGGTGGGGGCATAAATACTGAACTGTAAAAATAATGACACACCAAAGTCTCCATGATGAGAACTGCATATTTTTCACAAGTTTATGATTATTCAAGGCACAAAGTATAAACACCAAGTACATAACTGGCGACAATAAGCTACAGGAGCATTGGGAGTTGAAATATTTCAATCACATGTACACCACATGGATGCGGCCACAAGCACTGACTCACACACATTCCACATACGTGTCCAGGAAACTTTTCAGCTGTTCCAGTCATTGCAATAAAGGTCTTTGCGGGGATGCCAATAATTTTGCTACATACATTACTGATAGTGTAAACTCCATCCTGATGTGTTGAACATGTCAGAAAACTTGGGTATAGCTTACAGAAAACATCAACAAACTACACACTTTTTGTAAAAAAAATTATTTTACATGGCCCTGCGATGGCCTGGCGAGCTGTCCAGGGTGTACCCTGCCCTCGCCCAGAGTCGGCTGAGATGGGCGCCAGC
>JBCNYH010000001.1:71970750-71984368 GCA_039654325.1 Tandanus tandanus
CCCTCGCCCAGAGTCGGCTGAGATGGGCGCCAGCCTCCCCGCAACCCTAATTAGGATTAAGCGGCTTAGAAAATGAACGAACAATTAAATTATTTTACATGGTGCTCCTGCTGTGCAAGTCCCTGAGTAAGTTGTTGCAACCACTTAAAAATTTGTCAGAACAAGCAGGGGAATATAAAACCCCGTGATTCGCAGTGACATCAAGTTAGGTTTAAAAGCAATCAAAGACATCTACCTAGCTAAAAGTTAAATCTTGGCAAGCACTTACTACCACAAAAAATTACTAAAAATTAGAACTGTGCAACCTACAATTTTACACCTAAACAAACCTATGCCAAGGACCAGAGTCAGCTATCCTGCAATCTTACAAACCTGCAACCGTAGTACCTTCATATATCTCCATTTGTGTCTATTGGAATCTTCGTACTTTTACCCTTACTATGTTTTGGTCACAGTTGTACTTTACCGTCATCTAATGGATTTCAATCTGTACGGCACTGTTGAAAACAGACTTCCATCAAATGTCGTTTATGGCAACATTAGCAAAAGTGTAAATCAAGTCGTGGATCTACCCTATGACCTGGATCTACTCCAAAAGCTGATGGGTTCTTCCTTGGTCCATGCTACACCTTTCCACCAAGTCTCATGGAAATTGGGTAAGCAGGTTACGTGAAATCCTGCTTGAAAGGTCATAAACTGTACTGAAAACCTAACCTCCTCGACAAGAGAAATTCATTAAGTTCATGAAGTTGCCATCAAACAAAAGGAAATACTCATGCTTCTTTCATGTCCACTGTACACGCCCCTTTAGTGAAATGGATTTTCTACCAGGTAAAGCAATCTTGAAGCCTTGAAAGTATTGACCTGGCTGAGCTTACCTTTCACAATCACCAGAACAGCGCTGTAGGTTTGTCCAGCCAAGTTGGAGGCGTTACAGGTGTAGAGGCCATTATCACTCTGCTTGCAGTACAGGACTTTGAGAATGAAGTTCTCTGCTTGGTCCTCATACATGGTGTGCCTACGACCCTCGCTGATGTTCACCCCATCCTTCCTCCAGATTATCTGTGGTTTGGGGTGGCCAGTGACGAAACAGCTGAGCTTGGCGTGCTTGCCCTCGGTCACTGTGCAGGTTCGGGTGAAGACACCTTTGGGCAGTTTGACAGCCAAAGGAGAAACTCTCTGATCCCGATCAGAGGGAAGGCTCAACTTGCCTAGCCCTTCCATGATATTAGATGAGGATGAGGAGGACAGGGAGTAGCTGTCAGTAGTGCGGAAAAGAGAAATATCCTTACACATCTCCTCTTTGCGCTTCTGCAGGTGAGAAAGGAGGGAGGTGCCTTTGTCTGTGTTGAGAAGTCGCGTATCCTGCATGTCTACCACCAGAGCAGCGGCAGCTTGGGCTCGACCGATGGAGTTCTGAGCCCGGCAGGTGTAAGTGCCGCTGTCCATACTCCTGACGCCCTGAATCCGCACAGAGCTGGACTCATTGTCCGAAGTGATCTTGATGCGATTGGTCTCACCTAGATAACGTCCATCCTTCTCCCAGTCAAATTTGGGAGCCGGGTGAGCTGCCACACGACAGAAGATGGTCACGTCACCACCTAAACCCACTCTGGTGGAGACAGGCTTCACCATGAACACCGGAGCTCGCTCGACCACGGTTGTAGGGAGACCCACCTTCAGCGTCACAGCTGCGTAAGCTTCACCGACATTATTCTTGGCGCGGCACATGTACTGCCCGCTGTCCTCTAGCTTCAGGTCATAGATGGCGAGTCGATACACATCCCCATCCTCTATGGTTTTGTAGCGCCCTCCAGTGGAAATGCACAGTTTATCCTTTTCCCAGGTGACAGCAGGTACAGGGGTCCCCACAACAGTGCAGCTGAGGGTAGCATCCCGACCCACACTGAGGGAGAATGCTTTGGGGCGGGTCAGGAACCGAGGAGCTCCTCCAAAAAGATTCTGGTCCATAACTTCCTCCTGCAAACAATAAGATGGGCATGAGTTCATTAAAGAAATGTGGTTTATTTTTAGTTTAACACTAAAATTTAACTCAAATTAAAGTGAAAATATTTTACATTCATGAACTTCTTTTCAAAGGCACCAAATGGCAAAGAGACTTGGGGATATATCAAGCCCTTGTTTGCTAATATGAGCATCTTCATTACTGGAAAATGTCATCACCCTTCAAATTAGGTTTCCCAACTCGGCAGACTGATGATTTGTATATGCAACACATAGCAATTTTAAAAACGTCCCCAGGTTGAAAAAGTGGGGGCGATTAACTTGAAAAAAAGAAATATGGAAAAAAATTACACT
The DNA here is from genome assembly GCA_039654325.1 of Tandanus tandanus. NCBI lineage: Eukaryota > Metazoa > Chordata > Actinopteri > Siluriformes > Plotosidae > Tandanus > Tandanus tandanus. The sequence goes on from JBCNYH010000001.1 coordinate 71,973,070, forward strand.
GGTCTAATTTTATTTTTTTTTTAAAGTTAAAATGGTTTAATAAACTGCATTTATAACGGTATGACTATAATTAAATAATACATGCGTTATTGTGTTCATATAAATAATGCATACCTTGAGTAAGTGTATAGTACATAACACAGTTCTTCAACTAGACACAAAGTTCTTTTTAAATATGTGTACACTCTAAACAATATTCTCTGTAAAAATACCAAGTTCATCGCTCTGTCATTAATGAAAAACTATATAAATACTTACAGTCTATTATAAAAATATAAGCTTGTTATTGATTAATAATATATATATATATATATATATATATAAAATAAAATACATTAAAATTATTCATTAATAATAATAATAATAATAATAATAATAGCAGTAGTAATAACCCCTCTAGGTCACAAAAAAGTTAATGAATTAATAAGTTTTGAAAACAAGACATTAACAATAATTATTGTGATGAAATATCTGAGAGTGTGTTTTTTACATTTTATTTATTGTGTATTTGATGAAATATGTTTATAAAGTTATAGACACTCCTGGAACTGCACTCATAATATAAAGATCAATAACTTCAACAATAACAATAACAGGAATGATAATAATTAATGATGAAGTGTGTGTGTGTGTGTGTGTGTGTGTGTGTGTGTGTCATTTGTAGTGTCCGAACTCCAGAGCTTGTGTCTGAAAATAGCCCCAGCTGTCCGCGCGCGTCTCACTTTATTGCCATTTGTAGAAGCGGCGCGCGATCAGCTGCTTGATAAGATACTCACCAGAATAAGAGCTACATCAGCCTCGGTTTGACTTTAATTCCACATTTCTGTGATCTATAAAACCAGAACATGCTTTCCTGCTCACAGTTCCAGCAGATCAGACCTCAAACTTCATGTGCGCCCGACACCACCAAATATGAAGTTTCCTCCCCGGCAGGAGGAAACCAGGAGATCACTTACTGTTCCTCAGGCGTGTCCGAGATGCGTCATGGAGTCCAGGAGATATCCAGATGAAGATCCGGGTAGAGAAATAATACAAAAGCAAGAGAAAATATCAATTAATGAGATTCGGAGAAGTGGTGGATCCGCTCGTGTGCGCGCGCGCGTGCAGGAGTGCTGAGGGAGGTGTTGAAGGAAGCGAGTGTGTTCAGAACAAGTGGAATGTGGTGCTGGAAACCGAGCACAGCGTTATCCACAACCCCCCACCCACCCACACACACACACACACACACACTCACACACACACACACACCCCTCCATCCTGACACACTCATTCTCTTTTCTCTGCCTCCTGTCCAAAATAAACCTGTCCCTGAGCAGGTCACCATCTCCACCATCTCCACCATCTCCAAACCCCACGTGCAGGACACAACTGACCTGAGACCCTGCATTATGCATATGTAAATGCACAAACCTGTCTGGTGAATCAAACCCGAATAAAGCACTTTTGACTTGCACATTGGTGCATTTAATATGAAGAAATAAATCACTTCAAGCTACCAGGTGATGTGAATGGTTTGATTGATTACATTGGCACCTGTGAAGGGGCGGGATCTATTCTGCAGCAAGTGACGCCAGGTTTTTAAAGTTGATGTGTTAAAGGCAGGTAAAATAAACAAACCTGATGACTGATTACATCTTTATGACTTTTACAAGAGCCAGAAGTTTTTTCCTAGCGGAGGATCCCCCCCCAAAAAATATCAGGTCTTGTGACGTGTGTTGAGGTACAGCGACAGGGTCATGGGCACCAAAGTCTCCCTAAAGCATGTGGGGAGTGTTGGTTCACCATCTGGTCAGACACCCCAGAAGAGCTACAAACTGTGGGACAAACTGCTCGCTCACTCACTCACTCATTCGCTGAACCGCTTAATCCTATAGGGTCACGAGGAGGCTTCGCCTCTCAACCGACACCGGGTGAAGGCGGGGTACACCTTGAACAGCTCGACAGACCATCGCAGGGCCAACACACACACACACAACCATTCACACTCACACTCACACATAGGGGTTATTTGAAACGGCCAATTAGCCTAATTTGCCTTTCTTTGGACTGTGGGAGGAAACCAGAGTACCCCGAAGAAACCCATGCAAGCACATGCAGAAACTCCACACAGAAACACCCTCACCGAGCTTGGACTCAAACCCAGGACTTTCTTGTTGTGAGGAGTATCCACTACACCACCATGCTAATTAACCTAATGTGAATGTCTTTAGACTGTGGAAGGAAACCGGAGTAGCCAGATGAAGCCCATGTGACTGTTCAACTGTTATTGTTATTAATAGAATGTCCCTCATGTTGCTGTGACATTAGCATGGATGCTAGTTCACAATATTTTTATGTATTTTAGAATTCTATAGGGGGAACGCTCAATCCTGTAACTCATTTAACAGTAAAATGCATCCTGTCTAAAATAAACCCTCGTCAATGTTCTGTGACCGAGTAAAAAGATTTGTTCTCCGCCAGCAAGCCAGTGGAAAAACTGACCCACGGCTGTTTTCGAGCAGAAGGCAGACGGGCTTTTCCCAGGCCTGTGACTCCACTCGTGCTTGATTGACAGCAGCAGGTCGAGTTCGGTTCATATTTAAAGCGGTTTGAAACTCAAGCACTTGAGACCTGCGTATCTCTCGTAGCTCTCCGCTGCTCTGACTGTTTCCAGGCTCACAACAGAAGCTCAAGCCTTAATCCTGTTCCCATTTCCAAAGGAACTACTAGCAGCATACAGCAGCAGAAAGCAGGGTCTTCAGGTTTATCCCGAAAGAGCCAGTGCGCCTGCAGACTTTCATTACAGCCAAGTTGGAGGCACATCGGATAGTTAGTTAGTTAGAGAGTGGTTAGTTAGTTGGAGACTAAGATCAACTAATTAAACAAGAAAAATCTGCCCTTTTCTGGATAAGGTTAAAGATGTGCAGTTTTCCCCCACATAGAAAATAGATTCAAGCTTTTTAGAGAAAATAAATAAATATTGAAACGTCAAGTTTAGAATTGGAATTTAAATAATTACAAATTCAAAAAACTCCTAGCATTAAATGTTTGTTTATTACACATATTTAAAGAGTACCAGTAGTGGTCATCTCTCAATGTAATACGTTAAAACGCACTATACTGGGTAATTTTATACTGTGGATTACTAGGGGGGGCTGAACCAATGTGGAACAACCAATTTTTCCCGGAAATGACGTGAACTCGTTGGGCCGGGTCGTCCAGACAACAGAGTAAACAGGCAGCGAGCGACATTTTAGGTGATAAAATTCCCCTCATACTAAAGGCAGTTACCTTTTACTGGTTTCTTTTGGCAAGGCCCTACCCCCGTCAATCGTCACCCTTTGACTTTTTACGAAGGATTTCCGTAGGAACAGCGTCCGGTTTTAAACTTAAAAGCTTGGGCTTCATACCAAGTAGTTCTGCCTGGAGGTCATGCTGATAGCAGGTCGGGTTGAAGTGGTCTTTGCAGACTACAGAATTGCGTCCAAAAGGAAACGTTTTCAGAGTGCGGCCTGTGCCGATGTTATGTTATCCGCGATTTCTGCGCTTGTTGTTTGTGCAGCCGTATGCTTTGCACTCCGCCATTTTCCTGGCGACACAGCTCAGCACTGGCCAATAATGTGTTATCTTAGACTGGTGTCTGCTGCACGCAGCCCAGCCAATAGAACAAAACAACGAATTCACGTCACTACCAGGGCTGGAACAGCCAATGAAGGAGGTAACATGTCACTGTGTGTGATGACCACAGCCACACATCACATCACATCAGCCCTCATATTACTCATGCACATTATTGAATTACTTTGGCAAATTATTAGTTTGCTTCACATTTTAATTTGCAGTAACATATATTGTCATATCCAATTAACACACACAACACTTTGTTTGATTTATTTCCTTTATTAGCTTATTTGCTACAGCCTTACATTGTTTTATATAGGTGCACACATTTTAACAACTGTAAGGTTATACTATTTGTTTCTAATCGTATCTTTCTTTGTTTTGAATTACCTGGTCTTGTCTGAACGTTGGGGGTGGTCCCTTCCTGGTTGGGCAAAGGTGTGGCTGAGGGCGGAGAAGACCTAAGTCTTGGAACCTGCCTATTAGGCCATACCATTTACACTGTGTGCCTGAGGGGGGTTTTGACCTTAGTTGTTGGTGTAGATTCTCAATCATCCAGGTCATAATAATCCTAAAAAGCTTGAGTTAGTAACTGACGAAGCTTTTTGGATTGAAAGCGAAACGTCTTCAAAAACCACAAAAAAGAAGTCCAGTTGCCTCGACTCAAGCTTTTTAGGTTTGACCTTAGTTGTTTTCGTTTTATGTTATGTTGGAAGTTTGTGTATTTTGTTTACCCCTTTTTGTGTTCTTTGGTTTGGCCAAGCCAGTATATATGTTCCCCTTTGGTTCCCTGTACCAGTTCAGTTAATGGTGTGGCAGATGTGTGTCTTAAGTTTAGTTATAGGTTTATTTGACTGCTTTTAAGAGGAACGATTTTTGGTGGTTTTGTGTTTGTGAGTTTTTGGGGCTTTTGGGGGGAGAAAACCCAGGTTTTTTTTTTTTTTTTTTTTTTTTTTTTAATTAAACATCTCGTGTCCTTGTGCCTTGCTCCCCTACAATTGGTGGCAGTGGCCGGCTCATCCAGTGAAGGACACAAGAATTTTTTTCTGTTTTTTGCTGTTCTCTTTTCCCTCAACATCAGAAGAAATGAATTGTGGTGAAAGAGGTGACAGACAAAAAGAACAAGAAGCAGCTAGAAGCCAAATTGCCCAGGACAAGTCAGTGGCTGGTGAAGAGGTGGGAAGTGGAGCTTCAGGACCTGAAGAGCTTGAGGGTGAGGGAAGGAGCAGACCCTATCAGACCTGGCAGCCATTCTCCATGCACACATGGGACAGCAGGAGGCCCAAGATGAAAAGCAGAGGGAAATGGCTACAAGACAAGAACAAAGGTTTAAAGCACTTCAACACCAGTTTCAGATGCTACAACTAGAGGTACAAGCTTGAACATCTCCAGTGCCAGATCCTCCACCAACAGACTCCAATCCAGATCTTGAGGCCCTTCCACCCAACAGACCTCATGTGCATGCAGAGCCGGTGGTCACTGCTGACTCAAGTATGACCATAACAGGTCAGGTTCAATTACACCATGTGCCTAGACTTGAGAAGTTAACTGACAGGGATGATATTGAACATTTTCTCATTGCATTTGAATGTATTGTGACAGCCTGTCGATGGCCAAAGCCAGACTATGTTTTCCACCTAATGTCTTTGTTAACTGGTAAAGCTAGAAGTGCTTAATGTGTATATGGACACATGATTCTCTTGAATATGACAAAGTTAAATGTGCTATCCTCTCCAAATATGACATTAACCCTGAGACCTACAGGCAAAGATTCTGCTCCCTAGATGTGAGTCCTGATGAAGGCCCCAGGGAGCTGTACGTGAGGCTTAAGGAGCTCTATGGAAAGTGAATACAGGCAAGAGGTAAAACAATTCATGAAATTGGTGAAATGATCATATTATAGCCGTATGTAAGAATGTTGCCCCCTGAGCTTCAGGTCTGGAGATCATGATCCTGCTTCTGCAATGGAGGCTACTAAGCTGGCTGATGTCTTTGTAGTGGCGTGAAAGAAAGGGCAGTCATGGAGCCACAACTTGTGGCGGATGACGAGGGACAGCTGTAAAACCACACAGCAGTACCGCCAGAAGCCAGCAGAGGTAAGCTTCCCACGGGGGAGAACTTGTCCCTTCCCAAGCCATCAAAGCCCTCAGGTAGGAAGCCTATCTTTTATCTGTGTGGAGTGAAAGGCCATATAAAGCCTATGTGCCCTAAAAAGGCAGCCAAGTTAAATAACATTTGTGTTGTGCCACGACCTCATGCTGATTCTAATTTTAAGAACAAGCAAGCTGTTCAGATCAATTTGAAGTTAAGGGAACTGCTCTTAAAGACATGATTGACAATGGCAGTGATCAGACCCTTGTGCACAGGAAGTTTGTACCATCCTATATTATCAGTACCAAAGACACTGTTCCTGTCTGTTGTGTGCATGGGGATGAGTAGCTACTTAACTGCTGAAATGTATAATCAAAGTTGAGGATCAAACGTGTCTTAAGTTGTGGTTGCTGATAAATTGTTCTATCCTGTTGTACTAGGCCGAGACCTCCCAGTGCTGTTTGATCTGTTGGAGCCAGACAAGAGCCGAAAATGTTGTGCTGCTGTCACTAGGGGGCAGGATAAGAAGTCCAATGAGCAGCAGGAGATCCTCAGTACCCTGCCATTTTACAATGAAGGCAGCGCCTAGGAAAACTTGTAGGCAGAGAAGACAGGAGAAAATCCTTCGTACAATGGTGGAAACACCAACTAATGCTAAACAAGCCACCTTTGAGTTTTCAGATGCCAGCGATTGACATGCGGAAAACTGATCCATCTCTAGCTTCTCTTTTTTCAGATAGCCACAGAGAAGGAACCAGGAGCTGATCTGGATGGGAGTAAGGAGGGGTACATACTGCAAAAGGGCATTCTCTATTGCCAGCAGGGGTCAGTGTTGCAGCTGGTGGTCCCCAAAGCAGCTAGAGACATCATACTGCAGCTTGGGCATGCTGTTCCCTGGGCTGGCCACCTAGGTAAGCACAAAACCACAGCTCCCATTAAGCACTACTTTCACTGGCCTGGCCTATGAAGAGATGTTGCCCAGTTCTGCAAAAGTTGTTCACAGTGACAAATAACATCTGCTAGACTCCCCTCCAGAGCTCTACTCCCCATCATGGGCACCCCATTTGAACACCTTGGAATGGACATTGTTGGACCTGTGGAGAAGAGTAAAGCTGGGAATCGTTACATGCTGGTAACAGATTATGCAGCCCAGTATCCGGAAGTCTTTCCACTGAAGTCTGTAAAGGCAAAATCAGTTGCCTTTTGCCTAGTGCAGTTCTTCTCTAGAGTGGGTTTCCCTTGTGAAATTCTCACTGATCATGGAACTAACTTTGTCAAATTTATTGAAGCAGGTCTACCATTTACTTGGGATTCGGTGCCTGAGAGCCATGCCATACCATCCACAAACTGATGGGCTGACAGAGCACTTTAACAAGACATTAAAGCAGATACTGTGGAACTTTGTCAACAGTGGCATAGACTGGGATCTCTGGCTACCGTATCTCTAGTTTGTGTACAGAGAATCTTTGTAAAGGTTACTGGCAGGTCGCTCTGTCTCAGCGGTCGCGAGAGCTGATGGCCTTCCAAACTCCATGGGGGGCTGTTCCAATTCACTGTGCTTCTGTTCAATCCAAGTGTGTCTTTGCAGCATCTGAGACTGAGTATCTGGGTCACATCATTGGGATGGGATGATGCGACCACATGTCACTAAGGTTCAGACTATTGAGTCATGTCCTCTGTTTCCACAAACAAGGAAGCAGCTATGCCACTTCAGCATCCGGCACATCCCGGGCAAAGAACCGCTGACTACCTGTGCCAGCCATACATAACATCAGCCCTCATCCTACTAATGCACGTTATTAGTTTGCTTCACATTTTTCAGTCACATATAGTATCATTTAGATAACACACACTTTGATTTTTACTTTATCAGCTTATTTGTTACATTGTTTTACATGGGTGCACGCATTTTAACAACTGTAAGGTTATGCAATTTGTTTGTAATGTTTCTTTTGTTCTGAGTGTTGGGGTGGTCTCTGCCTGGTTGGGCAAAGGTGTGGCTGAGGGTGGAGAAGATGTAAGTCTCAGAGCCTGCATATTAGGCCATACCATGTCCAGTGTGCCTGAGGGGGATTTTGGCCTTAGTTGTTTTTATTTTGTTATATTGGAAGTTTGTGTGTATACATGTTTCTCTGAGGCAGGTCACTTTTTTGTTCAGTTAATGTCAAATGTGTATTTTAATTTTAGTTATATTTGGGTTGATCTCTTTTGTAAGGCTAGTCTATAGTGTTTTGGTTTTTGTAAACTTTGATTTTTTTTTTTGGGGGGGGGCCCCAGCTTTTTAAAACAAGCATCTTTGTGTCCTTGTGCCTCACTGCTTGGTCCCTTACACTGTGCATGCCTAGTGGTGGTAATACTGTGGCAGCATTCACGCATACTTTACAGGAGGCAAGGACTGATGTTGCCTGATGGAACCGCTGATGTCATACGTGCTTATTTTAACAAGCTAGTAATACAAATTCACCACAGGTACCCTTTAAGAATGATGATAAATACAAATTATATTTAAAAAATAATGAATTTATTTTTTTGACATTCTTGGTCATTCTTTGTAATTATTTCAATTACTTTTTGGTGATTTTGTTCCCTGGGTTTTCTCCCCTAATTTAAACGTAGAAACGCAGATGGCTGCGGCTTCAAAATTCTCTGGGTGGGGGGCGGCACCACAAAACTCGGGCATATGGCATCAATTTTTTAAATAATCATGCACGTCGAGCTATTTGCAGGATTTAACAGTCACTTATAAAATGAAACGATAATTTAATGTGCTAATAAAAGAATTTACTACATCGTAAAAACATGTCGGTGCTTGTAAAATGGTATTGTTAATGATTTAAGTGCATCATGTGGTCTTCATGTGGATGCACTGACTGACTATTTGAATAGGTGAGCACATACCCCTGCCCTGGTGTCAAGGGGGCTTGAATCATTTCCACACCTGGAATGGCTGTTCCTAGCATGGCACCACTGACAGATTGTGCTCATTCTTCAACAATGTGTTGGAATCATTCCTTTAAGCTTCCTGTCCATGTTGAGAAAATTGTATCACATGACTTTTTAGTTTCCTTTATGGCATGTGATTAAGCAGGAGCTTGAGAAGATGGGTATGTGCATGAAAAGCAATTATAGTCAAGTAGTCCTTGATTGGTACTAGGTGGCTCACTGTGCATTTAGAAAAAATCCCCACGGCAACACCTCACCCCCACCAGCCTGAACTTTTCAAGAAAGGCTTACTGGCTCCATGCTGGTGATAGCAAATTCTGATGCTGCAGTAGAAAACCTAAGATTTCATGGACAAACTGCCAATTTTCCAACCTCTAGTGTGTGCATTCTGAGATGCTTTTCTATTTGCCGTAGTTACGTGTAGAGTCATAAAGCCTTTCTGTCAGCTCAAACCAGTCAGTTAATATAATATATTTCGGAGTTAATATAAGAACATCTGAATAGTTTTTTCGTACCAATCTGTTTAGGCTAGAGACTCTTGTACATGAAAACGCTTGTGAAATACTCAAACCAGGCCATTCAGTAGCAACAAACATCACGGTCCAAGATCTTTTGCCATTCTGATGTATCATGTGATCTTGACTGATTGGAATTGGAAAGTGTATAAACCATTTATAATTCTGTTCAAAGTTCCTTAACTACCTCCATTTGGCTTCATGTTTAATTTTTGCACAGAGAAGTGTTTAAATCCCTTTACATTTAACTAAACAGTGTATTATCTTAAAGCTACTGTCATATCATCCATATAGAGCAGCTCAGCCTTTAAAGGAAGGAAAAAAACCCCACCATTTAACACACAATAATCCATATATCTTAAAGACAGTCTTTAACATACATTTGCAGATTTAATGATGACTTCACATTTTGAAAATGTAATACAAATAAAGTACAATTTTATTACCAAGTTATATTTATTAGTGATAAAAGAAATACACCCCTCCGTTAGGTTTATTCTGGCACCGAATCAATTCATCTACTCAATAAAAGGAATCGTCTGTTATTTTTAATGAATCAATTCAGTGAATCATCAGAATCATTTCAATGAATCATCCGAGTTAAAGAAAGAACAGTCCCTTTTGGCATGATTACACATGGGTACAATGCATGAGTTGTTTTTTTTTCTTGGTTATAACCTTTTATTGCCTCCCTGGAAAGTGTTCGGTTTTGTCAAGTGCTTTGTTTGCTGTTTTTGGAAGTTTCAGATTGCATCCTGTGGCTATAGATATACAAATATAAAAGATTTACGAGCGGCAGTGATCATCACAATCCCGTTAGAAATTAGAAAGGTGACAACAAAAAAAACCCAGTGCCATCATTTCCAGAATCAGGACCAGGTCTCACGCTCCTGAGGCTTCTCACCTGCTATCAAAAAGTGTGACCGAGAAACGTTTTTCTGTGTAAAGTGAAGTAAAAAAAGATATCACTTGTTCTCTGATGACAAAGGATGAAGGGGAAAAAAAATCAGCAGGAGATTCACCTCGTTTCCAGTTTGGTGAGTTCCCAGTGACCGCCTCCACACAGCCTGAGCATGACATCATGATGCTGTTAAAACCAAACAAAAAAAAAAAAACAGGTGGTATTATCTGCAGGAAATAATGATATTTGTTACCCGGATCATTTTAATACTGGATTCAAATGACGTTAGTAGCAGAAGCAAAACATTTTTTTAATTATTAAAACGATTTCTAAATAAATATTCAGTTTTTCTTATTACATGGCTACTTAGTAAATAATCAATAATTTGACAATGTACAGCAAGTCGGTCATTATCTGTAAATAAATCCCTTCAGAGTGAATTCAAAGCTCGTCCGCTACATGTCAGGGTCTCAATCACTCTTTCGGGGTTTGTATAATGCTAAGGACCAACTCGCTGGAGGTCACGTCTCACTGGATAGACGTATACAGGATTTGTAGTCCTTCCCTCAACAGTATTTTTTGTGCTCTGTACCACAGTATTCTGTGTGACAATTCATGTTCTAAGAATAATACTGAAGTCGCTAGCTACTAGCGGTATCAGTAGTAGCAGCAGGAGTATTTCATTTCCTGGGTCCTTTCCCCTTCAGTGAATTACCTTTTTCCTTCCTGAGCACATTACGAGGCAAAAACACTACTGCTAACCCATAAATATTGGCACCTCTGTATGTAATAAACACTCACACATTGTAGAAGGACGTTCCTGTGTGTGCACTGGATACCTGTTTCAGGCTGCTGCGGTGACCCAGGCTAATCACAGTCATCCCCAGCTGTTTACAAGTTCTGTACATCTGTTCCTCCGCTTCTTCTGTCAGAGCGCTGGTGGCTTCATCCAGCACTGAAAACGAAAGCAGATATTACACCAAACGTCACTGTGGTATAGCCCTATACACTGAACTCAACCGCCATCCAAACGTCACCTGCGTATTTGGGCTGCAGGTAGAAAAGTCGAGCAAAACACAGCCGCTGCACCTCTCCCGGAGATAAAACATCATACCTGTGATTTGGGGGGGGGGGGGGGGGGAAGAAGCAAAAATTCTTTAATACCCGGGCTTGTTTTTTCTTCCTTTCCTCTTGGCTTTTTGGGTGAGGGTTCAACAGTTCACCAGTTCCCGTCCACTTTCTCCCCTAA
>JBCNYH010000001.1:71984468-72000287 GCA_039654325.1 Tandanus tandanus
TGGCTGGTGGGTAGAAGCGGCAGCACGCCCGCCTTTTTGTCCCCTCCTCGGTAAAAGACCCGTCTGGCTTGGGTTGGGGGGGGGGGGGGGAAATAAGCACAAATTCTTTAATACCCGGGCTTGTTGTGTATTAATGTACTCGTGGCTGTTTGAGTGAGGGTTCGACAGTTCACCAGTTCCAGTCCACTTTCTCATCTAGACCTCCCGTCCTCTTCACAAGACTGGACTGAAACACACACAGCGAGTACATGAACAATCCTAAAACCAAGAGCTCTAGTATATACCGCATGGGTATATAAGAAAAGCAAACTAAAATGAGATTTTTTTTATGGTTTATTTGACATTTTTTCACACACGCTCCATTACGCCACCTTGTGAACCTCCATTCACAGTTTGAAAAAACTTAGTTGTCTTAAGACACGACGGACAAACTGCGTACCTTTCTTCGTATTTTCTAGTACGGCATATTGTTGAATTTCAAGGGCTTTGGAATCAGTGACCGCAAGATTTTTGTCCACCGTTTTGATTCAAGTTTTATCCAGGGGTTAAGAGATAAGTAATTATTGCGTGATGCAAAGCATGATATTGGATATTATTACACATTCAAGAGATTCTCTCATTTCTGATTGGTGGAAATACATAGAATAATTTTCAGTATTGCATGATTGCCAAGGGATAACTGAATTATTGCACTGTTGCCATTGGATAAGTTGAATAATTATTGCACCACTGACACACGCAACATAGTAACACGACTGTGTACTTTAAAACAATTATAAAATTCGCCGTTTGTACGAGAATGATCATAATGCCTCGGCAGAAAACAACCCCTCGACCGAACAATTCTCTATATTGTGCTTTCTCTCATTCGATAATAACTTATTCCGTGATAAGGAACCAATCAGAGAGCACCGTTCCCATGTAGTATATACTACACATTTATATATAAAATAACTGAATCTACACTTTCAGTGAAATCTACACTTACCATCCCAGTCAGCTCCAGAAATTGCAAAATTCTCACATCGTCCACCAAACCTGAGTGAAAGTTACTCGTTTAAATCAAACATGAAATAAAGAAATAAAATTGTTAAATATTTACAAATATTAATATGAAATTTCTGAGACCTGCGGGGGGATAGATGTCCTTTAAAGGGAAGATCACCTTCAGATAAAGCAAAGGGACAAACTCATCATCATCATCGATAATTATGTAATAAAACAACTATATAATGAGTCGTGCGGTTATAAATACACAACAACGGCGTGTGGCGATGAATCAGAGTTACAGCTACCAGGACCAGCTGGAGTCGTCTACAGCAATTTCTATTCTTATGAATTTTATTCATGATTACATAGTGCAGGGGACTTTATATCCAGTGAAGGAGGGGCGCACCTGTTCTCGAAGAGTGCCATCAGTCAGGAAGGGTTTCTGGGGCAGGAACATAATTCCCCTCGGCCCGAAACACACGTTCATCTGAACAGAACCTGGAAAAAAAGGGAAAAAAAGCATCAAGCGAAAATTATCCTTAATATACAGGACATAAAGGTTCAAGCAGTGTGTCAGTAATAATAATAATAATAATCATAATTATCATTATCATAATAATTATCATATTTCGCTAAACAGTACGCATGATAATTATATATTTAAATATATGCACGTGATCAATTTTATAATCTCTGAAAATATTAAAAATCTTAATGAGGTGGGCGCATCGACAAGGGGCGTGACTATCAACCCGGAGATCGCAAGTTCGTATCCAAGTTGATGCCGCAGCCATCTGTGACCGGGAGTCCATGGGAGCTAACTGGTCGAGCTCTCACGGAAGACTTCCCTGTCACTCACGGCGATCACCAGCCAATCATGGGCGTCTGTCAGCTCATTCGTACAAAAGGGGCGGATAGTGCTCTCCCTCCGGGTGTGTTAGGCCGCCTCCAAATGCGCATGCGCAGCAGTTCGTAAAGAAGCTGGCGGAGGGGGCATGTGCATGCTTACGCCCCTCCCTGTTTGGTGACAGGGAGGCAACACTTGACAGGTGTCCGAGCTCTCCTGGGAGGTAATTATAACAACAATGTGCTATACAGGAAACATAAACATGACATTTCCTGCTGACTCTGTATTCTTTGTGTGTGTGCTCAAGATCACTTATTCTCTCACCATCAGAAGGATCCCAGAGACGGTTTAGGACCCTGACGAGGGACGTCTTCCCTGTGCCCGTGTTTCCCACGACCAGCATATGCGTCCCCTCATAAACCCTGAGACTCAACTCCTTCACTAGCAGATCCTCAGAAACCGGAGAGGTGAACGACAGCTTGTGGAGGATGACCGCAGCGCCGCAGACATCGTTCGAGCTTTCTCCGTCCCTGTCGGACAGACCAAAGACCAAAGTGAACCTACCTGCAGGTCCAGTCGCCGGACACACAACCACACATCAGATCACTTTTATACCTGTCAAAGTTATCCGTCTGTGCTGAAACGTCAAACTCTTCATCGTACTGCTTCCTGCAGACGTCCTTCATCACTTCCTGGAGTTCTCCGATTCTGCACAGGACCCAAAACAACCAGCCTCAAATCACCAAATCCATTTCGATTTTTCAATCAGACAAAAAGATGCCCGGACACCTTATTTCCCATGATACCCATGTGTGTGTAGACGCCAGAGTGTAATAACTACACCGGGAGGCGGTCCTTTTCCGACGGTGCTTGACATTGATAAGCTAGCTTGCAATCTTTCCTGAGTCATGAACGGGTAGCTGGTTACTTGAAATGGGTTGGCTCCACCTGGTGGATGGATGATGAATTACATAGCATGGTAATGGTAATGATGCGAAGAATGTACGCTAATCATATACTTTAAAAGCTCTCACAGGCCACATTTTCTCTCAATTCCCTCTACTTTAAATCATCAGAGTCAGATAATTTTACTTCATGCACATCTTCAGGTGGTACACTACAATTTTGTAAAGTTTCTCCCCCCCCCCTTCATTTTTTCTCCACTAATTTTAGTCGTATATAATTCCCACCCATCAAGTATTTCTTCCCCTATCACATACGACCACCACCAGCCTCCACCCCCTCCGTGACATGCGATGCTGCCCTTATACAAACTGCTGCTCATGCATTTGGAGGTGGCCTAACACACTAGGAGGGAAAGCACTATCCGCCCCCTCGTACGGACGAGACTAGTCCCGTTTCTAGCCATTCTTTTATTCTTTTATTCCAGTGAAGCACGGTGGCAGGAGCATCGTACTTTATTCTATTTCAGTTTGTAAAGTAGATATACGGAAAGGGGGGAGGGGGGTTATGGGGTGGGTTTGACCTACCTGTGGGTGTAACCTGCGACATCGGAGAGCGTCGTGGAAAGATCTAGAAGCTGCGTGAAACAATTAATCAGGTACATACACACAAAGGCGTTCTGAGGGGGAAAAAAACACAAGGTCGTTAAAGCAGGTACATCATAAAAAGTAGAAATAATTATTATTGATAATGTCGTGATATTAGAAACGAAAAATCAAAGACCTTGCTGATGAGAGCGGTGATCTCAGCCGGGGTTAACCCGTCGTACACGCCTGCGAAGATGGGTATGGCGATGATGACGTAGCTGAGGATGCTTCCCAAGTAATCGAACGTGTTTACTGCGACTGTTAAACGCAAAGATAACACAAAAATATCACCGGTAAAACCGACACTTTCGGTTTCGAACGTTTGGGGAACGTATTGAGAACATACGCACGATAGAGCAGGAGCTCCCTGTTTATCAGCTTCTTCTGCGTGTGTAAGAGACTCTGAAGCCTGTGGTCCGTCCGTACGTGTTCCACCTGCCCTGCCCTGGATACGAGGGGGAGACATGGGAGTCGGGAAGAGGTTCAGAGACATTAACACACACACACACACACACACACAGGGAGAGGTGAAGCTGTACAACACTCTGACCTGTAGAAAGCTGCGGATTCTGCATTGACTCTGATCTGCATGTGCTCGAACCTCCAGAGAGAAGAATGAAACATGTTCAAAACTTAACCGAGAGCCGAAGGAAGTTTAGTACGAGTAGGAGGAGTCTTACTTCATCCTCTCTCCACAACTACCTGAAGTTTCCTTCCAGCTTTTCCTGTTCCACTAACGTGGACACAATCGGTCCAATCAGGAGCTTGTTGGCGACGGTGCCGACCAGGAAGTAGCCAACGATGCTGACGAACCCGATCCAACCAGTGCTGCAAAAAACAATACATGGATAAAAAAAACCACAGAGACCTCGCTGCTATGTTAGCGTTTACGCTAACAAATCGAATTCCTGGCCGCGATCATCATAATCAGGCGCTAACATTTTAAAGCACTGGTACGAGTAGTAGGAGACGGTGAACGGGGAAAGAACCAGACGACTAGCCATGCTGCTCAACTGCTTACACAACCGCTCGACATCCTGAGTCATCCTCTGATCTCTGTAGAAAACACACACAGATTTCAGAAATGTAAGCTTCCTACAGCAAGAATGTTCTCGTAATGGTCACATGACACAAAAGCGATCACTCAAGAACTTCAACGAAGAAAACGGTACGGGTTATCCAGGTCCTTCTGGAGCACGTTGAGGGTGTAGTAGACCTGTCCACCGAAATATTCTCCATGGAGGCTCTTCGTTAGAGCTTTCCTCCATCCGAGGTACAGCAGATTGGAGATGTACTGCTCCAGACTCTTCAGCTGGTCAAACAGGAAGGTCATGTGGAATAGTTACTCATCCAATCACGGGTTGATGCTTATTATCATTATTATACTGGCTCTCTACTGGAGCGTTTCTATGGGAACAGCTGTTCCCTTTAACACCTTGAACTGATCGAACGTACCACAGAGTTGAGGAGGATGAGCAGGACGGACGTCGCCACCAGCTCTTTGAACTGGGAATAGTTCTTCTCCGACAGCACGCTGTAGAACTGACTGGGGATCAGACCCACCTGATAGATCACCAGCTGAACTGACATGGAGGGGAAAAAATATATATCGAAACTCATCAAAACACACAGCCACTGACCACACCCCCATTCCTGCCCTCCGTGAGTGGCGATCCTGTTTTACACACGTCACTAGACGATTATCTGCTCTTTGTACTTGCTGGGAAATTTTTTTTTTTTTTTTATCTTCCAGCACCAAATCAATTCATTAAACAGGAGAATTATTTTATAGCAACAACACTTGTGTCTGCTTACAATATATTTCTTTATTTTATTTTGATTTTTTTTACCCGAGAGAGTGACTCCGAGGAGCGTTCCATACATGATCACGTTCGGGCTGCAGCAGTGCGGGAACAGCACTCTTACAATTCTGCAGAACCTCTTGACGAACCTCCAGTCCAGTCTCGGCCTGAAAGGGGGAAAAAAAACAACAAATAAATGAAAAAAAAAAATACGAGTTCAATCCTGAGGATCCACTTTCTGCTCCTGATGACGCGTTTTACTCCTCACCCACTCTTTCGCTATAATCTCACCTGCACTCTGTCAATTTCTCCCTAAAAAGCATAGAACTCCTGCTTCGTGTCTGACTTTCGTGCACGCTCTCCAGTATCCCCCACCGAAAAGCCTCTTCAGGTTTGGGTTCCTGTGGTGTAGTGTATTCGCTGTTCCCAAAACATTACAGCAACATTCTCCTTTGGTTACATGATGATGATGATGAAGAACCAAATGGTAGCATCAGGGAAACATTCTGTGGGGTACACCCCGAACCGCTCACCAGACCATCACACGCAACCGTTCGCACTCCCATTCACGCCCAGGGGCAACCTGGAGCACCCAGTTCACGTAATGTGCCTGTCTTTGGACTGGAGAAGGAAACCGGAGCACCTGGAGGAAACCCGCACACGGCAACACCCTTACTCGACGCGAACCCAGGACCTTCTTGCTGTGAGACGGACCACTACGCCACCGTACCACCGTTTCTTTTAGGTTGATCGCGAAGAGAATCTAAAATCTGTATTTTTATAAGGGTCTCTCAAAGCATTATGTTGGATGTGAATATAAAATCATAGCTCTATAATGTTGGGAGAATGTTGTTAGAACGTTAGGAGATGTTTTATATAATGATTAAATTAGGCTAAGTGCAGAAAGGGGAGTTTGGTGTGTTCACTGGATGAATGGATGCATCACAGAGCTTTTGGTTGATGTTTACTTGATTAGGGGAAAGAAACAAATGAAATCAAGCTGTAAATAAAACCTCAGCTACCTTTTGGGACTGGTGCTCCTCGAGGTTGGCATGGCAGCGACCGGAAGTGCAAATATAACAGCAATCAGACTCAGAAATGATGTTTATTATCTTTACTTCTGTCCTTCAGGGTGTAAAGTCTAACTCCACATGTGACATCATAGTAACAGCACCTCTCTTCCTCCTCCTCCATCATTTACTCCGAAATCCTCATTATCAGCCAGTTTACATCCGGGAACTGATATCTTCTTATTGATCAGAAACAACTCGTTTAAATGCGCTTTGCTAGAAGTATTGACATCTTTAAAAACGCTCTACAAAAAGAGAAACAGTCAGGTTTACAGAGTTGAAGCTCTTCTTCTACGCATCTTCATCCTCATTTAGGTCCTGCTTCTTCTTCGTCCGCGTCCTCGTTCAGGATTCCGGAGCTCGTCGCCCTCTAGTGGACAAAAGCGCAAACTGCAGCCATGTTCACGCCACAAGCGCTGTTGAATTCTCCACTCTGATTGGTGAGAAACTGCTAATCCTGAGGTGTCGTCACTCATCTCAGTGGCAAACCACTTGATCCACAGGTGTCAAACTCGAGTGAGAGCTTCTAAAGCAGGAGGATTGTACATTATTTGCATCAAACCATGTTTGTTACCATGAAATGCAATTCATCATCCATCCACTAGATGGAGCCAACCTAATTCAAAGATTGCAAGCTAGCTCGTCACTGTCCAGCATTGTCAGAAATTTCATGGTTGCCCTTACTGAATGGATGTCGAGTGATTATTCGGCCCTCGATGAGCTCGAAATTTAGGGATGTGACCCTTAGTGAAAATAAGGATCTACTCGGATCTCAGCCGACACTGGGCGAAGGCGGGGTACACCCTGACCATCGCGAGGCCAACACACACAACCAGTCACACCCACACTAACACCTAGAGACAATTCGGAACAGCCAGTTAGCCTAATTTGCTTTTCTTTGGACCGTGAGCCCGGGACGCAAACCCAGGACTTTCTTGTTGTGAGACGGACGTAACCACTCCGCCACCATGCCGCCCACTGTTTCCATAGTAACAACTTGTAAATTTGGTGGAGCTTCACATAAATATAAATGTGTGTATACCTGGAAAAGTGTGTCTCCAGTGTCAGCGCTTTAACTAGTTATCAAACATCATCATGTTTTTTTATCCCTTTAGAGATACACTCTCTCTCTCTCTCTCTCTCTCTCTCTCTCTCTCTCTCTCTCTCTCTCTCTCTTTCTCACTCATTTGCTGAACCGCTTACTCCTACTATGGTCAAGCGGAGGCTGGAGCCTATCTCAGCCAACACTGGGTGAAGGCGGGTTACATCCTGAACAGCTCGCAAGACCATCACAGGGCAGCACATCCACACCACACAGCGTAAACTCCTCCCTCCTTCCTGAAGATGTGGTACACTGTGCTGACACTGGAGACTCCTTCCATGAACGTCTCCTTACAAACAACGAAGCATTGTTTCCTTTGTTTACTCGGCATTTTTGAAAACAACCTGGATGACGTGGAGCATCCACCGTACACGCCTTGGAGTGATCCGTTACTATAGAAACGCTAACGCGTTAGCATTGCAGTAAAGAGAAGAAGTTTCAGGGATGGGGTCCAGACATTGAAATCCAAGAGGCGGTAACAATCCAGAATTCCAGTTTTATTTATCGTTTAAAATGTATAATAACATAACAGGATTTGATAATAAATCCCATGGGCACAAAAATGTTCCACCGCAAGAGACTATTTACAGGAATGAAAATTAACATAGATACCTCTCCTGATCGAACGGGACGACGGCTACGCTAAAGTACAGTGCTGCTCTGGAGTCGGAAAAAAAAACATCGGAAGATATTTCTTTATTTATTTCTCTGGTTATTCATCGCTTGAGCTCGAATTTGTCCAATTTCTTGCTGAACCAAAGCCTGGACAGCGTGGTTATATTTTTCGAAAAGAAATAGGAGTGAAGGTGGGGATAGAAATAGGCACTGTTAAACATTAACAGGTAATATCCGAACGAAAAGAGAGAAATCAAAGTGTAACTTAAGCTTCTTTTCCTTTAGGACCATGCAGACACGTCACATGGCTCAGTAAACAGTTTTTGATTGTTCTTTCACTGTAGTCCGTTTTTATATGTCTTCATATGGAAGGAGGTTTATTTAAGACTACTCCGTTCCCCTTTCATCCTCTGTACATCCGCTGTACCGTATACAGTATGGCTACGATATTTAACAAGCAGGAGCGTGGTGAACTCTTCTCTATTCTACAAGTGTTACGACGTGGATTCATGAGGGTTTCTTTTTTTTTTTTTTCCCATCTAATATAAAAACAATTTGATTCTTTTCACGAATCGTTCCAGGACATCAACACGCTTCAAATCTCCAACATTGCATCAGCTCGGATATAATCTTCTCTCTCTCTCTCTCTCTCTCTCTCTCTCTCTCTCTCTTTTTTTTTGTTTTGTTTTTTTTTTTTTTGTTTTTGTTTCCTCCACAAAATACAAAGTACAAATGGAAGCTACGTGATATCGTATAGCGGTTATGCGTGCGATATTGAGTTAAGCCAAACCGAAAACAAAAAGGGGGGAAAGGTGATTCAAAGGGTTCGATGCCAACACACATAAAAACAAACTGTATTTCAAGAAAGAAAGAAAGAAAAAAAGAAACAAAGAAAGTGCTCTCGTCAGACGTGTAAAAAAATAATTTATACACCTCCTATGCAACCAGTCTGTCTAGACAGTCTGCATCGTTTTCTTTAGCGATGGCCTCTTTCAGTCCATCCCAAGGGCTTTTTTCTTTTCTTTTTTTCTATACAATTAATCTGTCATTTGTTAAATGGCAGGCAAGCTGGGAGTATGACGGTGGCGCACGCTGGTCCCGCTAAAGGTTCTGCGACTTCGCCTTCGAGTTCTGTCCACGTTCCTTTCTCCGGGCTGTAGCAGATGGTGGACGACTTGTAGGCTCCCTGGAATAAAAATGGGTTGTTTAAAAAAATGTATTTATGAAAACCATAACACGTTCTATTTGTAGCTCTTTAAAACACGAACTAAAGGGGCGCTGTAATGGCTGTTGTGTACAAATATATATTGTAGAAACATAACAAACTTGAGAGCTTACGGAGTTTTTTTATGTTTTATAGTATGTAAATGTCACCAAATTAGTGAAACAACTCTCTGATTTGAAGGATTTACAAGGTCGCTGGGGTTTGACCTTTCAAGGTCACTCAAGGTCAAAGGTAATTGTCCCATTTGAAAGTCCATATATGGCTTCCTATTAGTGTTCCATAGTAACAGCATATCTGTCTGCACTCGTTTTTAACTTATAAGCGCTCTATGTCTTAACCTTTGCGACGTTGCCCTAACTTTGACCTTTGACCCTGACATTCCAAAATCAAATCAGCACTTGCAATCAGGTGGGGTAGTGTCCCCAGCAATTTTGTTGAAAATCTGTGCATGGGTGTGGACATGGTTCTGCTCACAACCTGACAAACAAACAAATCATTTTTAATACCTCTGCTGACCAATCAGAACAGAGAATCCAACAGCGCCGTGATACGATCTACGTCAATCGCGTGTTTATTTTTCCAAAAGTTGGCTGTAGTTACCATGCTCCAGCTGTAGCCTCCAACCAGGTAAATGCTGTCGTCCAGCACGGCACAGCCGGGGCCACTGCGGCCCTCCAGGATAGGCGTCTGCAAGATGTTCCACTGATCTCCTTTAGGGTCATAACATTCCACAAGCATCACATCCAGATGAGAGAATCCTACAGGATGAAAAGAGAGAAGGCTTATCGTTCTGTAGACGCCATCCCGGGATGGACATGCGCAGGATGGACGAAAGACATGAAAGATGCCTTTAACTGGGACTTTTCACTACAACATTTTTGACCCATTAAAAGAAGTTATACTTTTATATTAAAAACAAATAAAAACAAAAACAGAATTCTGAATTCTGATTGGTCAAAACGTGATTCATTTGCAAGCCGGGTTATGTTAATACTTTATCATTTATAAAAGAACAGCTTGGACATTTTTTGTACCGTATAATATGCTTTGTATGAATTTTTACCTTTTAAATGATTTCCGCCGATAGCGTAGAGGCGATCGTTCATGACCGCAAGTGCGTGTATAGCACGTTTAGTGTTCATGTCCTGTTTCCTGGCCCACACGTCCATCACGGGGTCATAACAGTACAGCCAGGACACATACTCGCCATTATGGACTCCACCTGTATATCAGACAAATAGCAGGACATATAAATCAGAACTTACGCTTTTTTAGAGTTATATGAGGTGGGTGGAGCTTAATACCTTCTTCAAAGGCGCTAAGTTTCTGGTAGAGTGGTGATTGTGAGTGGACAAAAACAAAACCAGTAAAATAACCACTTCTTCATCTGTTACTTTTTGATATTTTCGACTGATTTTGTTAGTAGCGCTGATAGACGCAATTCTACCTGCCTTAAAAAACGCAAAGGGGAAATTTTATGTTGAAATGTAGCCTCACCTGAAATGTAGATCTTCCCGTTGTGCACGGCACCGGCGTGGGCTGCAAGAGGTTGCGGAAGAGATGAAACATAGTTCCATTCGTTGGTCTCCAGGTTATACGCTTCCACGCTGGATAGGTAGCCGGTCTCGTTCCTTCCTCCAATGACGTAAAGGTGTTTATCAAGACAGCAAGCAAAGAAACTCGCCCTCCTGATGAACAGATCATTCAGATGGGTCAGATCCTTATAGCACCCATAACGAAGGAAAAGAAACTGAACCCAACACTTTGTGACACATACCTCTCCTGCATCGGCGGCAGCTGGATCCAGCTGTTGAATCTCGGGTCATATCGGCTGACGAAATTAGTGCTGTGCTTTCCTGCGGAGGAATCATACTTCATTTACACACCTGGCTGTTAGCTTTCGAGCAGTGATTAATTTTTAAGTATACTGGACATTTTACCATTCGGGTTCCACTGGTCTTCTCCACCCAGTAGCAGAAGAAAGTTCTCCACTTCTACTACACAGTGATGGGCGCTGTTGTAAGGCATTACTGCAAAACAAAGTCAAACGAAGAGCGATTAAAAACAGTGATGAATGAACCGCGGCCGGGAAATGTTTATATTTAGGTGCTCCTGATGGAATCATTTCTATAGCAACGGCTAACATAACGACTTGCAGTGATTTACGTGTTGCCGTTATTTTATTGATCTATTTTTGGTGGAGGTTTGCGCTCTATGGGTGCTTCTACTTTTAGAAAGCGGTTGTCAATGTTTATGAAGCCTTCATTGGAAGGAGTCTCCAGTTTCAGAGTTTTCGAAAGGAAAGCGTACACTTTCTCACAAACGCCGCACCGCCATTTCTGGAGTTTTTGTAATAATTTCAGAAGGAAGGCTGATTATAGACTCCAACAGTTTATTTTGTATAAGAGAAATCCCGTTTAATTCTATATATTTTTATTTTTATAAAACTGCTTCACTACAAAAAGAACAAACTCTGCAAAATGTTACAAGAGATCATTACCGATATTCCTATATTACTTAAACAAAGACTTAACGATCTTCTTTAACAACACCTTCTGTTGATGCGTACCAGTCTAAAGTGACCCCCCCCTGTTGGAATAGAGAGAAATGGTCTCGAGGTGGCAGTCATAATGAACACGATCATGTTCACTCAATAAATCTCTGGCCCGTGCCACTGCTGCGTAAATCAGTCGTACATTAAGAGCCACCTGTCTCTCTCTATCATTCATCTCCACTGTCACCTCTCGGCTGCCTGATGGATCGCCGTCACTGCCAAATCAGACAGCCTTGAATTGCGCTTCTTTCATTGGCTGGTTCCGCAAAGTTCTGCGACTGACACGTTCGAGCTACAGACTGGCAACCTTACCTGATAACGTTAGTGCAGGAGCAGGGAATCCAACAGAAAGGAACGGTTAATATAATAAATAAATCCTCCAAGGAAATGGGGAATCTTGGTTGGATCTTGTTGCGTGTACAAATTCCATTTTAACTTTACATTTCAACACTTTTTATATTTTGCAGCATAAAATGTTCAAATACACAACATCTATTTAACTTCAGTGAATGCTAATACCATTAAAAGGTTGGGAATATGCATGTAAGTTTGTGTTCACTGGGTAATGATAGCTAGTTTTATTCATTCTCTAATTGTGTATTTTCAAAGTGACCCTCATCAGTCAATATCACACTATCAAAAACATGTTTCAAAGAACATTGGTGAACACAAGTTTCCTTCTGTAATCTTCAGAATGAAATTTCACTCACTTCTAAATGTCTTGTTATTGCGGTATTGGTTTTTATTTGTGCACAGAAGTTTATAGATGAACAATAAAATTCAAACAGTTAAAGGTGTAGAATTTTTTTTTACTTAGACAAAAAAAACCCCAAACATTAGGAACGTTATTAACAGTAATTATTTAAGCCATGGCATCAGCACGTGTATGGAAAAAAAGTGACAAAAAAATAAAATAAATAAATAAATAAAAAATTGAAAGTGACGGTCATGGCCGGAATACTTGTGTTTCTTGTAAATTTTTGAGTCGTTGACTTGAGTGTTTCCTGTCAATTTCTTTTTTTACAGACATGCCCCTATACCCCTTAACTCCACCCCAAAAGCATTTTTTAAATCATTGGATTACAATAAATATTGTTTAACTGAACCAATATTATATAAATATCAGATATTTGTGGTATATTGTGCTTGTTTTGGTGTCCAAAGATTTGAAACTTAGTCCATGTACAAAATATTCCACAGTATAAAAACGTACAAATAATAAAAAAAAAATTGTAATTACAGAATTAGATGTTTCTGAAAAACTGTCAAATTATTCGCTTGTTAATGAAGAACAATGTCTTATTACCATTTCAACAGCAGGTGAGTTCAGGCTCCTGATTTTCCTGCTTTATTTAGTTTGCCCTCTAGTGGAACAAAAGTGAATAGCACTTCCAAAAAAAATAATAAATCTGTTAATATAATTAGGGTCTATAACCTGATTTTAATTTACAGCATGGATAATAAATATATTTCATGGGCCAGATTACAACCTTGTACAGGATGATTTGAGTCCCCTTGGTGTATGTTTTTCTTGGGACTCTAGGTCTAATGTTTAAAACACCATCACATGGCAAATTGAACTCCACTGACCATGTTAATACTGTAGGGGCGTGGCTTTGCGTATATGGGAGGCGGAGTCTATACTGCATACACCTGTAATACCTCACCTACTTAATTGCCAGAGCTCCAGTCTGGACTAATGCACCTTTTAGGACAGATATTCAATGATGCATTAGTCTTTTTTAGCTAATTTAGCTTCTTCTATAATATATTCAGAGGCCGAATTATTTCTGACCTTCAAAAGTAATTTATTCAACCCATAATATTCATTAATGGGTCACTAATTAATCATGAACTACATAGAGAACTCTGATAAAGATGACTTGCTTGGCTCATCCTGGGGTAGATAGCAATTTGAGTACACTAGATGGCACTCACTCCTTTATATTAAAGGAAGATATGTCACAGATGCCATCATGTTCATCACAAACAGCATCAGCTGAGATTTTAGGATGTATGTGCATGCTATTTGGTGTATGTTGGGTGGTGGATCAGAAGTTACATCTATAGAACACTGTGTTGTTTTGTTTTTGTAGTAGAATTACTGAATAGAAGTAGAAAAGTAGAATTACTGAGTGTGTGTATGTGTGTGTGGGGGGGATAATCAAAATGAAAACAACAATTTGATGCATCATAATACAGTGTTGACAAAAAAAACTAGCATGCCTTCGCCAAAAAATCTAAAAAGTAGAACTGCTAATTTTAAATTGGGTTTTAAAGCTAGCTTTCTCAAAATGTTTACTTGGTGTCTGTTCACTTCCCTCACACATTCTTAAGCTAACTAGCTTGCCAAAATGTTTATTTGCTCTTTGTCTGTGTCCTTGACATGCTTTTAAAGCAGCTAGCTGACTGAAAAAATAGAAGAAAGACGTGTGCTAACCGTTTTTCTGAGTTTTGATTCACTACACTGCTACTTTAAGGCATTTGTAACTCGCTATGAAATGCTTGTTTCAGAGAATTTTAAGGCAGCTAGCTCACTAAACATGTTTGTTTTGGTGCTAGTTATTTTCTTCACGTGCTTTTAAGGCAGCTAGCTTGCTAAAAATATTTGGTTTTATGTCTGCTAACTGTCTACATTTAGAATTTATGCAGGCTAGCTCGCTAAAAATGTTTGTTTGGTGTCTAGTCCTGTTTTGTTTTTTGTTTTTTTAAGGCCGCTAGCTCAATAAATACGTTTGCTTTGGTGCCTGGTCATTATCTTTGGTGTGGGCTTTTCGATAGCCTGCTAACAGTGTTTGGTGTCAGCGCACACGCTGTCTGTGTCGTTAGCTAGCTAGTGTGCTAATCTTAGCTCCGTGTGCTGTGTCAGATTAATAAAAAGACAGAAAATGTCAACTTTGGTGTCCAGAAAACGTACTGGCTGTTCCATAAAAACTTTCCTAAACCCCTTTCTCTGTTTTACAGGTTGTTGAGAACGAGCTGTTACTTCAGAAACTATAACTTAACTGAATTTGCTGCTGTTATAGTAAATTAATCAACACCTTTGAACCAATCTCCCCCCCCCCAAATCCACTTTCAGATCCTTAATGCACACACCAGCGCTTTAACACAAGGATGGTTTTGTGATTTGGACATTCTGAAGAGCCACGGGCAAGCTAGCACTCAAGTCTCGTTGAGGAAACAAATGATCCTTTAACTTTTGTGACCCTGTATATGTTCTACTCATATAACTATAGCTAATTCTATACTGAATGTCTGCGGAAACTGGCAATAACTCCCATGATTCCGATGGGCAAAGCTGTTTTTAATGGGTGTAGATGTACAGACACGTATTTGTCATTACACAATCACAACGCAATGTCCTTTTCGATGTTTATCTGCCTTGAGGTGAGGAAAAGTACATTACACAAAACTGTGCCAAGGTTCCGAATAAAACACCCGAGGGCACGTTGTTATCGGAAAATAATCAACGACGGATAAGTGGGGTTAGCGCCATGGCGTTTAATTTCCAATAACGGCTCTTCCTGCAGTGTGTTATTCATCCTGCCCTCAAACAATTACCTAACAGACGTTTACAGAGCGCTGACACCGGAGACTCCTTTGAACCGTGCTGCATCACTATCTCCGTATGCAAAACTGCACAATGATTTCTTACACGGTATTTATTCATAGGCACCCGCCAACAAAAACGGGTCCCTGTGAATAAGCTGTTACCATAGAAACAACAAAGTAACGTATTAGAAGGAGCACGTTTGTTCGTGTACATGTTCTCAGATGCGAGATTTTAAGGAATGATGTGCATTTCACACATTTTCAGTTGACTTCTTTTAAATAAAAGATATTTATTTACTATATATGGAAGGAGTCTCCAGTGCGAGTGTTTAGTAGTAAAAAAAAAAAGGTTTCACGGTAACTACAAGCTGCATTTATTGTATTAGAAATAGAAGCTAGTGAGGGTATGAGTGTTTACAGCTGCTATAATGTAAGTGAACTATCTTGTTTCGCGGACATCCTGTATTTATATATATATATAATGTATATATATATATATATATATACACACA
>JBCNYH010000001.1:72020433-72044890 GCA_039654325.1 Tandanus tandanus
ACAGTATATATCATTAAATAAGAAGCTAGTTAAACTTTAAGGAATCAAATGAGGTAGAACGCTAAACTATACTCATTCACGGGGAGTTCATATAGTGATGTCTTCTGGAAGGAAGCATTTACTTCACTAAGCATGTCCTTCCTGAGACAGGAGAGGAATTCCTATTAACATGAACGGGAACTGGAACGAAGTTGCAACAGTAAATGGGACGAAAATGATCATGCTTTAATAAATAAAAGTTAGCAAACTGTTGAAGGGGAATAAAACTTCTTCGTTACATGCTATCCTAGGACAACAGTACACAACCCTACACAATCATACCATCATAACGCCATGCCTCTATGTGTCTGATTCCTGATCTTAGTACCGGAGAACATTCAATACAATTTCAATATCCATTCCATGAGCTCCTCTACCACATCTATGGATGTCTGAAATAAATTCTTTTATTGTGTCTTATTTCAGTTAAAAATGATTTTTAATCCCCTCCGCGTGGAGGAATGCAAACGCTAACCTTAGCTAATTTTAGTTTCTGACATATTGTGTTATACAAAAAGTGTTTTCTATTGAGCAAGACCTATTTCAAACAAATAATTGAAAATTTGATTCACTCGATATTTCAGGAATCCGTGTGTATGCTGTAAGGGTGTAGAAACATGGACTTTTTTAAACAGAGGAGGGGGGGTGAAATAACATCCTGGAAAAGCAGAATGAGAGAAAGAGAGAGAGAGAGAGAGAGGAGCATAGAAGGAGTGAAAGTTAGTAGCTGAAACTCCTCCAAGCATATTTCCTTTGGTTGGCTGCAGTGGGGAGAGTATGCTAAGATAGAAAGTATTATTTTCCTAAATGGAAGGTGTCAGATGGTCACGCTGGGGTGATCGGCTGTTCAAGATCACCGCTTCCCATCTGCAATTTGTGACGTGTGAAAGATTCAGCCCAAATGTGCTCACAAACTGGAAATCCGCAGCACTTTTTCTTATCGGCGCCGAGCAAGATAACCAGGTGCTTTACAGATCAGGGAACAGATCATATTAATATCACGGAGCGCTGCGATATCATCTTGTTTGTAAAAATATTTTTTTGCTAACTAAATGTGCTGCAATGGCGACGTTCAGAAAGTCGCTTTTTGTGTAAGAAGTTGGCATTAAAAAAAAAATAATAATTTCATAAAAAGCACATATTAAAGCCTTTCGACATGTGAGTTATGTAGAGCCCGAGCTTGAACGGTGTGGAGTTTTTCCAGCCTTTAGTATGTTAGGACTGTTCCAAGGTGCTCCCAGTTTTTTCCAGTTAATCCCTGCTTTGCAGCAGGAACCCTTGTTTATTCCGTACAAACGATCTGCATGCTTTAGGTTATATTTGTAGCCTAATGCACCCCTTAGTGCTTTGTGCCCAGCAGCAGCGTGTCAGTAATAATGATGCTATACTGTATAAAACCATTCACACCAAACACGACGGCGATGGTCGTTAACCCCCAAAAGCCCAGAATTCTAGAGAAACACCAGAATTTTACCTCAAAACATTATACCAATAACAAACAAACTTGAACCAAAAACACCAAAAATTTCACCTCCATCCATCCATTTGCCGAACTGCCTAACCCTGCTACGGTTGCAGGGACCCAGCTCAGCCGACTCTGGAAGGCGGGGTACACCATGAACAGCTCACCAGACCCTCTCATGGCCAACACACCCAACCATTCCCACTCACACCAGGGGCAATTTGAATCAGCTAATAGGCCTAATGTACATATTGTCGGACTGTGGGAGGAAACCGGAGTACCCGGAGGAAACTGACGCAAGCACAGGGAGAACCTGCCAACTCCAGAAGCCAGTGACTCAGACCCAGTACCTTAATGAAAGGATGTGCTGAACACTACGCCACCGTGTCACCCTCCTAAAATTTTACAGTAAAAAGAATTAATTTCCCACAAACTCTTAAAATGTTTCACAAAACCCCTTAAAGTAAAGAACTGAATTTTACTACAAAAAACAGAAATCTTATAACAATTTCTTTTAAACTATAAACAAAGCACAAAAATTTTTATCAATCAAAAAACCTAACTTGTACTGAACATACCCTAAATGTTATGGATTTTACTACAGAAATCTTATAATTTTAGCACATAAATCATAGAATTCTACTACAAAGCCAAATGTTTAACCTTCAAGGTACCAGAGTTTTACCATGACACATTTGTTTTCACTAAAAAAACCAGAATTTTACCACAAACAAAGCAGAATTTAACCCACAAAATCCAAAAGTTTACAAAAAAAAACATGTTTACCGCAGAAACACCACAAAAATGTATTAATAAAATATTAATAAACAAGTATAACTTATAGTAAAACTATTCAGATTTTTTCAATAAAAGAAATGAATTTTAACACAACCCCCCCCAAAAAAAAATGTTTTATAATAAAAACATAACCCCCCCCCCTCCCCAAGAAAAAAAACCAAATCATAAAACAGAATGTTAGCAAAGTATATTATATGTATACTAAAAGTTTATCCCAAAATCAGAATTAAGACCTTAAAATACGATTTCCCAATAATTAACGATCTTTACCACAAGAAGGGGTCAAAGTTCACTTCCATAAATGTGTAAAGTTTTCATAATCAGGTAAGTTTTGCTGGCTGAAGTTTTGTTTTTGTTGTTTCTAATCTAGAACGTATAGGGCAGAGAAGCAAGGTGTAAAGAGTAAACGCCAGATCGCTCATAAACATTGGCACCTACGACCCCTGTAATTCTGACCTCGTCCTCTCTCGCTAACGACTGAGAACTACTGAGAACGACTGAGCACGATGATTTCTGAACCTTTTCCTAAAAGAAACGCTGTATGTGTGTAAAAAGTGTGAGTCACTGATCGTGGCTTCCTTCATATTCCGCCTGCTCTTTATAAGAGTCAGTAAACATGGAAATGAAATTCAGTCACAAATAGCAAATGGAAATGTACTTTTTCCATATGATCGATTCAACAACACAATAATGAGCTAAATTAGTTTTAATACTCCGTGTGTGTGTGTGTGTGTGTGTGTGTGTGTGTGTGTGTTAGAGGGGAAGGGAACGTTTTTATATTTTGTTGGGGACCAAATGTCCTCACAAGGATGGTAATATCTGACACTTTAGATTTTGTGAGGACATCATTCAGCTGGTCCTGATGGGGAAACCTGTGTTAATAGTTATGTCAGTGGAAGGTCCTCACAAGGATAGGAAGAAAATATGTGTGTGTGTGTGTGTGTGTGTGTGTGTGTGTGTGTGTGTGTCCCACAGGAGTGTTGCTTTGGTGTAGAAATGTAGACATGCTGCTTCCTTCTCACATATGGGCTTCTAATGGGCGAGTTCTCGACCAGGTGGGCCCAGGCGTTTGGAGACCTGCAGATGATCACTCATGACAAAGAAAACACAGCACAGAGAGAGAGAGAGACAGAATGTGTGTGTGTGTGTGTGTGTGTGTGTGTGTGTGTGTGTGTGTGTGTGTGTGTGTGTGTGTGTGTGTGTGTGTGG
Source organism: Tandanus tandanus (assembly GCA_039654325.1). Lineage (NCBI taxonomy): Eukaryota > Metazoa > Chordata > Actinopteri > Siluriformes > Plotosidae > Tandanus > Tandanus tandanus. The sequence continues at coordinate 72,023,942 of JBCNYH010000001.1, forward strand.
GCGAGAGAAAGAAAGAAAGAGAGGAGAGTAAGAGAAGAAGTGTCCCCAAGAGAGCGTGTGGGCAGCTAGGGCAGAGACATGATGGGACACTCGAGGGACAATAGAATTTCTCCATGTGTCTTTCTGTGTACCTGAGTGCGTACGTGCAAGCAGGCATTTTAGTGTGTGTGTGTGTGTGTGTGTGTGTGTGCTGCTAACGGGTAGCCACCCTCAGGGTTGGCAGCAGCAGCAGTAGAGCCGTGTGCGATGGAGCGGCTGTGGGCTCAGTGGCGCGATCACCTGGGGAAGGTAAAGCCACTGGAGCAGAGCTGATGCTTATTTCTGAGGAGAACTGGGAGATTTTATTAGTTAAAGCAGCACCCAAACCCAAACGTTCCTCACAGGGACACACCGCACAAAACAAAAGAGTTTACAGGCAGGACGATGTCCCCCAAACAGTATGGTTATTAGGGTTATTATTCTTCATACTGTTTATAGAAAAGGCACATCAGATTTTACACTCCACATGTGGCTTAGCACAACAAGAAGGTCCTGGGTTCCAGTCCTGGGCTCGTTTCAGTGTGGGGCATGTTTGCATGTTCTCCCTGGGCTTGTGTGGGTTTCCTCCGGGTGCTCTGGTTTCCTCCCACAGTCCAAAGACAAGCACATCAGGCTAACTGGCTGCCCCAAATTGCCCCTGGGTGTGAGCGTGAGTGTGAATAATTGTGTGTGTGTTTTGGCCCTGAAATGGACTAGCGAGCTGTTCAAGGTGTACCCCCTTCACCCAGAGTCGGCTGAGATAGGCTCCAGCCTCCCCGCAACCCTAGTAGGATTGAGCGGTTTGTCAAATGGAGGAATGGATGGATTATTATTATTATTATTATTATTATTATTATTATCATTATTATTATTATCATTATTATTACTTTCCCAACTAATTTTAATAATTTATTTATTTCAGATGTAATTTGATTTTTATAAACAAATAATATCTTATATAATTTTTTATTATTATTTATTTCTTTTTACACGTAATTTTTACAATTATTTATTTTCCCGTGTTTTGCTCATTGTAAGTTTTTGTTTACAGGTGATTGTTATTTGTAAACATTATTACCAGGTGATTTTTAATTAATTAATAAATTTTACATTTTTCTTTAATTTTATTTTTTTACATGAGATATCTCTATATTTTTTATTTACATTCATATGTGAGGATGATTTATTTTTAACATGAGACTTGATTTATTTATCAGAGATGATAAATTTCATTCATGTCATTTGATTTCTGCGCACAATTAATTTTCCGCTTGACTTTTCCACGAGTCGTTTATTTTCAAGTTGTTTTTACATGATTTATTTTCATATGATTTTCCTACAGGTAGGTAATTAAATTTTTTAGTTAATTTAATTTATAAATCTATGTTAATGACTCATTTTTCACAGAAAAATTTCTTTTTCTTTTCTTTTTTTTTCTTTTTTTCTAAATGAATTTTTTTCAATTGACATTTATTTCTTTTACTAAAAAATTATTTGAATTTGATGAGATTTTCTCCTGTCAATATTTTTTCTAATTATATTGTAGCCACATTTTTATATTCATATGTTGTTTTTCAGATAAACACATGCATATAAAAATTAAAAGTCCAGAATTTCCCCGAGACCCTGAACACATATGAGATTGTGTTATTTGTTGAATCCGTCCGCTTTGTGCTTTCTTTCCATGCAAAAAAAGCAACATTCGTAGACATTAAGCCTTTAATTTCATTTCCCTTCCTTTGTTCCGACATTGCTGTAACCCATTTGAAAATGGATAATAATATGGTCAGCACCACCCAATTACTCCCTCCAGTCAGCAGTGAAACAAACGGGGACCAAGCAGAGAATTTTACATTATCTGTGCTCCCTTGGATAGTCTGACAATAATAACTGCAACACAACGTCAAGCTGTGGCTGCCAAGCTCGGCTTGTGCGCTTTAGAAACTTCACAAATTAACCTTTGCTTGAAAATTAAAAAGCTCTTCCAGTTAACATGAACAACACCAGAGCTTATAGATCACAGTGCCGCCCAAATTCTCAAATCTGATTGGTCAAGCTTTAAATTAACGCGTTATTATTTCTTTAGAAACAGCTCAGGATTGTCTTGGGGGAGAAAAAATTTAGCGTTTAATTAGCAGATTTGTTTTTTGGAAGGAGTCTCCAGTTTCAGAAACGTTGTAGGTGTTTAAAAATAAAAAAATTAAAAACCCAACACGCCAGAAATTCTTCAGTTTGTTTTTGGTTGTTTATTTTTACTAAATTAGGGGAATAAAACAGGATCAGGACGCGCTGTTAATGGAAAGTACCGACTAGCTTGTTGGTGAAGAATTTTCAATTCGGTGGTGCTAGCATTTATTCCAGATGAATGTATGCTTCTGAACTGTTAATGCTTTCTTTCACTGGGAGAAATTGCAACAATCCTCGTTTTTGTACAGTACTCATCGTGAATTAGCCCCCGCAGTATTCTCACTCCCTCTCTCTCCCTCTCTCGCACCTTCTCCCTGAGCTACCATAGCCGTTGATTTGGCACCAAACCCTTCAAGATGTCCCCAGCAGGCTTCTGCATCGCTGGCCACGTAGTAGAGTGTGTGGTTTCCTTTAAACAGCTGTAATTTGTATTTCCAATCACCGTGCTGATTTCTGCTCATTATATCGCTGTTTCACACCGGTAAGTGAGCAAAAGTTTGGATTGATTGACTCTAATTAAGTAAAAAACGTTCCGAGCCACGGGTTTATTACCATGCTAGCTAGCCACAAATGTCAGAGACTTTCACAAATTATTATTCTGTTAAGATGAATGTGTGGGAGAGCAGGCAAGTGTGGAGGAAAAAAGGAACATACATTATTTTCCTGATGAATTTGTTTGCCACTTCTCTCTCTTTTTTTTTTTTTTTTTGTCTTTTCTTCCCAGACGCCCCCCCCCCCCCTTTCCCTCCCCTCCTTCAAGATTTAAATGAAAACTCGAACTCATCAGCATCCTTCACACGGCTCGAGCCGTCGTCACTGTATCAATATCAAATTCCCAGGTGTAAACAGGGGCATTAATCCACGAAGACACAAAGGTGTGCGCTAAATATGATATCTCTTAAAAAGGCCATTACTTCTGACTTCTACTGGTGGCACTCAGATAACTGGATCCTAAAAACATCCTCCTGCTTGAAATGACTTAATAACACAACTGACGGGATCCAGGAGCCGTTGATTTAGTCGCAGGTTTCTGCGCTTTTTTACGCGTCAAGCAACAGGACGTATTAAATACTGTAATGTGACCTCCGTTTCATAAATAATGTTAAAAACTCAGACAAAAGAAAGATATCGTGTTTTATAAAGCGCACACATGTGCACGAGCGCATGTCTGGGAACGTCGGAGCAGCGCGGAACGGCGATGGATGGATCTGAAGCGTGGTTCGAGAGAAATTAATGACGCCACGGCGTTCCAGGTTGGGTGCCATTTATTTTCGCAGGATTGATTAGCAGGATAGAGGGTGCAGATGAATGTGTTTGGGAAGTGGACTAATTTAAAATATGGCCGCCCAAACTGGAAGAGATAGCAGGGAGACACTTCATCCTTCAAAACGTGTCTAATCCGGAACACACACGTAAAGAAAAAAAGAGAGAAAGAAAGAGAGGGATCGCTAGCTCTCGCTGAACAAAAACGCACCGTATTAGCGGTCGGTGGCCTTTACTATGGTTTGATTGTTTCATTTCATTAGAAACTCTCTCCGGAGGGAGATTTCCGAGAGAACTGGTGTTAGATGGAATCCGGATGATGGTGTTCCGACAGCCTGCGAAGCAACAGAGCGTCACGCACGCGGCACACAGCTTCATATACGGCCGTCAGGTGTTACATAAGCGCTAGTGCCGCGGTGTTGAATTCTTTAGCACCCATGCAGTGGGCAGTGGTGGCTCAGTGGTTCGGGTAATGGGTTACTGATCCAGAAGTTGGGGGTTCAATCCCCAGTGCCACCACTGTTGGACCCTTGAGCAAGGCCTTTAATGCACAATTGCTCAGTTAATAAATAAATAAATAAATAAATAATTGTAAGTTGCTCTGCCAAATGCCGTTAATGTAAATGTAATGCTGCACTTTGGACTGTAGAAGGAAACCTGAGAACCAGGAGGAAACCTGGTGGAAGCACAGGCAAACTCCACTGTGACAACTCTGGACCTCCTTTCTGTGAGGCGAGAGTGCTAAGAACTACATAACCATAGCGCTCTCTGATTGGTCAGACGCTTCAGACGTGTGAAAATATCATTTTTATTATCCGGGATTTTTTTATGTCATCACCCCTAGGACGTGCTCCAATAGGAAACAAATCAACTTCAGGATGGTAACAGTAACTCCACCTCACATTGGGTCGCCCCACATGACGCCATTGTTCCCTTTAAGGCTGATATGCTGCTCTGTATACACCGCCAGCATGTGTCCTGCCTTATTAAAAGTGCCACCGCTGAAGTAAACCGGCGAGGAGTTCCAAGCGCAGAAACGGAACGAGAAACTCATCCCGAAATGAATTCGTCACTGGCGCACATTAAGTCATGTGACGAGAGGCAAATTGGAACATGAGTGTTTTCATGGGGTTCGGAGGAACGCCAGTGGGTAGTGCTCACACAACATCCTTCTGTGCATAACTATTTACCCCTGGATCGCTTCAGGCTAATGTCTCAATAATTTTCCTTCTCTCTTTCCTTTTTTTTTTTCTTTCTCTCTCTTTTTTTTTTTTTTTTTCGCAGGTCCTTCCCACAAAGGACTTGACTAATGATCCATAGACAAAATGAAGCATTTAAATTTATTCATTAATCATTCATCTCCAGCTCATTGAAAATGCTAAACTTCCACAAAATTAAGATTGAATATTGAAAAGTGATTGAGAGAGACAGTTCTGCGGGCGGGAAGACGCGAGGGTGGGGGATAAACAACAAAAAGAGCGAGAGAAAGAGACAGAAGAGGGGTGATGGAGGAATACACGGCCTTGTATAAATAATACTCGGGCCTTGTGCTGGTTAAGACGACGCAGGTATACTAACCACGGGATAAGGTCAGGAGGGTTTTAGTAGGTGTAATTAGATCCGGGAATGTGGAGAAGCGTAGAATTTCTGTCAACACAGCCCTGTAATTATTCTCTTTTCCAATTAATGGTGACATAGATTAATTATCTGATGAGGCAAAGCCAATTGCAATCATTCACCCAGCTAAAATTAGATCATTCCTGACAGCAGCATGAAAGTCACCTGTTTCATTGTTATGGATTGGGCTGTGAGGAGCAGAGAGGGTGGAGAGAGTGAAGCACGCTCGGAGAGGGTTAGGAGTGAGATGTCTGGCACAAAGGTGAGCGTCCAATTACTCTGCGATCCGCACCGTAGGCTTCGGACGCCTGGTACGTCGGTCGGAGGCCGAGATGTGCCGGATGGCTGCGAGACAAGGCCTCCTGTTTGAACAGGCAAGAGACAAGCGATAATGTTAAAAAACAAACGAGAGGCTGCGGTACGCAGGCGGGCGATCACTGCTGCTTCATCTCAGCCTACACACAACATCAGGAAAAAGAGACAAGAGGATGAGATGGCATGCGGCACTCCTGGTGAACTGTGCATGCGGGTTCAGTGCACATCTGCTCTCAAAAAAAAAAAAGGAAAAAAAAAACCCACAGCGACCAGATTTTCTATTAAACTGCCTTGCACTGTCAACCAGCTTGGGAATCTGAGCTGGTCTAGCCATGCAGAAATTCTCTGACTAACAATTATATCAGAAACAAGATCTTGGATTACGATCCCCCGAGAGCAGCGCAGCGGGCATCCGCTCCAATTATTACCGGCCATTCACCAACTCTCCACCCTGTTCTCTGTTGTTAGCAATTGTCAATTATGCTATCCCTGGTGTAAACTTGCATAACCCCGAACGTGGTGCGCTGATTTGGCAGGAGCGTTTGCAAGATGACAGCCTCATGCTCTCCCATCCCACTCTTTCTCTTTCCCCTCTCACCCCCCAACACACACACACACACACACACACACACACACACACTCACTTCTCCGCACTACATCCCTCCACTCTAGTTGAGCTAGTCGGAGGCAGTCATTTGTGCCTCAGGAAGACACAGTGACAAATCAGTGGTGCTACTTTTTCGTGATTGGGCGTTCCTCTCCAGTGGGCGTGTGGGTGTCTTGTGCCTGTGCAAGGCCGATGAAGAATCCGGCTGCTTAAATAAAACTGCTGTTGATTGAAGTGTTGAAATACTGCGGGAGAAAGCTAATATAGTCTGCTGAAGGCATCTGTTACACAAACTCCGCCTTGTTACAGGTACTCAAGATGGGAAGTTTTCAAATGCTGCACACAGAGGCGAAATTCTCTCTGACAAATCAACAAATTCCTCGGAGTCACCAAAGTGTGGGGGGGGGGGAAAGTGCCTTCTTAAAAGTATCCGCTTACAGAACAATCCCTTACAAGGTAACTAATGATACTTATAGAACAGTCACTAATTGGTCAGAAGGAGTTGCACGCATTCCACCACAGTGCACTGTAGTCATATGTGGGCGTGGCCTTTTCAAAGAGCTAATACATTCCAGATCTTTCTCAGATACATTAGCAGTACACCAGTGATCCTTGCTAATTCCTTTCAAAGCTTTTATTACCTCCACCAAGAAAGTCATGTTTTTGTCGAATAGGGTTCTGTCAAACCTACCTACCCGATTTCCATGAAACTTGGTGGAAGGGTGTAGCATGGGCCAAGGAAGGACTCAAGCATATGTGAAGTCTTTCACTAATGGTACACTATTCAACCTTGGTGGAAACTTGCACTCAACAATGCCAAACATCTGGAAATCCAGCAGATGACAGGAAGGTGCACTAACAAAGTTAGTTGAAATAGTGAAAGTTGAAATATGATGGCACCATATCTCTATCCAGAAGATTACTGGTACTCGTCAATGTGGATTGGGATATTCAGTGAGGTACAACCATTTCTTGACACTTGGCTCCGGGTTACTAATCCAGTTCAGTAGGTTGGGGCTTCAAGCCCTAGAACTACTAGGCAGCCACTGATGGACCCTTGATGAAGACCCTTTACCCTTTACTATTCAACTCTATAAAATGTAAGGTGCTCTGGATAAGGGTGTCTACCAAAGCCACGAATGTAAAGCTTGACATCTTATAGTTTTGGAAATATGTTATATCCAAACATATGAAGTAACTGTTCTTGCAGATTTACATCAACTAAAAGTCACTTATTGTCCTTGGTGGAGGTCTGGGTTCTCTGAATACCCTTCTAGTTCCTCTCTGTAATGTGTCTATACACGTTTGAAAGAGTTGTGTCAAGCCATCAAAAATGCCATGAATATCCAAACTACTTGTTTATATTTGCTAAATAGCCTTTCAGCTTGCCGTAATGGGGCAGGTGGTGTAGTGGTTCATAGTGTAGTGCTGGGCTCATGATCGAGAGATTGTGGGTTTGAATCCCCGTTAAACCCCCACCATGCTAGGACCCCTGGCCAAGGTCTTAACCACAAGTGTGCCTCTGTCCACCCAGCAGCGTAAATAGCTACCAGTAAAAAAACAGGAAAGGTAACCTGTGATGGACTAGCCAGGAGGACTTGAACTCCTCATCGCTTCATGCTCCAGCCCCGATGAGCCACTAGATTCGGTTATAAAAGGCCTAACAGACCTACCTTTCAGCTTGCAAGTCAATCGGAGTGGAGAGTCTTTGAGGCCAGTATGAAACGGATGGAAAGTGGTTTCAACGTGAACTTTTTGTTGGGTATCACCTTGTTGGGCTGAACAGTTCTTTTAAAGACTGAGATTGCATCGCGAACCCCTAACAAACTCCATGTATGAACCCAACTCATGACTAGTATCCTTCATAAAGCAAATTTCCTTTGATATGAATGAATGTGTTGTGTAATCACACCATTCATGATATTTCTCTCAAACAGCCATGACACCGGCCCCTTAATAAGGGAACATATTGGACAAAACCACGGTCATGACAAAGTTTCACTAATGAATCATGACTAATTGCAGGACGCCCCATGTGCTAGACAGACTTGTCCCTCTGTCTCTTGTTCCTGATGTCCTGCCAGTGTGTCACATGGTGATGATGTCAAAAAGAGGGGTGCTACCACCCTGGGACATCCCACCTGCAGAGCTTTATGCACAGCTTCCAGTTACTACAGTCGTACTATAGGTTTGTACTGAAGCTGTAAGTAATGAAACGTCGTACTAGGCAGGACTGGACTGAGGAATCGTTCGAGCCAGTGGTTTGGATTTGTCGCTTTGCAGCATGATAGCTGATTAGCATAGAACTATAATGTGTGGTTGCTGCAGTCACGGATGTTAGCTAGAGTGTGGGATTAGCATTGTACTGCTAACTGCTAGCCGCACCATTAATATTTAATTCTCAGTGTTTACACGCTTTAATTTGTAACGTGTTGGGTTATATTATGACGCTTACAGGGGTAGGATGGACAGGGAGGTTTTTTGGTACTGAGGGGAACATAGCAAGGTGAGTCATGACACTAACTAACAAACTCTTTCACTAGTGTTATATGCAGATCTGTTTTTCTACTGTACTTATTGCAGTATTAAGTAAATCAGCAGTGTGTGTGTGTGTGTGTGTGTGTGTGTGTGTGTGTGTGTGTGTGTGGGCAGGGGAGGAGATCTATGCTAAACTGCGACAGAGTTGAGTAAGGCTGCTCCTTTGTCCTTCACACATGGAGGATCCCTAAGAACTCCTCGGCTTCATGCTCCATTCCCCAGGCCGGCTTCCTAAGCTCGCCTCTCTTGACTGAGCCGCAAACACACCAGGGCTCACCTCATTACAGTGCCCGCATCACACCCACACTTTCACACAAAATACATTCTCATATTTCTGGAGCAAGGGAAAAAGAAAAATAGAAAAAAACCCGAAAACTTTTAAACGGATTCTGATTGGTCCGATCGAATTATCTCTGACAGCTGATCGGACGGTAGGTAGCGCATGACTTGCTCCAGCACGGTTTCCATAGCAACAGATTATCCAACACATGCAATATACACTGATGGAAGGAGTCTCCAGTGTCAGCTTTGGTGTTCTCAATAACATAAAGGTGTCTCGTCGTATTCATTGACATCACAAGCCAGAAGCGAGATGGAGGAGGTCACATGGTAGCGTTTTGGAGATCAGTTGACGCCATGAGCGGGATCTCTTCTCGGCTAAGTGCTGTTGTGGCTTCATGTTGCTTTAATATGAATGTCTATGGGCCTTTGTGTGTATATAGGCATGTGTGTGTGTGTGTGTGTGTGTGAGTGTGTGTGTGTGTGTGTGTGTGTGTGTTAAACCGCCCATACCTGGAGGGCTTTCATTTTCTGCTTGTTCTGGTTGGAGAGGGCCTGGAAGCGGGCCAGCTTTGCTTGGCTGTAGACGCTGCGGTGTTTGAAGTATTTCAGCATGGCTTTGTGCATCCTCCTCTGCAACAATGAAAGCTGGGGAGGAGAGGAAAAAAGGGGAGAAAAAAAAGAGAGAGAGAGAGAGAAATGGTAAGGCAAGAGAGGAAATTAATGGCAGTGTTCAAGAAGAATGATGGAGGGAAATAGAGAAAGCAGTCAATAGCCCATTCTGCAGTACACGGGCCTGACAGGAATTTCACAGTCTCCTGCTCTCCCTGCCCACTCATGTGCACCGGGTGGAATCCAGTCACATCTGGCTGCCAGGATGGGGGGTTAATTTTCTCTAAATGCTTCAGCGGTTTTGTTCTAGCTGAGGCAAACTCTGTGACTGCAAAGCTGATGAGTAAAATATTTCGACTTCACCCACTTTAACTTTATACCAATCCCCTCAAGACATATTTTACACATACACAAAGAGTCATGAACCCCCTGCCGCAATTAGAAATTATTCCGAGTCCACTGGAAGAAGACAATAAAACGAAGAGAGAGAGAGAGAGAGAGAGAGAGAGAGAGAGAGAGAGAGAGAGAGTGTATGAGACACCGAAAGAGAGAGAGAGAGAGAGAGAGAGAGAGAGAGAGAGAAAAAAGACACGCCGCTCTCTTTTCTCTTTTCGGAATAGTTTTCCTGTAAAAGGAGGGGGAAAAAAAGAAGGGAAAAAAAAATGAACGGGGTTTTCAATTCTAAAGGATGTTGTGGTTTGCTTCGCCCCATCTCTTCTCTCTTCCTTTAAGCTTATCATTGCTTGGCAATGTGTTCCTCGGAGCATGAAAGAACTAACGAGAATTACCTCAGCCATCAACTGCTGAAGAAAGGGGGGGAAGAAGAAGGAGAAGAAGAAGAAAAAATGGGGGTTTATTCCTCACGGAACAGAATGTTTCAATGTATACACAAGTCACGAGATGTAAACACGTGAATCGCAAGCGAAGAACGCCTGCGCGCCAGATTCCTTCAATGACGATTCGGCAAATTATTTGCCGTATAAACGCCTTGTGGGGTTTTTTTTCTCCCCAAACTGTGTACACGTTCTTATTTAAAGTTCCGTCGCGAGGTCATGATTTATCGAGGGTGTTAACGTCAAAACTTCATCAAAAAGTTGTTCCCGTAGCGACGACTCAACCTGTGATTTGTGGCGTCTATCTACTCCTTCAACTGTTACCGAAATCTAACCCACACCTTCTAACCAATCAGAAGCCGGAATCCATCACCGAGACAGGCGAGACCTTTAACGGCTAACATCAGATCGCCACACAGCACCCGTACCGCGTCCTACAAACTCTGTCCGTGCTGCAGCCATGTTCACTTGGGGGGGAAAAAAAAGAAATTAAAAGAAGAAAAAAATCTTTTGGTTTGAAAATAAACAACAAACTGTAAAAGGCTGAATGCTGCGTGGAAGAAAATCAGGCTTTGATCATGAGCGTGGAGAATCCCGTCCACAGGATTTGCCTTTTGCATGCATTTCTCACTTGATAACATTCATGTCGTTAGATGAGGAGTTGTCGAAGTATTAGCCCTTTTTTTCCCTCTGCACTTGCCCTGGGTACTGCTGCTGGAAGAATAATATGGACATTACTACAGAATTCTTACATCGCCATTTCATTTTATAGCAAGACACGCTCACATAACTTAATTAAAAAAAAAATAAATGCTGCCAAGACAATCCTTTCATAAATACTATCTGTATTAATTCCTGTGTCCTACTATCGCAAAATAAAATAAATAATATGAATATGAATATTATTATTCATTTCCCCCCTAATTTTAGTCATATCCATTTCCTACCCATCAAAGCATTTCCTTCCCTATCACACGACCACCACCAACCAGGGAGGGGCGTAAGCATGCACATGCCCCCCCCATGACACCCGTCTCTTTATGAACTGCTGCACATGCGTATTTGAAGGCGACCTAACACACTCGGAGGGAAAGCGCTACCCGCCCCCTCTTATAAATGAGCTCATAGGCGCCCATGTTTATCTGGTGATCGCTGTGAGTGACAGGAAAGTGAGCGTATGCCATCCCCTTAGGGGGCAGTATATGACCATTCATTCATTCATTCACTTACCGAACCATCGAATCCTGTCTCAGTCGCGAGTCTGGGTCGCGAGATCTCAGCTGACTCTTAACTCACAACCATTCACACCCACACACACTCCAAGGGGGCAATTTGGAACAGCCAATTAGCCTAATGTGCATGTTGTTGGACTGCAGGAGGAAACCAGAGTACCCAGATGAAACTCACACAAGCACAGGGAAAACAAACGTCCTTGCCGAGCCCGGGACTCAAACCCAGGACCTTCTAGCTGTGAGGCGGACGTGCTAAGCGCTACACCACCGTGCCGCCTCTATATGTTACCAACAAACCACAAAACGCACACACTGTGTACCAGGAAGCCGTTGCTGACACTGGACACCATCTATAAACAATAAATAAACGTCATCTTGCAGAAAGTTTTTCCTTTTTTTTGTTAAGTAACAACATATTGTTACTATGGAAATGGCAATGCATTAGAGTGAATGTACTGATGTAGATCAGCACTACTGTAGGAGCAGCTGTTACAGAACATTAATCTGCACCTTCTGACAAATTCCATGCAACACATTTCATCTGGATATATATATATATATGTCATTAAGGTTTACTGCATCAGCCATATTGCTGGTTGCCCAACTGAAGGCCAGTGTGACGTCGTTAGATACCACTGTGATATACCCCCCTAAACAGAACAGCCCCCACAAAAGCACATGTTGCCCCCCAGCCCTCAGTCACCGTAAATGTGTCAGCGAGAGCGAGCAGAACTGTTTATTTTACCTGTGTGTGATTGTGAAACGAGGCCTCGGCTCTGTTTCTCTCACTGGCCGTGAACGCGGCTTCTCGCTTGGCAACCATCACGGCTTTCTGCAGCTCCCCGTATTCCTGCGCCAACTCCGCGTTCTCTTTTAGAGCTTTCCTCAAATTAGCCTGCGCAGTCAGGAAGAGAAACATCAGTGACGCTAACGCATAGGATGGAAAAAAGAAAAAAGAAAACACACACACACACTTCAAACTGAAAGGCATTTCTCGATCACAGTGCTATTGAGCTCTGGATTCTGACTGATCAGTAGCTTTGTATGAATCATCTTCCTATACACTTATCATTTTTATAGTAATGACATGCAGAAAGACACAATGATCTACAGCTAATGATAATTAATTTAAAAAAAAAAAAAAAAAAAAAAAAAAAAAAAAAAAAAAAGTGCTTTTTTTTACCAAAAAAAAAAAAACCCTCATTTTTGGGGTGGGAAAATTTCCGTGTCAGTGCTTTAAAATAAACCCCGACAGGGAGATCAGACCTGCGAGAATGCACGGCTCTTGTATAAACCTGATGGGGTCTATTCTGGAATAATATTCATTCATTCATTCATTTTCTAAGCCACTTTCTCCTAATTAGGGTCGCAGGGAGGCTGGCGCCGCCCATCGCATCTCATTTGGGCGAGGGCGGGGTACAACCTGAGCAGCTCGCCAGGCCATTGCAGGGCCAACTCACTCAACCATTCACACTCACCCTCACACCTAGGGGCGCCAATCAGCCTACTGTCCAAAAACATGCACATGGGTAATCAAAACAAGTACCCGGATAGGACAGTATCCGGGTACTTGTTTGATTACCCATGTGCTTGTCTTAATATATGTTCTGTAAGTACATGGACGTGACCACATTAGTGAAAAAAACATCTCTTGTTTGAAGGCTTTATGAGATCGCTGGGGTTTGATCTTTCAAGGTCACTCAAGGTTAAAGGTAATGTTGTCGTTTGAAATTCAATACATAGTTTCCTATTACTGTTTCATAGTAACGGCATGTCTATCAGCACTCAAGTTATAAGTGCTCTATCTCCAAAACTCTGTGGCCTTGCTCTGACACTCCCAAATGATATCATCTCTGGGACTCAGGTTGGGTTGTGTCCTCACCAAGTTTGGTGAAAATCTGGGCTAAAACGCCGAAAACAATATACTAAGAAATAAAACTAATTTAGAGAGAAGCTATGATATTTTATTCTATCCTAGGTCACTAGATATTAGCAATTCTGTCCTCTGATTGGCTAATCTTCTAGGATATTAGCTCATATACGATGACCTCAGTGTCACCATATAAAAATAATAATAATAATAAAAAAAGAAGGAAATGGTCATGACTTGTTCTAAGCTATTTCATGATAAAAATATATTTTTTATTTTCAAGAATTTTTCCCCCACCTAACGCGACTTTTTCGGAAACCAGAAGTGACGCTAGAACTTCCGCTAGCAAACTGGAAGTGCGTCTAAGTGCCACTTTTTAATTTGGAGCATTAAACAGGTTTTAATTTTAATGGAGACAGGCCTTCAGCTAACTAGCTATCGCTATGCTAACTGGCTTTTCTCGAAAAGCAACTAAATGTGGAATTAAAGTATTTTATAGTAAGAAAGCCCAGCGAATTCTAATAATTCATATCCAATCAGAGGTCTGGGAATAACTGTTAAATATATATATTTGTATACATATACATTTATACTCTATAAGGGATATGATTGCACATTAATCCAAAACACTTGCCTGTTGAGAAAGCGCTACAACAGGTACCGCTACCGTTTTGTACGTGTTTGTGTTTTCATGATTGCAAAAAAAAAAAAAAATCCTCATTAACGAGCATGTGCATGTCACAACACGCCGTGCTGCGGTGAAAGCTCTTTGCTACGACATGCACAAACACTAATAATCAGACGGCACTTAGAGGAGCATGTAAACAAATTACAATAAATAAATGGCTGATTTGCCTGTCTCATCTCATCCGCATGCTGCTCTTACGGCTGTAGGCGAGGCTGAACGCCGAGCAGCGGCGAGCACGTCTCTGTCGTACCTGTACAAATAATGGAGTGCATTTGGGCAGTAAAACAGTGCAGCACTAACTGATGAGTGGAAGCCAGCAGAGGGACTGGCCATAAACATGACAAATGCAGCCTATTGATTTAAAGCTTAATTACTGCATGCGGCACTGACAAAGCCTGTCTCACATGCCCGCAAAGTGTAAATGGAACAAATTACGCTTTGTTGAGCACAAGAAACTGATGGTGTCGGCACTTTGCGTCCTCTTTTTCTCCTCCTTGACGAGGATTGTTCTTGATCAAATCAACAAACAAACAAACAAACAAACAAACAATCGGAGCCGGGGACTAGAAGGAAAACAAATTGATTCGGAATGGGAGTCATGCTAGAGTACATGTTCGGCTTCAACACCCTACTAGCTGTTTATACCTGCCTTATGGATGCTCTATATGACTGCCATATGGCGTCTGTTTAGATTAATTTGTTTCGTACAAATGAACATGACGGTGGAAATGCAGAGGGAAAAAAAAAAAATTCTTTTACACACAGACGTACACTCTTGTGATTTCAAGAAATGTCTTTATCATTATTTTTAGGACTTAATGAATGAGAGAGAGGAAGAGAGAGAGGGAGAACGCTAGCGGTTTCTGTCCGTCCTCCGAAATAATCAGCGACAGGGTGTGATGAAGCAGTTACAGTTACGCCAAGAATCACAATTTATTATTATTTATTTATTTTTTAACAAACCAAAAAAAAAAAATCCTGTTTATGGTTAATGCTATGGAATAAGCAGATACAGACTCCACCACGAAGCAGACTTTTGGCGGTGGTACTTTAATCAGCGGCATTTGTCTGTTTGTCAGTTTGCGTGTGAGCAAGATCTTGACCACACCCATGCATGGATTTTCACCAAACTTGGTGAGCACACTACTCCTCTTGAGTCCCAGATATGATTTGATTTTGAAATGTCAAGGTCAAAGGTGAAGGTCAGAGCAAGTTTTAGAAATGCTTATTGCTTATTACCTTAAAACGAATGCTAAGAGACATGCTGTTACTATGGAAACACTAATAGGAAACTATATATGGACTTTCAAATGAGACAGTCACCTTTGACCTTAAGTGACCTTGAAAGGTCAAACCCCATCTATCTGAGTCTTTTCGCTGATTTGGTATTCGAGGCACTAACTACGGAAGCATGGTGGTGTAGCGGTTATCACGTCCGCCTCACAGCAAGAAGGTCCTGGGTTTGAGGCCTGGGCTTGGCGAGGGTGTTTCTGTGTGGAGTTTCATGTTCTCCCTGTGCTTTTGTGGGTTTCCTCTGGGTACACCGGTTTCCTCCTACAGTCCAAAGACATGCAGATTAGGCAAATTGGCTGTTTCAAATTGCCCCTAGGTTTGAGTGTGAATGGATGTGTGTGTTGCCTTGTGATGGATCGGCGATCCCCAGAGTCAGCTGGCCCTAGTAGGATAAAGTGGTTTAGTGAATGACTGAATGAATGTAATATCTATAGAATATGTCATAAGACGAGCACAAGGGTCTTATGCCCACATAGGGCCTTAATTATTGGTATTAATTTTGTTATAGTAGCTATAAATGGTCGTTCTATCCCCAGGTTACGAAGAAAAAAAAAAAAAAAATTATATATATATGGACGTGGTTAGCATGTCCGTCTCACAGCAAGAAGGTCCTGGGTTCGATTCCCGGGCACGGGGCACTTCTGTGTGGACTGTGCATGTTCCCCTGTGCTTTCGTGGGTTTCCTCCGGGTAGTCCAGTTTCCTCCCACAATCCAAAAACATGCACAGTAGGCTAATTGGAGGTTCCAAATCGCCCCTGGGTGTGAAAGGTTGTATGTGTGTTGGCCCTGCGATGGCCTGGCAAGCTGTCCAGTGTGGACCCCACCCACGCCAAGAGTCGGCTGAGATGGGCGCCGGCCTCCCAGCAACCCTAATTAGGATTAAGTGGCTAAGAAAATGAATGAATGAATGAATGCATACATATCTTTATACATGTATAAGAATAAACTTGCCAAGAAGGTGGAAATACTGTCAACCAATCAGAATCATATGAAATCACATGAATCTTCGTCAGATCACTTCACTGAAATGTACAGAACAGTCGCCATCTCCTTTCTTTAACTGGTAAAAAGCGGGCGCTTTTAATGAGTGTGTTTGCTGCTGTTTTATTGTTTTCCGCGCAAAGGCCTGAAAAGGCGCTCTGCTCTGCTGCCCTGCAGCCAGCTAATGGGACCCCGGCTCTATGAGGGAAGACTTTTAATTCTGCGCCTGTCTCGCACCAACAACTTGTTTGGAGTTTGCTGCACCCGTGCGCGCATGGCGGATTAAGCTCCATTGCCTTTTCTTGTTTTGAACTAATGCATTCTTGATCACCGTTTAATGAAACTATATACCACATGGCGATTTCACATTAGATAAGCCATGTGAGACTCTCATCAGGCGCGAGGCTCTGACTGGGGCCATAATCCTGAATCTCAACTCCCCCAATAAATGGCTTTTTTCCAAGCAAAATGAAGTGATAATTCATGGCTTTCATGCAACACATAACATATTATTTCTTACAGAAAATTATATGAGGCTGCTTCGCATTACTAGAACAAACATGTATTAGCATCATGGCACTGGATGACTGTACAGCTGGGATGAGAGGGGGGGAAAAGGAGAAGATAAAATAAAGAAAATATATGTTAGCATGTATAACACTAATGATTTACAGCTCTTAAAACGTTAGACTTTGTTATAAAGGCTTTACATTACATTCTAATATGAATATACTAAAAAATAAGCAGTATGTGCTTGTAGAGGAGATTTTTCTGATCAACATAAACATCTTCAATCTCATGCAGTACTGTGGGTTTACATTGTATTCTGTGTTCCGTGCTTTTCCACACGTTCCCCCCTCACGTTACAACCTGAAACTGAAACTTGGAAAAGGAAAGTACCGATTGCGTAAGTATTCACCCCCGCTGCCTTAATCACCCAAAATTAGTCAAGCTAGTCGAGCTGCATGCAGGTACCGTACAGTGTCACATGATCGCAATATCAACGCCCCTATTAAAAAATAAAAACAGAGTAGCGCCAACCATGACCGTACCATCCACCAAACCGAATTTATCGAGGTAGAGGTAAAAAAAAAATAAAAAGGTTTTGTAATCCGAGGAGCAGTTATGAGGGTTGTTACACTTAACATTGAACATGATGCTCCCACCACCATGTTTCACTCAGAGGCTCGTCTTATACACATTAACGCAATATGGGTGCAACAACGCAAAAAGTCCAGGGAGGGCGGAGTTGGACGGTCTTATAGGGCAAACATACTGAAACGAATTTGCATGGGTTCGAGTTCCGGGTTCATTGAGGGTGTTTCTGTGGGGGCGAGTTGTCCAAGGTGTACTTGTTAAAATCACATGTAGACTTGATCTGCATATCAGAATCTGGACGGAAGGGGGGTCAAAATTTAGGGTTTAGCCTTATTAATTTGCAGTAACAGTTCCCCCCTCTGACGTTCAGGTCTTGCATGGCAAGAAGAGTCTCTTCTGAAAGAGCTGTGCTGTTTCTGCAGGCCACCGTGTCGCTCTGCAGGCTGGACAGCACTGTGGTGGTCAGGTTGGACTTATACTCCACCGTGTCACTCTCACTAAAAAAAAACATGCATGATGTACGTCTCAGTATTAACTATGACACTATACCTACCTGGGGTGATGCCACAGGAAACATCTCTTTATTCCGATACCTCCATGTACATCTTTCTGTAGTATTTATAATCATACACATTACTTGATCTCTGTTGTGTTTTGACTTACTGTAGAACATCCAGGTCTTTCATCATGGCAGTAACCGTATCCTGCATTACTGCCGACTCCTTTCTGTATTCTTCACACTTTAGCCTGAGAAACTTAATCTTTCCAGAAACCTGCTCACATTTCACTATGACTGTCTTGTGGGCTTCCTGATGAGAAACATTTTTCTGTTAAATACCTCATAAACCCTCATAAATGCTCCAACCATTATCATATATATAAATATCTGTGTGTGTATGTATGTGTGTGTGTGTGTGTGTGTGTGTATATATATATATATATATATATATATAAAAATCATTTTGTGTTATAGAATTAAAAGATTTGTGTATATAGTGTACAGCTGAAATTACGTTTATACTGCCTTTATACATCTATACAAATAAATAAATAAATAAATTAATTAATTAATTAATAATTCATCCTTTCATTCAATTTCTAAGCTGCTTAATTCTAATTAGGGTCGCAGGAAGGCTGGTGACCATCTTAGCCTACTCTGGTCGAAGGCGGGGTACACCCTGAACAGCTCACCAGGCCATCACAAGGCCAACACTCATACAACCATTCACACTCTCACTCACAGCAACTTGGAACAGCCAGTTAGCCTGACGTGCATGATTTTGGACAGTGGGAGGAAACCGGAGTACCCGGAGGAAACACTGGGAGAACATGCAAACTCCACACAGAGACACCCTGAGCCCAGGAATCGAACCCAGGACCTTCTTGCTGTGAGGTGGACGTGCTAACCACTGCACCACCGTGCCGCCCAATAATAATAATAATAATAATAATAATAATAATAATAATAATAACAACAAGGTAAGCATAAAATATGTACAAAATAAAATGAATTCAAAAAGTTAAAACAAAGGAGTCAGAAAAAGCAATGTTGGCCGTGCTGTCTGGGTGGGCGGGGCATACTCCCTCCTGTCTGTCAGTCACACAAACAGCCAGTTGAAGGCATCTGTGAGTTCATGTATGTGGTAGAGGGCGGATAGCACTTTCTGAACTGTATGGTGTCTCTTCTACTGTATCTCATCATATCCTGTTCACTCTCAGTGAAGTCCTTACTTGTGATTTGGCCGTGTGTATTTCTCTCGGTGTAACCCTCTCCGTCTCCAGTAGGACGACTCTAGACAAGGGCTCTTCATGTTCTTTCACTACCGCATCTCTTACAAACAGATTCTGTCACGCACTCTTCCTTCATAATTGAGGCGATGTTACCCTAAAGGTTTACATAAAACCAACAAAGATATAGTGGGATACAGAGTACAGCAGATTTATAGTGTTAGTGTTTATTACGCTGTTCACTGTTAGACTGGTGATTGACACGGACTTAACATTGAAAAAAAAAAATCAATAATTTGTTTAAATACAGTGTTGTTTTACGCACATGTGTTCGTTTAATGAGGTAAACGTGTTCTGAGAGCTTACCTTGACAACTGATATTTACATCAAGATGTATTAAACATCTTCCAACGTGGCACCTCTGCGGAAGACCACACAATTTTTACATGAGCAAAAGTATTGGGACAAATCATCCTAAAACAAATAGCACGCGATAATTGATTCTGATCTGATTCTCATAATTGAATTTGATCTGTTGCTTGCATCAAAGTGGCAAGCTAATGACATCAGCAACATTGCATTTTGGGTTGTTTAATACTTTCCAATGCTTGCAGTGGTGCTTCTTTCTGTTTTTGCTTATTATCTGTGATTTTTGCCCTTCAGTCTCCTCTTCATGAAGTGGGTTAAGGTCTTGTGATTGACTTGGCCACTTTTTTCCTCTGATGAAGTCCTTGCTGCTACCATCTTGAGTTCCGTCATCAATAAAGATTAGCGAGCCCGTTCCGGAAGCAGCCATGCAAGCCCAAGCCGTGACATTACCTCCACCGTGCTTGAACGATGAGCTCGGATGTTTTGGATCATAAGCAGATCCTTTCTTTCTCCACAAATTGGCTTTTGCATCACTTTGGTCGCGTTTGCATCTTGTGGTGTGGCCAAATGGTGAAGTGTGAAATTGTAAGACCTTCAACCCTGATCTGTGAAGGGAGCTGATGATGGCACTGATTGTTGTTTTTGGGTTTTTCTTCACAGCCCTTACAACATTCCTGTTTTTTTTTTTTTCTTCCACCAATCGGTTTTAAGTTTACTGATTAGTACACCATTTAGTTTTTACCCCTCAGCCGGTTATGGCTGGAGGGGTATTGTCGTTGGCTTGGCGACCAAGCGGGCAGGCGGGTGGCGGCATGACAGTAAGTTTGTCCGGGACATTGCTCGGCTCACGCTAAAGCCACAATTGGGGTATAAAAAGGAGGCAGGGTTCATCCAAGAAATGAAACTTGAGGGAATGATGTTGCCAAGTTAATCAAGATCCCCTATGAGGGCGCAACAAGATCTGTAACGTTTTGTTAAGGTCTGTTAAGCTCTACTGCACTCTACCACACTTCCCACGTTCTATCATGACAGGCGTGAAATCATGATACGACATAATATTGACTACCAAAAATTTTGCCATGATCACGCTGATCATCACAAATCCACAAAGTTCCCTCAAGATCATCAAAAATCCACCAAATTCCCTCAAGATCATCACGAATCCACCAAGTTCCCTCAAGATCAAAGCTCCCTCAAGATCATCACGAATCCACCAAGTTCCCTCAAGATCAAAGCTCCCTCAAGATCATCACAAATCCACCAAGTTCCCTCAAGATCATCACGATTCCACCAGGTTCCCTCAAGATCATCACGAATACACCAAGTTCCCTCAAGAGCATCAAAAATCCACCAAGTTCCCTCAAGATCATCACGATTCCACCAAGTTCCCTCAAGATCATCACGATTCCACCAAGTTCCC
>JBCNYH010000001.1:72066560-72080156 GCA_039654325.1 Tandanus tandanus
CCAGATAAATACGTGGGACTGGAGTTAAGACGGGGGTTTTTCCGATCTCCACGCTGCCAGACTGCACTTGGACTAAAAAGACCCCCCCCCCCCCCCCCCCCCCAGCAACTGCTCTGTATCCTTTTCCTTTTAATTACGCTCATACATGAGGCGAAAGGCGCCAGAAGGGGACCCAGCGAGTGCAACTGGAGCTAAGGCAGCCGTGTGAGGCGAGCAGGAATGTGAGGTTTGCTCATTTGAAGTTAAAGATAGAGGCAGCGCAGGCTGGAGCCTGACAGTTTCTAATTTCAGCCGGCTGCTCGCGCTTCACTGCGCTGCTTTTGTTGTGGCGCTCGGGCCTGTTGAGAAAGCAAGAGGGACGTCTGTGTTACAGCGGGAGCCACGGTGCAAGCAACACAACTTTGTAAATACAAGAGAGAGAGACCGTGAGAGAGAGAGAGAGAGAGAGAGGGAGAGACGGACCATGGTGCTCTCCAATGGGTATGTCTTTGCGCAAACATGAAAAGCACCGCTTCATCCATGCATGTACATGTTGTGTGTTATTTTTATATCGCTGTGTTCGACGTGCACCTCGTATCGACTGTTGGCTGGTGTCAGAGCTTTCCTGGATCAAGGGCAGGACATTCTCTAAACCTAATCATGCATCACACACTGATGAAAAGAGCAGGCTGGGAAGAGGGCGTCCGAATGTCAGATACGACCCGCACTCTGTAACCTCTCTGTAATACTGAAAAAATCCCACACAGCTGCACATTTCACCTCTGTCCGATCGCGCGGCTTCCAAAAAAAAACAAAAAAAAAACAACAACAACAACTCACAGGTGTATATTAATGCGAGTGTTTCTATAGTAACAGATCGAAAATCTAATCTATAAATGGAAGGAGTCTCCGGTGTCAGTGATGACCTACAACGGTGACATAAATGACAACGAAGCATCGGATGATGATTCCCCCCCCCCAAGTTGTTTTATGGTTGTGTTGTTCCCGCCTTTGGCTCACAGCTCCAGCCTTTACGTCCATGCTATGTTTAGCTTCCTGGCTTAAGTTTAAGTACAAGTTGCCTGATTCATCCTGTTTCATCCTCTGTTTCTGACTCACCTTCTGCTGTTAATGGTGATTCCGCATGGATACCCTAAAGCAGTTCTACGGATCCCGCGCCTGCCAGAGCATGGATTTATGTCATAAGCATTATTTGAAAATTGTCACAAATTTCTATCACGTTCAACCAACAGAACTTGTTTGGTCTGAAGCAGACCTTGCTGCTTGGACCCCTAATCACTCAAAGTGCGGGTTGTGATTTCCACTACTGTAATAAAAATAAATAAATAAATAAGGTACAGCTACTTTTCACAGAACCCTGGAGCTCCTTCAGACCCTACCTCCCAAAGTTACATCACTAACTAACTTCAAATTATGATTGGTCCTTGTATTATGAGATTGGGTGATGTACCTGCAGATGTTTTCGAGGTTCTTTGGGGCGTGGGAGGGGTTCCGCATTGATGTCTTGTCGCAGATATTTTGGAGGTTCTTAGGGGATTGGGAGGGGTTCCTAATTGACATGGTACCCCATTGCGCCCGAGTTTTCTTTAGTACTTAAAGAATTTGAGACAGGATTTCAGCATTGCCTTTAAGCCCTAAAAAAAATTCAGGGATAGAAAATACTGACCGAAAAGTGTCTTTGCTGAAAATGTGGTTTGATGTTATAAACACAAGAGATAATTTAAGAATAAAAACTGAAATAGCTAATCACAACAAGTGTTCAACTGAGGAAACAGCTCAATAGAGGAGGCATCCTGGGTTTATGGAAATATGGAATGCTGATAAATCCATGAAATCCTAGTGTAGCGTTCTGAAAAACGGTAGGCGTCTGGACACACCCCAGTGGAGTGAGTCTGTAAAGTTTGACTAGGGTTGGCAAAGTCCTTCCAGAGATATTGGCTGAATATTGTTTAGAGATCACAGTGATGTAAGGACTAGCGGAAAACTCACACAAGTTAGCATGAAGTCAGACTTAATTCTTAGACACACTGCCTCCCTGTTCTCAAACCGCCGTGATACACTCTTCTGGTTTCACCTTCCTTTTGCGGCATGGATGACTGGATTCCCTGTTGCTGTAGCGATGTATCACATGATCAGGACGACAGGGTTAGCTGTGTGCACTCGGCCATGGCGCTTCACCATTGTGCTCACACTCGTCTTTGTCTTGGTTTGAGGCGACGGACTGTACTTTCTGACTAGTGTTAGAGTGTGCATGCTTTAATTGCATTATCACAGAGGTGTACAAAGAATAGAGCTGATTATACGCATAGCCACTGTACACGAAAGACTGTCATGGTCGCACAAAAAAGAATTTCAGTGTGTTTTGTCGTTTATTCTGTTCGGCAGAATGATCGAGGAAGCTGAGCGTAGCAGCAGCACCATGGCAGACAGAAGACAACTGTTTGCCGAGATGCGTAAGTGTGACCATGTTTTTTTTTTGGTTCTTTTTTGAGAGTTAATGCCAATCAAACTGCAAAAACAAGCCACAGCATTGTTTTCAGGTTGCAGAGATTTTGTGGCAATTGTTTTGGTTCATGGTAACAGTTATAACAGTTACCCGTCTTTATAGAGCCAAAAAACTAACTAAATAAATAAATAAACTAGAAATACATGGAAAGAGTGCATACCTCCACCAAGATAGTGTAATTGTGTCTGGATTAAAGTGGCTGATGATGTTTAATTATGGTGCCCCCTTGTGGCCTGTTCCGCAATTATTTAGGGGCTCTGCATTTTTTTTCTCCCAACGCATTATGGGTGATTTCTGTCTCCTTGCCCTATCACGCAATGTAAAAAAAAATCCTTCACAACCATCCTGAATCCGGATCCGGATCACATCCAAATTTTAACCAGTTCTTTGTTGGCCCAAGACCCACATTTGATGAAAATTTCGGGGAAATTAATCCATTAGTTTCTGAGTTATCGCTGTCACAGACACACACGACCAAGCTCATAACCTTCCCCCCTCGGGGGAGATAATAAACGTCTTCACTCTGGAAACCTCTTATTTATTTATTTATTTATTTATTTTTAAATCTCTTCTTTCATTTCAGGAGCTCTACAGTTGGATTCCATCAGACTTTCAACTTATAGAACGGCGTGCAAGCTCAGATTCATTCAGAAGAGGTGCAATTGTGAGTAATATTTAAAAAAATCTTGTTCTATTTCTATGTATATTATAAAACTTTATATTCTTAAAACTGAAGAAAAAGAAATTGGACACAATGTAATTGGATTACATTGTACAGTGTACAGAGTACAGTGTAATTGGATCTCTGTTTTTATTAATTTTTTTTAATACCTTGACTAGAATGAGATTTACTTGCAATACAATTACCACGAATGTACGCCAAACCTGACACAGTTATAACTCTCAAATGAAGAACCAATTTCATCGCGTTCAACAAGCAAAAAAGAAATCCATGTTGGTGATGATTGTGACAGCCATTTTTGTCCTTACATGATCCACCCTCTGTGCTTACAGTGCACTTGGTGGACATCTGGAACGTTATCGAAGCCTTCCGGGAGAATGGCCTTAACACCATGGACCTCAACACAGAGTTCTCCGTGGCTCGACTTGAAGCAATACTGTCCACAATCTTCTTCCAGCTGAACAAGCGGGTGCCCACTACTCACCAGATCAACGTGGAGCAGTCCGTCTTACTTCTGCTCAACTTCTTGTTAGCTGCGTATGACCCGTAAGACTCCAGTCTCTTTTGTATGAATGTACACCCTATCACGCTCGGTCCCATGCTGAAAGGTTGTCGGGGATAGATGTTCTAGCAGGACTAATTCCACCCATCATCAGTGCTAACTCTAGCTTGCTCAGCGTTACCCCAAAAACTCACCCGGTTAAGAGCAATTAGGGGGCCAGCTACTTAAAACTTTTAATGAATTTTTCTCCTTTTCACCTTTAGGGAAGGTCTTGGCAAGATGTCAGTATTTGTCGTGAAGATGGCTCTTGCGACATTATGTGGCGGGAAGATGATGGACAAATTAAGATGTAAGCTCCACCTTGAATTATACCTCTGGGCTGCGTTGAGTAATTTTGATTGATGAACCTTAAGCTAAAGAGCCTAATGCGTTCTTTTTATCATGATTTAACAAGGTCACAGTAAGTAGGCTTCAGTGATTAAACAGGACCTTGACCTTGCTTCGTATCTAGTCACCCTCTGTGATAGTTATTTGGCCAGTGTAGTTCAGTGACTTACTCGAACCTCTCTACCAAAGGCGTGAATTGTAACATGCTAAAATGTTCATGGTGGAAATATCAGAAGTCGCAATTAAACATATCACCACCTTGTTCTGCGGTCTTGAGGATTCTTACTAGAAGTCTTAGTAAGGACGAGAAGGAAATAAGTCTCGAGCATTTATATTCTTTCTTTCCTGTCGTTGTTGCTCAGATATTTTTTCTCAGATCGCAGATCCCACAGGTGTGATGGTGTATTCCCAGTTCGACCAGTTCTTGAAGGAAGTGCTCAAGCTTCCCGTTACCATTTTTGAAGGACCGTCTTTTAGCTACACCGAGCAGACTGCAAGGACTTGCTTTGCACAGCAAGTAGGTAACACCTTACTTTTTACTTTTTTCACAGTGGAATTTTTTTTTCTTTTAATTGAATGGTGTCAGTTACATTTGCAGTTCCAGCTTCCAAGTTATTCTACAATTTCTGCATTTTATTACAGAAACAAGTTTCTTTGAACATGTTCCTGGACACCTTCATGTCCGATCCTCCGCCGCAGTGTCTTGTATGGTTGCCACTAATGCATCGACTGGCTAACGTAGAGAACGGTGAGGATTTTATAATCTTCTCTGGTCAGAATATAAACTGTACCACATTTTAGGGAACACCCGTAGTCTTGGACATTCGTACCAGTAATAAATTAACCGTTTTTAGACATTTATTTCCAGCCAGGTTAGCCAGTGTTAGCAATACCAGTTGACCTTGATACTACTACAGCCATCCTGGATTTGGGATTGGGGCTGGTGAGGGTCCTCAGACCTAACCTTTTTCTCACTGATCTCAGAAAAGACTGGATTGCACATCCTGGTGTTCGCAACCTGCAAAACCTGAACTGGCGCCATCTTGGTGAGACCTCTTAGTAGTGTTGGGAATTGGCAATGTACAGCTCACTTGAGTTATCGAGCCTTAAATAAACTTAAATAATTTCTTTGTAATTTAAAGAGGATTGTGTTGTCTGTGTAGATAGAAATACGAACGCTCTCTTGAATGCTGCGGCTTACACATGCAAAAGTGAGGTTTTGTTGTTTCCTGAAGAAAATATGCAAAAAATAATAGCAAATCGACGCACGATATTTGAGCTCGCTAACCGCTCCGGCACTACTCTTTAGTGTTGGAAGTTATACTCAAATGGCCTGAAAAGATTAAAAAAAAACAGATGTATATTTCATACAATTTGTTTTTGTTGCCTAATTTCATCCATGCAGTTCTGATTTCTAATGTTATTTTCTTCAAATAATTTCATGAATTTATCAGTGAAGTTATCTGAATTTAAGACATTCTGACCTTCAGCAGTGACATTTTCTTGGTTTTCGAGCTACATCCACCTCCAACCCGATTACTCCATATTGAGATCTTATAGCAAGGAGGCCTCACCAAGATGGTGAACCCTTATGCTTCATAATTTAAACCCTAATGCAAGATCTAGTCATTTTTTTTAGATCAGTGTTTTTCCAAGTTCTTCTGGGGTGATTCAGTGAGTATTTGGACATTGACCTTTCGTTTACATTAATATTGATTCAAGATCGGATCAGGGATGGGCCAAGATTGTTGAATATTCGAATGGTCAAAAAATTACAAAAAATCTACTAGTGTATGCGACTATATTCCCTTATTTTTTACCGATTCTGGATTTCCGAGTACCCTGTCAGAAATATCAGTCATCCCTGTTTAGGATTCCACTGCAACATAATCAACATGGCACGGGTTCACGGGAAACTAGTAAACAGAACATGAGGGTTTATGCCGTGCCAAAAGGTGTGGCTCAATTTGTTTTCCATCGCCCGTAGTCTTCCACCCTGTTGAGTGCTCCTACTGCCACAGCCAAAGCATGATGGGATTTCGTTACCGTTGCCAACAATGCCATAATTACCAGCTCTGTCAGGAGTGCTTTTGGAAGGGCCATGCCTCCGGCTCCCATAGCAACCAGCACCAGATGAAGGAATACACGTCATGGGTAAGACGCGGCAGGTTCAACCAATGTTTGGATGAAAGGAATAAAGAAATATGCATAAAGTTAAATCTTTTATTCCTCTCCAGAAATCTCCTGCTAAGAAGTTATCGAATGCTCTTAGCAAGTCTCTGAGCTGCGCGTCGAACCGGGAGCCACTCCATCCCATGTTCTCCGACGTCCCTGAGAAACCTCTTAACCTTGCTCATGCGGTGTAAGTCAATCTTCACCATATGTCCTCACTACCTCACTAATGACACGTATAGCAATGTATATAAGAGCACTGTTAGCTTCAGGAGCTAAAGAAATGTTGTTAGTGTGGTAACATTAAAATGAGATGACTTAGGATCACCGAATTTGGTGGATGGGTCCCCCTCAGGGGTGAATAGGGTGGGATTGTATATGGGTCACCTTGACCTTGCTTCAAGGTCAAAAGGTCACTTTTTAATATATTGGATTTGTCAATTCCTTTTAACACGATAACTTTGAAAGGAAATGACACTGAATTACCAAATTTGGTAAATGGGTCACCAGGAAGTACTTGGTTGGGATTGTATATGGGTGACCTTGACCCTGTTTCAAGGACACAACATTCAACTTAAGCCTTGACAAGTGCAACAGAATAATTGTTTGTTAGTGCGATAACTTTGAAAGGAAATAAAATAGGATCACCAAATTTGGTGGATGGGTTCCCCTGAAGAATGTCTTGGTTGGGATTTTATATGAGGGACCTTGACCTTGTTTCAAGGTCACAATAGTCCACTTAGTAATTTTGTACAGTAGTTTTGTACAGTGAGCTTGTCAAGGCTTGTTAATGCGATGACTTGAATAGGAAACGATACAGGATCGCCAAATTTGTTGCACGGGTTGCCATCAGGAAGGTCATGGATGGGATTGTATATGGGTCACCTTGACCTTGTTTCAAGATCAGAGCAGTCAACTTAGTGATTTCTCTTCGCTTCCGGAGCGGGGCCTATAAAAATGGGTTCCTTTCGTCTGTCTGATCTGTTAGTGCGATAACTTTGGGAGGAAATGACATAGGATCACCAAAATTTGGCGTATAGGTTCCCCTCAGGGTCAAATAGGACGGGGTTGTATATGGGTCACCTTGACCTTGTTTCAATGTCATACGGTCACTTTTTATATATAATATCTCCAGTGTCAGTGTTTTGTAACAGTCTGTAGCTGTGTATTCCAACACAGAAAATCTAACCTTATAATGTAAAAGCTGATTATTCGTATAGCGCAAGTGATGAGTTGTTTCGTGGACGTTGCGTAATATTAAATGCAAATAGAAACAGATAAAAAGTACAAATTGTTGAGGATGACACCTTGCTGTGCTATAAGAGGAATCGAACTGTGCTGTTAATTTGGTGAATTAGATTTTTTTTATTGTCGTGACAACTGATATGTTTTTAAGGATAGCACTGTGTTTAACATAAATTGCTTTTTCTTTTTTTCTTTCTTGCTACCAAAAATAGCGACACTTGGTAAGTCGATCACATTGTTTGCATATTATCCACCCCAATCATTTACTTTTATTATTTTGATCGCCAACCCTTAGACGCTAGAAAAAATATACTTACCGGTAGCACAGAAGCTGAACACATCACTCAAGTTTTGTATCATTGTGTCCTCTAACCTTTATTATTATTATTATTATTATTATTTAAATCTATGTTGTGTCTCTGCTCCAGGCCTCCAAGGCCAGCGAACACCGGGAATGAGTACACGCTGTCCCACACCATGCCCTCGACCAACAAACCCTTCAGAGTGTAAGTGCAACGCACCACTGTATTGCTACACTGTAAAAAATTCCTCATAGTAATACTAGTAGTAATTCCTATTTTATTATTATTATTATTACAGTAAACCAAAGGTAAGTTTATTATCCCTGTTTCACAAACTCGTCCTAGCACTCATAGTAGTGAACAAGCATACTAAGTTTGAAAGCCCCAGCTTCAGAGCGCGCCAAGTAAATGTCCGGAAACTAAAATGTGACGGACAGATGGATGGAACCCATTCCTATAGCTCCCGAAGGGCGGGAGCTAAAAAGGCGGAGCTGTGCAAGGGCGTGGCTTGGAATTGGTGCTAATTATTGCATCTCACTCTTGTGGCCAGGGTTTTTTTCCCCCACTACACATCCGAGAGAAGGGTTTTCCCAGCAGGTTATAACATAGTAACCTACTGAACGGGCGCGTAATGATTCCCCGTTTCTTATAGCATGCTTTGACTTCCAGAGCCACAAACGAGGACAATAAACAAAGCAAACTCCTGATGAGGGATCCTCCAGACCTACTGAAGGGGAAAGGGTAAGCCAGTGTGTTTTCCATACATCCTAAAAGCTGAGCTGAACTTTCTATTTGCTTTCATTTTTATTTTATTGGGTAAATATTGTAGAGAAGTAGCACATGCCCCTGTACAAGTCAACAACACATACAGTCTCAGCTGTTGGGAGTTTTTTATTTTATTTCTCACGTTAATAATGTGTGTATGTGTTTTTTGTTTATTTTTATTTTTTTCTTTTCTTATAAACCGCTGTTTTCAGGGTGCAGTACAGCCTTGATATTGCCGACAGACTCGCAGACGAACACGTTCTCATTGGGTTATACGTGAACCTCCTCCAAAAGAACCGCACCGGGTTAGTGTGATTAGCATGTGGCTGGGACTGCGGCGATGGGTTCTCGCACCATCTTAAAAAACTTGAGCTTAAGTGACATGGTGACCATTCTGGTGAGATTTGGAGCTTACTAACAGCCAGTGCTTGTCTTTAGGAGGCTACGAACGTTTATTGTCCCAGTGGTATTCGCTAACTCTATTAATTCCTTCCTACTTTGGGCTACTTTCCAAAAATATAGGGTGCTTCTCAATACCCTTCACTTGCATCATTGAGAACGCATGGAGAAACGGAGAAATGTACTTTAAGAGAGCGACGTCTGTTGCTGATGACCTGCTGACCTGCTGCGTAAAAGCGTCAGCCACCATTTAAGGGGTGGGTTATCAGTACACTGGCGTCCGTGAAGGCTACTCCCGTGTATCCTCCCTCCTCTCTCCTCCATGCACAAATAAGAGAATTGGGATGGCCAACAAAGATGGCGGACCTGAAGAACTTCCGGCTCAAGCGTCGATCGAGGAAACAACATATAAGGGTTTTGAGAAGCACCTATAGATGTCTTACCCTTAACTAACAAATTACGACATAAATCACATCATAAATGAATTCAGTAGCAGCACACTGCACTTTCCCAAAGGTTACTGTACACATTTTTGTTACGCTCGCTACATACAGCCTCATTATGTCGGCTTATAAAGAAACTACAAAGCATAGCACTGACACTGCAGACTCCTTACCCTAAATAAACCATCTCCCTGCACATGTTGGTGTTTTGGTCTCCCAACTTATTAACCGCTAACACGCTAACCTGCTTACGGTTCGACGTTTCCTTCTCACACTGATAGTTTGCTGGAAAGCAGGACTAATAACCAGGATGATGAGCACTACCTCATTGCCCGCTATGCTTCCCGATTGGCTGCCGACAGAGCATCCGTGGTAAGACGGCCAGTCATTTTCATAGCTTTTAGCTTATGATCAGCAAATGTTGAGATAACTGACCACTAACCTTTGTCTACGCTGCAGCAAGCCAGAGTGCCGACTGACCTCTCTCTCTCTCTGGACACCAACAAGCAACAGAGGCAACTCATCGCTGAACTGGAAAGCAAGAACAAGTAATCTTTTTAAAGAATACACAGTAATCTCGCTCAGTAGTAGCAATCAATGTCTAAAGAGTGTGCATTGGTAAAGCAGGTCACTCACTGCGCTGCTGTTTGCAGGGAAATCCTGCAGGAGATTCAGCGGTTGAGACAGCAGCACGATGAAGCGTCTCAGCCTCTAGCTGATAAAAGCCAGCAGAACCCGACCCTGCTGGCCGAGCTTCGCCTTCTCAGGTATTAGCACACACCACGGGCTTGGAAAGACTTTATAATTAAGATCACCTATTTTGAGATGCCTATATGACCATTTCAGATTAGCAAGAGGAGGATAGATAGTAGAGGCTGTGAAGGGCTTTTACTAGCTTTTGCTGTGATCAGAGAGTTGTTTAAGGAGACCACAAGGTCTTCAATCTCCAAAAATGCTCAACAGCTCAGCCTTACTGTCAGCTGCCATCATTGTTGAGATGCCTGCTGTATATTCCGTGATCTGAGCAGAAATGGCAGTGTCTAAAACAGGGAAAGCTGTGGAGATTAGCTGAGTTTCATCAACTTAGCAGTGATGTGAAAACCCTTGTGAGGATATGATGTCACTGAGAGAGCAGGGAGACAAGGATAACCGAACAGAAGAGGACCAAGCACTGAGCCTTGTGGGACACCACTGGCGAAATTTCATGAAGCAGATGTGGATGTGGACCGTGTTTAATGTCACCTGACATGACCGTCCCGCTAGGGTGAAAGCAAAGCATCCTGGTGCTGCAGCAGGGAATTCCAAGACTAATGAGGACGGACAGGAACGCCTGTATCAAAAGTTGCTGAAAGGTTGAGGGGGAGGATGACGACTTGTGACAGGTAGACAGGGAGGCTCTGTGGAGCGTGGCACTTTGAAGACAGACTGGTTAGTGTCTTGGAGGTTGTTCTTTCCAGTCAGTGCCTTTTTCACTGAACCCGTACGCCCGAGTCTGATTTGCGATTGCGATAAGAGGAGAGAAAGTCAGCTGTCCCGAGCTACCCCTAGATTTGATGTGTGATAGCAAGGGCTATGTTGGCATAGCCAGCTAG
This sequence comes from Tandanus tandanus, assembly GCA_039654325.1. Lineage (NCBI taxonomy): Eukaryota > Metazoa > Chordata > Actinopteri > Siluriformes > Plotosidae > Tandanus > Tandanus tandanus. The sequence goes on from JBCNYH010000001.1 coordinate 72,077,556, forward strand.
TCTGAAAGCAATGTGGAACTTGGGTTGGGATCTCGACTTTCTAGAGTAACCTCTCCATCGTTCCCTCAATTCCATTAGGCAGAGAAAGGAAGAACTGGAAGACAGGATGTCGGCTCTTCAGGAGAGCCGAAGAGAACTGATGGTGCAGCTGGAGCAGCTCATGTTACTGTTAAAGGTAGGAGATTATTTGATTATATGGAATGAGGAAGGGCGAGGAAACCAACCGCTGTAGACGAGATGTATTTCACGATTAACCCTTTCAACTCCTACACAAGTATTTGTTTTAAAGCATATTACTTAGTAAAGTCTACCAAACTAATAGCCTGGATCTGGTTATGAAGATGCTATTGCTATAATGTAATATATTTCATGTTATATATGCTAATCCTTTTGTTTACAGGAGGAGGAACGGAAGCAGGGAGTAAGTTTAGAACATCTTTGGGGGCTGTGTGGGTAGAAACGTCTCGGGGGATGAGTACCACGTCTGGGTTTGAATGCATGGTGGTGTTGCTTTGAAGTGAAGAAAATTCCAGACTATTCACATTGTTATGACAGAATTGTGAGCACTGTGTGCGATACCTGAGACAGGATGGAGATCTACACCATGTTTCAAAACTTTCCATTTTGGTAGAAATCTAGTATATCTGTGCATTCATGCAACTACAATCAATCATGTAGCAGTAGTACAACAGGACGTCATGGGTAGTCTGGTTCGAGCTGATAGGAAGGGTAACGGTAACTCAAACAACCACTATTTATAACCGTGCTGAGCCGAAAAGCATCTCAGAAAACAAACATTGAACATTGAATAATCCAACCTGTACTGAAGCCTGGAACGTCGGCATGGTTTGGACTCGGTTAACCGCATGAATGTTCCCAAAGTGACTGGCGGAGTCGCCGCTCTAACACTGCCGTGTTGAAAATGATATGTCCCATGTCTGACACATTTACTGGACTTTGTGTCAGAATCAGGGTCCAGGTTTCTCCTCGCGCTCGTCCCCAAGCCACACGGCCAACAGCGCCATCCCCATGCCTGTACCGTCAACGTCAGGCAACACGACACCCAGCCAGACGCCTCAAGACTCTCTCATGGGGCTCGGTGACGACGTCATCCAGGCGTTTGCCCAGAGTACGTGAAGTATAGCTAAAAATCCTTTCATCACTCCTTTTATATGTTCCTGGTTCTTACACCTTTGCTACTCTTCGTGCGGTTCAGGTTCGAGACGTAACTTAAGAAACGACCTGCTTGTGGCTGCGGACTCCATCACCAGCACCATGTCCTCACTGGTGAAAGAGCTTCACTCAGGTAAAGGGTCCACAGTATGTTTACTATGAAACACTCCATGAGAGTGAGTGAGGCGATGGATGTAACTTGAAGCATGTTGGTAGTTTTGCAGCAGCAGCACGTCCTGAAGTGTTTTACTGCCTACATCACAGAGCTGCTGATTGATGTATGATTGTTCAGATGGTATTTCTCTACCTGAATTCAGGCCTTTTTCTTGTCATACTCTAGAAGCAGGGAGCGAATCTGACAGTAACGTCGACACCGAGGCTGATGGACTTCCATCAAGGTAACTTGGTAGCTCATTTAAGGCACTCACACCTTCACAATGTTAGAGATAGTCCTCTCTACAGAAGTGAAAAAGTCCAGGGGGTGGAGCCACACCTGATCCAACTCCCTCTTTTCAGATTTAACCGCAACCCTTGGCCTAGTCAATGCAAAAAGTAAATACACACCTCCTCCTCCTCACGGCTCCACCCGGCTAGGAGTATCTGGATCAGGTCAGACTCCACCCAGGTAGATGGTTCAGGTTTGGCTCCACCCAAAGGACACTTTTGTGCTTCATATGTGTAGTTGCTCAATTGTGGAAAAGATGCAACAGAAGTCCCTGAGGTCCACTTCTGTAGCTTAGAACTGAGGTTCCCGACCCTGGTTCTGGAGGACCGCCTGCCCTGTACATTTTAGTGCATTCCCTACTTTGTCACACCCACTTTAAGTCATGAAGAGCTGTTAATTAGATTATTAGTTAAGTCAGGTGTGTTGGGAACAAGAAAAAGACTGAGATGTGCAGGGCCGGCAGGTGATACCGGGAAAACCCTTCCTTAGAAGGTCCTCCTTACTGAAGCTACAAAAGATGTCCATCACATTTAATCTCTTCATCCTGTGTTTATTTCTCTTGAACGGTATCTAAAGCGCTATCTATAATTAAAATGACTCAAAACATGAGCCAAGTTAGCTTGCTAGGTGCATGAATGGAGAAAAAAGACCTTATTAAAAATGGCATGAGTCCACATTCCTGTAATTTGAGCCTCTGAATGTGGTCGGCGATCAAATATAATTTAGAGATGTGATGACACACTTTCACCAGCAGGGGTCAGAATCAGAAACTTCAGAGATGTAATGACACACTTTCACCAGCAGGTGTCAGAATCAGAAACTTCAGAGATGTAATGACACACTTTCACCAGCAGGTGTCAGAATCAGAAACTTCAGAGATGTAATGACACACTTTCACCAGCAGGTGTCAGAATCAGAAACTTCAGAGATGTAATGACACACTTTCACCAGCAGGTGTCAGAATCAGAAACTTCAGAGATGTA
>JBCNYH010000001.1:72088503-72103225 GCA_039654325.1 Tandanus tandanus
TGCCTCTGCATTTAACCCATCCAAAGTGAGCACACACACACACACACACACACACACACACACACACACACACACACTCGGAGCAGTGGGCTGCCTCACAGAGAAGTTGGGGGTTCGGTTCCTTGCTCAAGGGCACTTCAGCCATGAAGGTGGAGGAAGGGAAGGCGCTCCATTTTTCCTGCTGGTTCGGGAATTGAACCAGTGACCTTTTGGTCCCAGAGCCACTTTTCTAACCATTAGGCCGTGACTGCCCCACTTTATTAGGAACACTGATACACCTGCTTAATCAGCCAATCAGAGAGCTTTATACGTGTTGGCTCCTTTCAATCAATACAACAGTGTCCAGCAGAAAAGCATCTCAAGAGCAAGAACTTGAAGAGTTTTGCATATATATATATATATATATATATATATATGTGTGCGTGCGTGTGTGTGTGCGTGTGTGTGTGTGTGCGTGCTTTTTTTCATGGGTCAGGCGAAGTGTTTCTTTTAAAGTAGCCCCTGATTTGTTGCTTTATCAAACGAATACGCACTCGTTTAACCGGAATCTCACCTCGGCATGTCCTGTCGAGTTTAGGAGGGACAGGATGGAGTTTTGCTGTAGCTGATAAACACACACACATACACACACACACACACACACACACACACACACACACACACACACAGAAAGATGCACTTGAATATAATCTCATGCATCTTGCAAAGAAAAATGTGTGATGATGATAATCAAGTGTTAAAAAAGGTTAAAAAAATATATAAAAAAAAAAAACCGACAGATGAGGTTTCCTTCCTCTTTTGGACACCAGCGGCTCTTTTCCACTCTTCTTACCTTAACTTTAACCGTCCACTGATTTGAAGCAGGACAGCTGAGAAACACCTCCAGCTGCATCTTTCTGCACGGTTTATCCACGAGTCCGCACGCCGCACATAAAAACACATCTCTGTGGAGATAAAGTGTTCGGGTTCAGCACCTCGAGAATCGGTACCGTACTGTACATGCGGTACTGTATGTTGTGCGGCGAGTCGACTTACCGTTTATCCTCGTAAACCTCTAAGCTGTCGCTTCCACACCCACTGCATACCGGCCACGAAAAAGCCGAATTCTCATCGATGCCCGTCACCACTCCTGTACGACGAAAGAGAACACGCGAAATCACGTGCGATAATCGTTTACGGATAACCTTAATGTCTACCTGCGTGATTTCATTAAGGCTCGCTGTGCATCCTGACATGCTTTTCGGCTCAACACGGGTGTAAAGAGTGCTTATTTGTGTTACCGTAGGCTTCCATCAGCTAGCTCGGACCAAGCTAGCAACATACTTGTTACATGCATACAGATGGGCCAGATTTGGTATCAACCTTCCCGCGATCCCTGCCCTTGGGTAGGACGCTCATTTTCAAATCCACACTAATCGAGAGTCATCATCCCCCACTCCGCCCACCACCATCTCAGCCCCTCAGCATGACAAAGCAAATCCTGGAGAAAGACGTGAAGAAGGAAAAAGCTGCAGAGGCCACACGTATGTACAAGACGTGAGAACGTACTGACCTGTAACGGTGCAAAGAGAGCAGGGCGGGCTCTCAGGGCTCAGCTGGTCCAGCAGAACCAGTTGGGGTGAGGAAATATTGTGATTTTGGGATGGTTCAGCGTCCAGATGTACCACAGACTGCCTGGAGATAATGACCTTACCTAGAGACGTCACACATTTATCGTTAAACATTAACAAAAAGCGAAAAACGCTGCAGCGGAAAAGGAGGAATTATTTCCCAGCAGCTCACCCTGCTCCAGTACAACGTCCTGGAAAATTAGCCTCGGCCTGAACTGGGGCGTCAGGGCAGCGATGGCTCGATGAACGGACGTCTGGAGCAGGAAGGTGCTCAGGTGCACAGGCAGGGTTCTGATTGAGGTTCCTGAGCGCTGCTCGTCCTGCAGGCTGGAGTCCGTCACGAACAGCAAGAGCTCCTCCTCTTCTTTATCCTGCATTCAATTGGGGCGTTTGTTTGATATATCAGTCTACAGTAGCGGGTTTTCGTTCCCTAACTCTACCAGAACACAGGCATGGATCGTATATATCATATCATACATAACACACGACCCAGAGATGCGGTAAACAGCCTGCCAAACCAACCTGCTCTCTCTTATACACCAGGGTACCCCTGAAACTGCACCGCCGACTCGCAGGTTCGTCCTGGACAACACGGAAAGAAGAAACAACAGGGATATTATTACAGCTGAATTATGAAGTAAATAAACCATTGAGCTTCCAGTGACGTGTAAGGGACCTGTAGAATCTCTCTGAGGGTCTGAATTAAAGGAGGGCGATATAACGGTGACTCGCGTTTCGGGAAGACACGCTCCTGCTGTCCCGCCAATCTGTAACCGAAACCCGGTGCTGCGACTTTATCCTACGAGGAACATCAGCATGAATCAATCAGACAAAGAGGAAAAACAGTGCAAAAAAGAAGTGACATCAAAGGTATTCGTCATGCAGAATGATGCAGTAAAAGAGCCTGATCAATTCTGGATTCTGATTGGTCAGAAAAGTACCCATGCTTCATGGTACATTGTCGTTATTTATAATTTTCAAGAGCACCACTTCAATAAATGGTAAACACCCTCCATGAACTGTAAACTCCTTCAAAAATGGTAAACTCTGACGATAAACTGTAAACTCCGACGATAAACTGTAAACTCCTTCCATTATTAGTAAACACCGTCCAAAAAATGGTAAACACCCTCCAAAATTGGTATGCACCCTCCAAAAATGGTAAACACTATTCCAAAATTGGTAAGCACCCTCCAAAAATGGTAAACACCCTGCAAAATTGGTAAACACTATTTAAAAATTGGTAAGCACCCTCCAAAATTGGTATGCACCCTCCAAATAAATTGGTAAACACCCTCCAAAAATGGTAAACACTATTCCAAAATTGGTAAGCACCCTCCAAAATTGGTAAACACCCTGCAAAATTGGTAAACACACTCTAAAAGTGGTAAACACCATCCAAAAAAATTTGGTAAACACCATTCAAAAAATTAGTAAAGATCATCCAAAAAATTGGAAGACACCCTCCAAAAATGGTAAACACCATCCAAAATTGGTAAGCACCCTCCAAAATTGGTAAACATCCTTTAGAAGTGGTAAACACCATCAAAAAAAAATTGGTAAACACTATTCAAAGAATTGGTAAGCACACTCCAAAATTGGTGAACACCATCCAAAAAATTGGTAAGCACCCTCCAAAATTGGTATGCACCCTCCAAAAAATTGGTAAACACCATCCACAAATTTGGTAAACACCCTTCACAAATTGGTAAGCACCCTAAAAAATAAGTAAACATCCTTCGAAATTGGTAAGCACCCTACAAAAGTGGTTAACACCATCCAAAAAATTGCCAAGCACCCTCCAAAATTGGTAAGCACTGTGCAAAATTGGTAAGCACCCTCCAAAATTGGTAAACATCCTTTAAAAGTGGTAAAAACTATCAAAATAAATTGGTAAACACTATTCAAAGAATTGGTAAGCACACTCCAAAATTGGTGAACACCATCCAAAAAATTTGGTAAGCACCCTCCAAAATTGGTATGCACCCTCCAAAAAATTGGTAAACACTATCCAAAAATTTGGTAAACACCCTCCAAAAATTGGTAAGCACCCTCCAAAATTAGTAAACACCCTTCGAAATTGGTAAGCACCCTACAAAATTGGTAAACACCTCCAAAATTGGTAAACACCATCCAAAAATTTGTTTAAAATTAAAATTGTTTTTAAAATTTTAATTGTTATGCACCCTCCAAAATAGGTAAGCACCCTCCGAAATTTGGTAAACATCCTCGAAAATTGGTAAGCACCCTCCAAAAATGGTAAACACCCTCCAAAATTGGTATGCACCCTCACAAATTGGTATGCACCCTCACAAATTGGTGAGCACCCTCCAAAATTGGTGAACACCCTTCAAAATTGGTAAACACCCTTCAAAATTGGTAAACACCATCCAAAAAAATTGAAAAACATGATCCAAAAATTGGGTAAACACCCTCCAAAATTGGTAAACATCATCCAAAAATTGGTAAGCACCCTCCAAAATAGGTAAGCACCCTCCAAAAATTGGTAAGCACCCTCCATAAATGGTAAACACCCTCCAAAATTGGTATGCACCCTCCAAAATTGGTGAGCACCCTCCAAAAATTGGTAAACACCCTCCAAAATTGGTAAACACCATCCAAAAAATTGGTAAACATCAAAAATTGGTAAACACCATCCAAAAAATTGGTAAACATCAAAAATAGGTAAGCACCCTCCAAAAATGGTAAACACTATCCAAAATTTGGTAAACACCCTCCAAAATGGGTAAGCACCCTGAAAAATTGGTATGCACCCTCCAAAATTGTTAAACACCCTCCAAAATTGTTAAACACCCTCCAAAAATAGTGAAAACCTTCAGAAATGGGTAAAAACCTTCTATAATTGGTAAACACCCTCCAAAAATGGCAAACACCCTCGAAAACTGGTGAAAACCTTCAGAAATTGATAAAAACTTTCTACAATTGGTAAACACCTTCTAAAAATGGGTAAACACGCTCCAAAAATAGTAAACTCCTTCTAGAAACAGTAAACACCTTCTGTTAACACATAACAAATATCTCCATCATGCAAAACTTCAAAACACGTTTCCTCCAGCAGATGTTTCACTTGCTATACTCCTCAGAAACCGTGAAGTACTATGTTCTAACCAATCAGAATCGAGCATGTTGGTTCAAGGTGTTTGTTTAACTTCAGCTATTGGTCTTACGGTCCACGTACAGTCTGAAAGCATGAACCTTCTTCGGGAACTCGCAGAGGAAGCACAGGAGGCCACAAACTGTCAATCAAACTGAAGAGCTGAGCACATCTGGGAGGGGGGATAGAGGGAGGAATGGCAGAGAGATCATTTTGAGGCGTTTTATTATTTATTATATAACTAGATTGAGATATCACAAACCCTTTAGAGAAAATTCATGCAAATAATCAACAACCGGCAGCTCGTTTCAAACTTCAAAAACTGGATTTGTACTGAAATCTTCATAAACGCCTTCAAGCTTAAAAAAAACCCAACTTCACCTCAAAATCGACTATCGAGAGGCAGACGAGACAAATCCAGCCTGTGAACGGGGATCATTAGCATGCTGCTGTTGTTGTTTTAGGTTTGACAGCCAGCCAAAGCGCATTGACGAAAACAAGCGGCAAGTGTGGGATCCGTTAAACCTGCCAGCAAGCAGAGGCTCGTGTCGTTACTCTTACATTCTTCTCGTTTATTATTATAATGAATCGTATTATTGAGATTAAATCCTTTTCTTTAAGTTTGGATTCATATCCAGACATATGGGTGTTTCCAGTAACAAACATATACGACTAATGGATGTAAAACACAAGTATGATTCTTAGATGACTTGTGAGATATATAATAAGTACAGGCTGAAACGACAGCGCCAATAAAACAGGAATTATGAGGTTGTGCACTGGAGAAAGTACATGACATGCAGCTGGGGGTCTTGGAGGCCCTGAGTCTGCTGTGAGTTGTGTGCGTGCATGCATGTGTGTATGTGTGTGCTCCAGCAAAGCATGGACGTATTGTTTAGAACCAGTTCTACAGCCTCTTAATCCAAAACTAGCTAATACATGACCTGCTCGACTGCCTCTACCAGTCCAGCCTGACGCACCCGAGATAAACAAAGTGGACAACTAAAGGGGGGAGGGGTGTGAGGGGGTGCACAAACTTTCACCTTTTTTTTCCCCTCTCTCTCTCTGTATTCTACCAAATGTTTTTGGCAGTGATATTCTGGGTCCGTGCTTGCAGAAGCAGAAGTCGCTATATGAGCAGAAAATAATCAGCGACGGGGTCACGTGACGGGTGGTGATGAAGTTATGGCTACCACCCCAAAAGCTGATTATTATATATTTCTTTTAATAACAGCACATCTGGAAGTCTTTCATCCCTCTTGTACCCTGGCAATTCATCACTGCTGCATTCGAGATGACATTGTAAGCCGTGATTCCTGCAGAAACGTCAAAATGGAATTTTGCTTCTCCAAGTAGACAGTGGAAATGGTCAAACCAACATGGTCGCTCCAGCTTTGGCTTTGGATCAGTGCCCTCTTTTTGCATGTCGAAAGTCCAGAGGTGGAAACTGATGTCATTATTCCAAGTTGCAAATCATTACCAAATACTTAACATTAGTTTTAGAATACATTCCTTTTTTTGCCGTCTTAACAACCCCCACTCTTCTAGGAAGGCTTTCTGCCAGGTTTGTGGGCGTGGCTGTAGGGATTTCTGTATATTCAGTTATAAGAACATTAGTAAGGTGTTGGGTGAGGAGGTCTTTGGTGTTCCAGTTCATCTCAAACATGTTCAATGGTTCAAAAGGTTTAAGGACTTTTATACTATTGTGTTTTGGGAAGAAGCACATGTGGGTGTGATGGGCAGGGGTGCACATACTTTTGGCTATACCATATAGAAGCTGATGTGTTATCTTTAGGCATTTTTTATAATCACAGTTTGATTCAAAACATCAAACTAGAGAGGCATTCATAGAGTGCAAGGCACAAATTATTATTGGATTATTATAGCTTGATATAGTTATAATAAAATGTCTCCCCCTAGTGGGTGTCGGATGAACATTTTGACCCAGGTTATATAAAGATAGGGATTTTTCACGATTTTTTTTTAACATGATCCCATGCATGGATCACCTCCAAAATGTTATGGGTTCAAGTCAGATCCAAAGTCTGGCAACAGACATACAAACAAACAAGCAGATGCTGGCGAATACATATCCTTCCCCGCCAATCTGCGAAGGTAATAAAACCCTATAAATCTGAGTGGTGGTCACCTCTCGCGAGTGAGACGCTGGATCACCTTCAGCTCCTGCAGCAGACACACTTTTCCCAGCAGCTGTCCTGTGAAGTCTTTAAGCTCCTCTTCCGAACACGTGCACCGCATCTCCACCTCGCCAAACATACCGTAAACGTCCTGCACCAGCAAACAACACCTGAGAAGAAGAAAGGCAAAGAGGAAAAAAACGCCAGAGTAGAAAGAGTAAGTTGGGGCTTGATGCTTCCGCCACCATTATTCATTGTTGGAATGGAGTCAAACGTGGCGCTTTGTCCAGGGGAACTGACATTTTGTGTAATTTTATGTAGGGTGCATTCACAACATACAATCCTAAATCCGGGTCAGAACCAGAAGGTATTACAAAATATAGGAAACTGGAACAACAAATTAGTTTTTTTTCCAAGTGTAGACAATAATTTAAATGATTAATGGATGATGATTATTATTATTTTTTTAAAGAGTTGAATCCATGGTTTAAGTTCATGACTCGGTTACTACTCCCAAGCAAACGTCATCTTTCTCATTTTGGTTAATATGAAAGTGTTTACACTGGCACAAGCTGGCATGCAAAAGTAAAAACAACTCGACAGTGTTTTAGGGTTTAAAAAAAAAGCCCAAAAAAATGGGCAGAACCCCTCAGCCCATGCGGCACATTATAAAAGGTATGATGCCGTTTTTCAGCTAGTGTGCTGAATGCAAATTTAAAATGGCAGCTACGGCGACCATAATGGATATCGGACCACGATGAAAATGGTGACATCCCAACATCCACACCAAAAATGGTAATGATCGGTGAGTGGCGTTTTTGAGCTAGTGTACAGAATACAAGTTCAAGATGGCAGCTGAAGTCGTATTGTATTTCGGACTGTGACGAAAATCCAGAGGATTGTGTAATTGACCGGTCCTAACATCCACACCAAAAATGGTGATTATCGGTGATGGCGTTTTTGAGCTAGTGTGTATAATGCAACCGTGGACACAGACGGACGGACTGGCGGACATTGCGTATGATGACAGTACCCCTTGCGCCCATTGGTAAAAACCTCAGTGATTTAGGTAAAATATTTGAGGCTGTTTCAGTTGATGAGTGTGATGTAATGGTGTGTGTGTGTGTGTGTGTGTGTGTGTGTGTGTGTGTGTGTGTGTGTGTGTGTGTGTGTGTGTTGGGGTTAATGAAAGTTTTCAGATTCCAATAAATTTGATACATGTTGCCTGGAGGTTTCACTTCTGTACAGGAGAAAACTTCAGACGAGGAGGCAGATGGGGTTAAATGGTTTGAGTGTTGAGAACAGTGAGGCTTGTTTAGGCTTGTGTGAGTGTGTTTGTGTGTGTGTGTGTATGAAACTTGAGAACTTTGGAAGGTGACAGAGCAGGACCACATTCTCAGAACAGGTTGACATAAACAAATATGTCGCTTCTCCTACTAACTCCGATGGACGAAGCAGTCAGCGACACCGCCAACCCGCTTCCATTCCATTCGCAACCCACCTTCTGGAATTTGCTATTGTGAGTAATCACAGGAATTCACAGCAACGTGGGGGCACTTCCTGGAACTGCACACCATTGAGCTTGTTCAACACACACACACACACACACACACATATATACACACACACGCTAACACACAACCCCACCGAGACTAGCCCTCCCCAGAAGAATACTCCAACACACCCGGATTGGCTGGAACAAAGTGGGCGGGAATCCTTCCGCCATGGAATCCACCAATGAGAACGCAGTGTGTGATAAACAGGCTTGTAATCAGACACCTCAAGCACATTTTGTTCTAACTTCTTCTTGAAAACATCCCCTCCTCTCCTCTCTGCTCTCCTCTATTCGAACCAAGAGCGTCTTCAGCTTGTTTATGCTTCACAGACCTTTTACTGGAACCAAATATTGTCTTGGAGTGAAAACAAATCCTGATTATTCTCAGGAAGTGAGCTCCAGTGAAGCTTTAAAAAATTAAAAATAAAAAAAAACAACGAAGGGTTTAAAACTGCAAGGCGGAGCTTGCTAAATCTTGAGGTCCGGTTTTTTAAGGAAAACATGATAAACTTTGTATACTTTTGTTTTAATATACGTTATATCGAAGAAAGGTTCAAACTATATACGTGGATGAAGACACCATAAAACAGCACAAGAGTGTCCACATTATCAACAGAATGGTAGGAAATTTCCAGGAAGCAACCAAAACTTGGAACACTCTTGACATGCTATACTATCCAGATGATCGCATCGTTAGATAACAAACACAAGCTCATGCAGTCCAAACCCGTGAGGCCCTTTATTTATCTTACGATTTCAGGTATGCGCAAAGCAAACTGAAGAAAAACAAACAGGAAGTGACAAAAGAGCGATGTTCATGTTCTGACGTGTACCCAGTCTGGGGCCTGTGCAGGGAGCATGTTTATCTGGTTGCTCGCCCCTGCTTAAACATAAACATTATCATCATCACCACCATCCAGGGGTCGTGCCCAGGCTCGCCCGCTGCTCCATATAGTGTTCTATCCTGAGACATACACACACACCACAATGTGATGCAGTGCCAATGCGATGTGTTTACAACCTGCTTGAGCTTCTGACCAAGATCGAGTTACTGAAAGAAGTCAAATGACTAGCTCCAGCCATTACTCTTTCTAGGGTTCCTCCTTTCTATCGGCGTTCGGTGTCTAGCCATCTGTGTTTTTTTTCCATCACATCCCAACAACACGTGCATCCCAGGCTGTTCTGTCAATAATCTCGACCTACTGCTGTTACGCTGCAGGGCAACAGGACAGTGTGTATTATAAGGTTCAGGCTTTGACCCCTTACCATGGTGGCAACATCATTAGTTCTCAAAGATTAAAAAAATAAATCTCACCCCCCACCAGATGTGGGGCAAGCAACATTAAAGGCCAAAAACAGATTTACTTAATAACGAGTAATTACTGATGACTTATTGAATCGCAATTTGGTCACCTGCCAGTTCCCGCCACCAAACCAGCTCCCCAGACGAGAAGGCTGAAAGCGGGCATGCTTCTTCAGAGACACGTAATGCCAACCAACCACATCTGTAGCTCATATCGTATCAAAGGGCAAGAAGGGTAAGACATTCGGAGGAAGGAACCATTCGCATTCTTCTGAGCCCGTGATTGGCTAGCTTCGGTCTGATTGACAGAGAAGAAGGAGAATCCCATCCCGGAGAGCATAGCCAAGTTATGTCCTCTTGACCTTGGTGCAACTCGAACTCGCCAGACTCCTGAGGAGTCGGAAGCAGCAGTTTCTCCATTTTTTTAACTAGCCGAAGAGCCCAAAGACCTGCCATCTTGATTTCTTGATTCCAAGCGGAACTTGACCTTTTCGCCATCAACGAACTGCCTGAAAAATCCAAAGTTTCCGAGGTCTCATATCGCCATCGCAAGAGGGGGGAAAACCACAAACACGATGATCAAACTGTAGATGTTGGAATTATAATTAATACACTCCTGACACTGTTGGGGTTGTCATCAGATCATCCACGAAAAGCCTGGCGCTTTGGTATCACCGCTGACCCATTACATACCTACCTTTGAATCACCAAGACTGCATTCTTACTGCGACCACGTACAACTTTCAATTACAAGGACGCTCAGAAACTAGTGCAGAGTTTGTCAACTGGTGGACAATGGTTAAATTATGGCCTGGACCAAGTACTTGGAAAAAAAAAAACACTGTGAGGCGATTAAAGAGCGCTCTACAGGCTGAGTAAATTAGTGACCTCTCAATTACAATCACAGGCATTTTACAGCAAAGCACTAATCCATGTACTATTTTTAGGATGAATTCAGCCCCTTGTACACAAAGTGCTGTTATTGAATCACTGTGTTAGGCAGGTGTATCGTCAACTAAAAGGTATGATGGGCCGTTTCATAGTCAGGGTTGTCTTTTTAAAATACTAGTTAGCTTTTAACTGGTGAAATTCAGAATTGTACTCCTAATTACTAACTAAGTTTCACTTTGGAAGGTGGATTTTTCATTCACTCTACAAATATATTCTACTGCTTGTAAGATCTGTTTATAATCAAAGTGGCTTCATCAGGATCCTTCGTCCATCATAAAGATCTTCTCCAGAAAGTAGACACCACATGTTTCGGTTAGATGGGCATTTTTTACATATTCATTGGTTTTTCTGAAGCAGTAAAGTACTATATAGCTGCTTGAAAATGTAATGATAATGCGGATTGGATGTGAAATGCTTTCTGTACAGAGTTTCACATCGGCTCCATTAAAAAAAATGTCTTCTTCGGAAAACCACAATGATGGTCACTGACGCTGCTGTTACTGCAATTAATAATATATAAATCTAATGCGGTATGAGATCTACTGAGACGATGTGTTTGGCTTGCTTTCATTTGTAATGCTGTGAACTCTTTACCGGTGTTTACTTCCATGTCTTGTGTCAAAAATGTCTTCTCCGGAAAGGATGTACAGACACACCGTTTAGTAAAAAATTATGTATATATATATATATATATACACACACGTGTATATATACATACCACATGTATAAGCTTAAATGTATACTGACAGTCATTAAAAACTTTGAGAGAGAAATATATTTTGTAAAATTCTGTATATCTGTACTTGTAGGGGGGGTTGGGAGTACACCCTGTGGCTTTATTGATGATAGTACTCGGACACCTGAGCCGGGTTGAGCTACAGTGAGGTAGCTAGGCGTATGGGCTGTACACAACCCACCATCAGAAACCTGACTGACCACCACAACATGACAGGGTCAGTTGACGACAGGCCACGTCCAGGGCGAGAGAGAGTGACGACTCCTGAACAGGATCGCTACATCCGGTTGCAGCACTTGTGGGACCAGTTTCGCCGTGCTGTATCTCCTAAAATCACCGCCTGTATCACCACAAACGGAGGCCATACCCGATACTGACTGTTGTGACATTCATTTTTGCAGGTGCCATTTTGTCTTGCTGTTTTTGATCTGAATTTATTCTTGACACTTTTGTTTGTTGTTTTTTCACTAAACAAATTATCCATATTACAAAAATCCAGTTTTGGCACCAGAATTAAAATTATGTGGAAATGATGGTCTCAAAGTTCTTAATGCCTGTCAGTGTATGTTGACTTGATTTTTTAAAGAAGATACGGGTTAATAACTTTTGCTTTGACTCACTTATCTAAATTTTAATTATTAAAACGTCTCTCTTCAAGATAATATATAATATAAATGCCATTTTGTTCGTGTATTACATTTCAAAAATCGTTTCATGTACACTAACACACACACACCATTTATAGCGTGGGTTTCAACAGGAAGATCATGTTAAAGCTCTGTACAGTACAGGCCTCCTTTCTATGATTGATGATATCATCAACTCGAGTCAAACTCATGTTCCAGATGTTAGCAAATCTGACTGAACTACAGCATGGATCATGCAAAACTGATTGTTGCTTCTTTAAAGTTGGGGTTGCCAATCTGGAAAGCTAGCAAAATATTGAAAGTCGCATCTTGGTGGCCATCCTAAAGCCACGCACCCCTCTATAGGCATTCTGACTGCACGGTAGGGTCACGCACGAGTGGTGAGACACGGGAGCATTTGATTGGATATTTCCCGATGGACCGCAAAGCAGTGATTGGCCGGTGTTTTTACAGGATAATACAGGCCAGAAATGACAGATTTTTTTCAGACCTTATTCAGATCTTATGATTGCTGTCGGCGTGTAAAAACTATTTCAACCAACATAACAGTTTGTTAACACAGCTAAAAAATTTCCAACCCCTTCTTTAATTACAAACAAAATAACTGTCAAGTTTATGTGAGGATTGTACTAAGCTTCCATTCGAACAGTGCTTGAAAAAAAAAAAGATGGAATGGATTTTAAACACTTTCCCACAGTTAGAAAATGACGGCTGTTTTTTTGGAAACCTTTGTGAAAATCAGCTCATATGGTTTACATTAAGTCCATGAAGTCTCAAGGAACTACCAGGAAGAAATCTTAAGAAATTAAACTGTGGTCTATGGTCTAACTTTATAGCCACAAAAAAAAATACACTATGGATTAAGAGATATTTCTAGAAAGTGTTTGGTTCATATCCTGCTGCGTGTATTAAATCTTGGCAATTAGACATCATGTCGGCATATTAAAATTAACTTAGTCAAATTGTTACCTTTCTAAACAACCAACATTTTGATTCTTATTAATGATTAAATAACCATTTACTTTAACAGTAACAGCATTAACAGTACTTCTATATCAAACCATTTACATCATGCACGTCCATGACTTACTGTATGAAGAGCCGTACCTGCTCACGTGTTCTTGCTGGGCCATTCCAGAGACACACTTGCGAAGCCTTCGCTGTCGGAGTAAGCTTGTTTGAGGACACTGTGTTCCTGAACAGAAATAGACCCTTTGGACCACCACCTCCACGGGACCACATACAGACCCTGAGGTCCCGCAAGCCTCCAAAGCCTCCAGGAGAGACCCAAACGCACCTCCTGTATCCCCACGCATCTGTGCATACATAATAAAGTGTATAAATAAAAATAAAAAATAAAATTTGCTAGTTTTGTATGACGGGTGGTTCTGGAACACTTTCAAACTCCTAGAAAACCAGCAACGAGAAACACTTGGATACCTCCAAATGTCACCTTCTCGTTTTACATTATTGAACTGTCCAGGTTCAAAAGCCTCAGATTCCTGTTCTCTGCTAACAGTAGTGAGCCCCAGTGTGGTCTTCAGCTCTTGAAACCAAACCACATCAAGGTTGGACATGTTGTGCATTCTGAGATGCTTTTGTGCTCACCACCGATATATTACTCTGGTGTTCTTGTCAGCTTGAACCAGTTAAGCCATTCTCCTTTGTACTTTCTCATCAACAAGGCATTTCCACTCACAGAACTACCACTCACTGAATGTATCTGGGGGGGAGCCGTAGCCTAATGGTTAGAGAAACGGGTTTGGGACTGAAAGGTCGCTGGTTCGACGTTTGACTTTGGCTTAAACAGTGCCTGTAACTGCAGGGATCCATGGAGATTATTTCTCTGAGATGGGGCACCACTCCTACCCAAACTCCATTTGATAGAAATGTTCTGTATCTCTAGTAAGACTATACTAGGGCTACTTGCACGGAGAGAAGGACACATTTCCACCTGTGGGACTTGGACTCCAGTCATAAATAGATAATCCACTTCAGATAAGTCCATAGTTCCAGAAAGGCTAAAGGTGCTGTAGAATGGTTCTAGAGAACTAAAGAGATGATAATACCTTACGTGGCAGTTTCGTGACATTTATTATTATGTGGCAAGGACATTATGAACAATCTTATTGGTCGACACATGGGCAATACATCATGTATGTATGGACTTGCAAGTTAGCCGTTAGCTAGCTGCATCATGCGCTATGATCTTTAGCAGCTTCCAAGGAAGGTATTACCTCTTGGGGTGAAGCGGGGCACTCAGGTGCCTACCAGGGGTGTATGAAGGCATGGCCTCTTGGGGTGAAGCGGGGCACTCGGGTGCCTACCAGGGGAATGAAGGCATGGCCTCTTAGGGTGAAGCGGGGCACTCGGGTGCCTACCAGGGGAATGAAGGCATGGCCTCTTAGAGTGAAGCGGGACACTCGGGTGCCTACCAGGAGAATGAAGGCATGGCCTCTTAGGGTGAAGCGGGGCACTCGGGTGCCTATCAGGGGTGTATGAAGGTATGGCCTCTTGGGGTGAAGCGGGGCACTCGGGTGCCTACCAGGGGAATGAAAGCATGGCCTCTTAGGGTGAAGCGGGGCACTCGGGTGCCTACCAGGGGTGTATGAAGGCATGGCCTCTTGGGGTGAAGCGGGGCACTCGGGTGCCTACCAGGGGAATGAA
>JBCNYH010000001.1:72108898-72133433 GCA_039654325.1 Tandanus tandanus
GGTTCCAAAAAAAAGCCCTCTCTTTTCCAGGGGAAAAAAAAAGGTAAGGGGGGGGCGGGGGAAGGAGGGAAGAAAAAAAACCCCCCCCCCCCCCCCCCCCACACCCCCGCTGTGTGTCAATCAGTCACCCGGACAAGGAGGTATTCAGGTGTTTCCCACGAGGGGGGTAAAACAAAGCTTGCCTATAATGTACTTCAGTAATAAATCATCGTACAAGGCTTCTGAAGTATTTTCATCCAAATGCACAAAAAAAAATTAATATGGGTTTTTAAAAAAGAAAGAGGACAAGCCTGCATACGTGAACCGGACGAGTTACACACCTGTTTATTAGGGAAGGATGCCTGAGACACCTTGAAATTCTCGTCCCTTCTCCATAAGTACCTGGTTAAAGGGTACGGTTTGGTCTTCTTGAGGCACAGAACCTTTGAGCAGGTAAAACTGGTGTTCTGTTTCGTCGCTCCTGAAACTTTCTGGCTGAAATGCGTGTTGAGAATGATGGGATGACACTCGCCATCAACAGTCAGGCTTTGCCTAAGGAGAAAGGAATTGGGAAACCTATTTGCAATGATAGTAAGAGTTAACAACCATTGAGGGAAGGAGATATACTGTGTGTTTTTTTTTTTGTTGCTCGTGAACTTCATTCTGTAGAAATGTGACTGAATGACATCACTAGGCCATCACTCATGTCACTGTTCCGCATTTCTTCACCTTGGTGCATGTGTGTAATATCACAGCACATTGACTACGACAGGTCACAGGATGACTTCTGTACACCACTGGAACAGCCTATACTGCCTACTGCATCAGCACACACCGCCCCTCCCCAAAAAGTGTGTTCAAACAGTGCGGCTCGACAGCCACAGGGCTTACTTCCAGAACAATCTCAGCTATGCGAGGTACAATAAACAGTACTTGCCAGTGATGTAGGGAAATGTTTAAAGTTTCAGCTATGCTCAGACGCCGGAACACTTGTGTCTTACTATGCTGTACAAGAAATATTTTTTTCATTGTTACTTCACTGTGCAGAAGCCACTGACTTCATTTTGCATGGCTTGTACATCTGTCCGTAGGCCATATGCATTGTGATGCTGATTGGCTGTTATTTATCACAATGATAGTTTCCTGTAATGTATTGCGATGTTGATTGGCTGTTACGTATCATGATGTTGATTGGCTGTTATGTATTGTAATGCTATCTTGCTGATACGCAATGCTGATTGGCTGTTATGCATTATGATGTTGATTGGCTGTTATGTATCATGATGTTTATTGGCTGTTATGTATCCTGATGCTACCTGGCTGTTACGCAATGCTGACTGGCTGTTATGCATTACGATGCTGACTGGCTGTTATGTATCATCATGCTACCTGACTGTTATGCATCGCAATGCCGACTGTCTGTTATGCATGATGATACTGATTGGCTGTTACGTATCACGTTGCTGATTGTCTTCTATGCATCATGATGCTGATTGGCTGTTATGTATTGTAATGCTGTCTGGCTGTTCACTCTTTGGCAGGAACTTGATGCATGCACACTTCTATATCAAGATGACATGGATTTAGTAATATCTTTTTATTAATTTTTAAAAATAATTTCAAAATAGGCCAGAAGCAGCAGATTTATTAATTTTTCTAAAGTTAATAACATTAATATCACAGTATATACAGAGTTAAACTGAGAGTTTATACACAGTGTGAGGTACTGCATATTTATCTATTAATAAATATAAGGGCATTACGCAAAAGAGACTTTTGATCTCAGTGCGACTTCGTGGGAAATAAACCAAAAATAGAACACATTCATGCACTGGAGACACACTCAACATGAACAAAGTGAAATATCATGTACCGTTCCGAGATCTGCGTTGATTCAGGCTCTGTGTGGGAAACACAGGCACCACGTACTGTAGATAAAAACTCTCTAACTGATCAAGACACCTTTTTCCCGTGAAATAACACAAGACTTGAGGAGAAAGTCAAGTGATGGAACTATAAGTTATAGAAGACTACAAATGGGCAAACAAATGTACCCAGAGCCAAACAATTTACTTTTAAATGACATTTCTGATATTAGTTCACATGAGTCATTCACCTCGCGAGTACTTAACATTTCTGTAACACATCAACTCACGATGCATCTGGTTTCCTGCCTGCACAAGCTGAGACCCGCTCAGTCCTCCCTTCATGACGCACCAGGCAAGATAATCATATTGGTACGTCATGACTCCAGCAAGCCCTGGGACAGAGCTGAGCGCTTGTAGTTTTTTTTTTGTATTCTTCATGAACTTAATGAACCACAGGCTGAACAAGGAAGATGGATGGCAGCCAGACGGAGGCAAGTTTACACAGGAGAGGTGGAGCCGCTCGCTCTTCCGATCAGAGCAAACACACAACCATGCGCCATCACCTCGCGGGGGCCAAATAGTGCAAAGTCCATTCTCTTATCAGGTCAGTAGCTAAACCAACTCCAAACATGGTGGAGTGGTCCTTATTCTACAATACAAACAACTGAAGAATACGAGAATAGAATTGGACTGGCTGTAAAATAATCATATATATATAAATCTCGTTTATTGAAAAAAAATCTTAAAAATAAAAAAGAAACACATTCTTACTATCAAATATTTTAATTCTATATTTTGGAATTAGTCTCGGAATTGATCTAGACTGAAAAACCGGCATCAGCAACACTTCAGGTTTGCTAGCAGAACTAGAGGAAGCTGGCGTTCCCGCAATTCAGATTTCTGAAAAAAAATCACGTTTGGTAAAAAAAAAAAAAAAACTGTCTTATTCTTGAAACATATACATTTTTAATCATAAAATACTTTATTTGAAAACAAGTCACGACCATTTAAAAGAAAAGAAAATTTATGTTCCCCCCCCCCCCCCCCATTTTTTGAAGCATGTCACTGACCACGCCTCGTGCTTTTTCACAATGTTCCCACGCTCTATTAGAACACCTCTTCTCCAGTACAGAAAGAAAAATTATTGAATGGTAAACGGGACACAGAGTTTGATCAAATAAATAATTAAATAAAATAAAAAATGTTTCTGCTACATTCTTTAATCAGAAGTGACTGAGCATGATCAATTTAATGGAGAGAGAGTAGGAAACGCTCAGGCATACAGGTGAAGGCGTGGGCCATGTCACAGCCATTTCCGCCCACATCAGGTGAGAGAGAGAGAGAGAGAGAGAGAGAGAGAGAGAGTGTGTGTGTGTGTGTGTATGTACACACCTGTGTGTAAAGGAGTGGCGTATTTTAGTGACTTATATTGCACAGAGTGTGCTAGAACATTCCTGGCACGTAGTCAGCATGCTTGTGCGGGTGATGATGGGGGGGTCGTCATATCTGAATGATGAGACCAATTACTCTGTACTCAAGTTGATACACATTACACTCATGATTACAGCCTGATTAACATAATTAGCAAAGCTGACAGTCCTGAAGAGCAGACGTGGGCGTGTTTACATAAATCGCACTGTTGTCCTGTTGTGGAAGGAACCCTGGAGGGGTGTGGGTGAGGGGGGGAATGAAGGTAGGGCAGGAGCAGTGGAGTGGGGTGTATAAACATAACTGTATTTGACCTGCCAACTTTCACAGGGTTTACACACCAGCTCTGTGATTTAACATCATAATCATTTTTTTTTTCAGGATTACTGTGGGATTCCCACGGGATGGGAGTTAATTTCACTTTTCGTCACGTGACTGCGACAGGACAGGAATCATCATAACAGTAGAGCGGGTTACACACCGTATACAAATATATTAAATGTAATTCTAATGAGTGAACTCTATTTTAAGAACTGGAAATGGGAAGGGACAGGAATCATCCTTCCAGGATTTGGGACGGGACAGGAGTTTTTTTCCCCCAGAATGGGATGGGACAGGAATGAGACACGGAACATATTCATAATAAAAACAGCAAATGAGCCAACAAAAGTTTTCTGCAGCTGTTTTGAATTCTCTGACATCAATTAATTAATTAATTAATTCCCCCCACTGCAATCACTGAAAACTCCACCCCCTTCTCCTACTGCAATCATGGAGGCCGCGCCACCCTCCCGACTTTCATCCCTGGAAGCCCCATCCCTTCAACCCAACAGCAATCTCTGGAGGCCCCGCCTCCTCCGCAACTACAATCTCTATAAGCCCCTCCCCCTTTCCACTACCGTTATCTCTGGAAGCCCCACCACCCTTCCCATAGCATCTCTGGAAGCCCCATCCCTTCAACCCAACAACAATCTCTGGAAGCCCCGCCTACTTCCCTACGACAATCTCTATAAGCCATTCCTCCTTCCCACTATGACAATCTCTGGAAGCCTGACTTTTTTCCTCATGACAATTTATAGAAGCCCCAAACCCGTAACCCATTTACAACTGCTGGAAGCCCCACCCCTTCCCCTCCGCCAATCTCTGCAAGGTTTCCCCATTTTTTCGTCATCTCTGCAAGCTCACCCATTTTCCCGATGTCAATCTCTGAAAGGCCCACAATATTCTGGTGCGAAAGTGGGTGGGGTTTCCATGAACGTGAAATAAATACCACAGTTTGTTTGGAACATATTCTCTCTTACTATTCTAGAAAGTTCTAGAATTATTCCCGACTTGCGGGCGGGGCTAGCGAAGAGTTAACCTTAGCGAGTACTAAACACCTACAAAGCTGTCAATCATTCTGGATTCAAATGTCAACCGGCTCATCTGTCATTTTTATTGGCCAACACTGGCGCTGACGTTCAAGTGGAACTTTTTATTAAAAGTGTGGCTCCACATTTCTGCTCGAGCTCTGAGGTCAAAGGTGATGTCAAGCTGCTGGATTTTCCCCCCCGGCTCAGCTGTCCAATAACACGATGTCCTGCACATGTTTGTAATCTGTTTCCCTGCCGTCAGCAAGAGCTACGCTGCTCCACTCTTCCTCAGCATAATAATGAAAGAACGAATGAAACGAGAGCAAACGGCCAAGGAAAGGAAATCAAAAAAAAAAAAAAAAAAGGATCCAGCTGTGTTTTTCCCCCTTTGGCTTGCTGGAAATAAGCAAAGAGCTGCCAGGAAGAGGAATGCAGGCCATTCCCTTGAGCAGAACGATGACGTGGGAGCAGTGCGGGGGAGAGAAAGAGAGGGAAGATCCAGTTTGAGCTACTCCCCTCACAGCTGTAGCAGAACTCAGCTTTTCCCTTATATTCTCTCTCTCTGGAAAAAAAAGACCTTGGTCCCAATGTGGCCGTCAAATGCACCACAACTCCGCAACTCCCAAAAGAGAGAGTGTGAACAATGTGATGGGCAAGCATTGAATTTGCTCATTATATAATTCTTGGTAAAAACAAACAAAAGTCGCAAAACTTAAAAAATAAATAAATAAATAAATAAAAAATCCACATAGTCCTAAAGCCCCTCCCACAAGACCCCCCACATTCGTCATATTTTTTGGGACAGCATTTTGCATTTGGAATTTTTAGGACTTCAGTATGTGACAAATCATGAGACATTAAGATTCAAGCATTATCCACTCAGGATAACATCTGATATTATTCATTAAAAAAAATTTCCTCGTATCGGATTGGTGGACAGCCATCGAATATTTCTTGGTATTGCATCATTGCAGTGGGATAACTGAATTATTGCATCACTGAATGATTACTGCACGTCTGCCACGCATGACAGTGACGTGGCTGGCTGCCCGCCCATCCATCTTCCACCGCTTAACCGAGGTCAGATCACAGATGCAACATGTCTGGGAGGGAAACCCGGACATCCCTCTCCTCAGTGACACTCCTGAGGAATCCTGAGTTATTCCCATTCCAGACAGGATATTTAATCCCTCCAGTGAGTTCTGGGTCTGTCCCGGGACCTCCTCCCATTTGGACATGCCAGGAAAACCCCTAAAGAGAGGCGACCAAGAGGCACCCTTGTCAAATTCCCGAACCACCTAAAGTGACTCCTTTGGTCGGACATGCTGATGACTATACCCCCCGCATTATATATATTACAGAAGCGGTCGCGACTCATGCCAAGCTTACCACAAACACCGAAAAGCCAAAAATATGTTGATGGGTAGGCCTTTGAGTTGCCGTCAGTGTGTTTCTGCCCTGCGATGGCCTGGTGAGCTGTCCAGGGTGTACTCTGCCCTCGCCAAGTGTTGGCTGAGATGGGCACCAGCCTTCCCGTGACCCTAATTAGGATTAAGCGCTTCAGAAAATGAATGAATGAATATTTTGATGGAAATAATTTTTTTTTTTTCATTTTAAAGAATTACACATTTTCAGGGCTCCAATCCTCGGCGTCTCTTGACGCTGGTGACCAGGAAAAAGAACAGTCTTCTGGCTGGTGGGCGAGACTCCCTTTAGCGCCGCACTCGAACCAATCAGTTGGTGCCATTCCCGTGTAGTATATACTAATGGACATTATCCACCTTACAAACATGGGATAACGCTTGAATCAAAACTGCGGACAAAAACCTCACGGTTTGTGAAAAAATTCACCAAATCGCCGTCTTAAAAAATCACAAGGCGCAATTTGGTCTTCATGTTTTTCAAAGCAAAACAAAAACTTTATTTCACACTTTAATTTTAAATTTTAAATTGCAAAAGATGCTGCAGACTCCTTCCACAAATTCATATACAATTGTTTTTTTAAGAAATGGGATAATTATGATTCGATTTTTAATGGCTCTATGTGCCGTATATAATCTATAACCTTCCCACTCACCAGGGTGGATGGATGTGGATGGTGTCACCTGCGTTGGGTGCCAGCTGAGCGGCGGTTTCTTTGCTGAACAGAGCGACACACGTCTCTCTCTCGGAGGCTCTCTGACACAACGCAGCCAGCATCCCGCAAACCTCCCACACGTCCTGAACATGGAGCACCAACACGCCCGGTCTCTCCTCTGACACAACACAACAAACACAACTCAGGGAGTTTTAAAGACAGATTTAAAACTTTATTAAACTCATTTTTATTATAATGAAGTAAATAATGCTGATGTGTTGCATCACATGGCCCAGACGCCGATTATTTTCTCTCACGGCTGGGTGACGCAACCGACGCCAGATCTACCAACGTCCTGGAAGAAGGACTGGTGTAATGTATTGCACCAGGATGTTTATATGTGCTTTACATAACTACAGATATACACTTTATATTTATATATTTATTTGTGTCGTGGAACCGTCCTCCCACGCGATAACTACTGCTACACCTTTACCTCCGTACTCTACAGGACGTCTTATCTACCATCATTCTTCATTTTCCACCTGTTTTGTTTTACGCCCACCCCTCTCTCCCCCTCTCTCTCACGTTCACACACAAGCACACACAGACTCAAGACTAGGTTTCGGGTAAGAACACAGAAAAATCGTTACACCACGGAAAACAAGAATGAAAGAGGAGTTCATGCTTTCGGGGTTTGTAATTTCCTGTAAGCGCGACTCTTACTGTTCATTAGAACTGTTTCTGAGAGTCGGCCCGAAACCTTCTGATTTTGAGGAACGCTGGGAGGGTCTTCATGGTTCATCAAACAAAAAAGGGGAGGAAACATAGAAAAAAAAACCCACAAAAAAAATAGTGAAGGGGTGTTTGAGGGTGATGGCAGGAAATGTACTGGAGTGTAAAGTTAAATTTCATTTTAATTTAAGGAGAAACCTAAAGGCAATAAATAAATCGATACCTAGAGACTGTAGAGAGAAAGATAGATAGACAGACAGACAGACAGGTAGACAGATGTTACAGACAGACAGACAGACTGACAGAGAGACAGACAGACAGAAAGAGAGACAGAAAGACAAACAGACAAAATTTGTTCTACAAATTTAGCCTCGGCAGTATTTGAAGGTTTTCCTAAAGCGCTGCATAAACATAGCAGTAAAATTGTGTGTGTGGCAGTGTGTGTGTGTTTGGTACCGGTACCTGTGGTCATACCGGACACAGGCTGATGCCTCCAGAAGCTTATGGCTGACTTTTGTCGACGCTGAAGCCTGTTCAGTCTCTCAGCGAGTCCTTGACTATAGTTATAAAAAACACACAGCGTCACAATTTCTTCAGAAATAAAAACTCTAATAAAGCCAAGAGTCTCATTAAGAACATCTCGGTTCTTGGCTTATCAAAAACTGGACGAAGTCTCGGCGACTGTATTACCAATTTTCAAATCATTTCCAGAAAAAAAGTCGCAAGCATGAACAAGTTTTTTGTTGTTGTTTTTTTTGTATGAATAGACAATTTGCTTGCCAGGTCAACCTGAACTTGACCTCTTTCAACATCTGTAACTCATAAAGACTGTAAAAGGCGGAGATGCCACTAATACAAGCAAGAAAAAAAGCTTTTTACCACAACAAACCTTCCTTTTTTATCTGTTTATATATATTTATATTTATATTATCTGCTCTTCTGAGGGGTTATAACGGTTCTATAGGGTTATAACGGTTCTATGGGGTTTTAACGGTTCTATGGGGTTTTAACGGATCTATGGGGTTATAACGGTTCTATGGGGTTATAACGGTTCTATGGGGTTATAACGGTTCTATGGGGTTATAACGGTTCTATAGGGTTTTAACGGTTCTATGGGTTCGTAATGGGGTTATGACGGTTCTATAGGGTTATAACGGTTCTATGGGGTTATAACGGTTCTATGGGGTTATAGCGGTTCTATGGGGTTATAAAGGTTCTATGGGGTTATAACGGTTCTATTGGGTTATAATGGTTCTATGGGATTATAATGGTTCTATGGGTTCGTAATGGGGTTATGATGGTTCTATGGGGTTATAATGGTTCTATGGGGTTATAATGGTTCTATGGGTTCGTTATGGGGTTATGATGGTTCTATGGGGTTATAATGGTTCTATGGGGGATCCTGGTCAACATTTCTTCATTTCATTAAATACAGTAAATACAGTGCCTTGCATAAGTATTCACCCCTTGAACATTTCCACATCCACATTTCATAACATTGTTAACGCCGTGCTCCCAACACCGTGCTTCATTTATGGATTTACTGGTTACTCCACAACAAACATTTGATACAAAGCCAAGAGAAGCTGGAATTTCACTGAGGAATATTTTTCTACATGTACCGAATCTCAAAACAGGATTTCATGAGTTCATGATTTTCTAAAAGTATCCAAACAATGGTTTATGGAGGTGCTGGTCTCAGCGGTTTCACATTTTCAACAGTGGATTCAAAGGTTTTTGGGTTTTTTCCGGATTGTTCCAGGAGCAGGTGCAAATACTTTTGCAAGAAGCTGTACAGTAGAGGTGATGTTTTAAGCTTTCAGCGGGTGGTCAGTTGGAGTGCACTGAGGTCACCCTCATAGGCACGTCGTATGTGGCGCGTACACACCTTTCAAACCTGCGTTTCTTTTTCCCGGAGTCCTCGGGTGTCTTCGAGGGCTTGTCTGTTTGTTTTGGAGGCGTCTGGAGCAGCGCTTGGGCGGATCGAAGCCACTCACTGACAGACCTCTGTCGCTGCTCCTGAGCAGGAGAGTCCAGACGACTGGTGCTGGTGTCGGGATCTCCGTCGCTATTTAAAGAGTAGTCGGAGATCTCCGCCGCCACCTGACGTCAAAGAAACATGACTTTTTTAGTGACAATTTCTAGTGAGTCGCTTTGTTACAAAACATGAAAGTGAAATGTTTCCGGCTGTCAGTCTTTGCTTGACGAGAGACATGTTAATTATCACCGCCCCACACTGGAGCACTGCCGAACGCTCCGCTCTGATTGGTTAGAAATGAGAGATGTAATTCCAGCAAAATTGTGTTGCATGCCTCAAGTGCTCTAATGACTGGACTTCTATTTTAAAAAGAATTTTGGCCTAAGCAGAGGCACCCATCAAGTCCTCCGTCCAGCCTGGGCCTCACCGCAATCAACCGTTTACTTCATCCAATACACGCCGTAATTACAGAGGGCGTTATAATCAGTTCAAGTAAATGATCAGGATACTTTAAAATCATTTATGAGCAAAACATAAAATAACACGTTAAAAGTAAAATAAATAATAAAAAGTGAATATTTATCCAAATATTAGAAAAACAATTAAAATAATAATAAATAGCTTTTTTGTTATAAGTAGCAACATAATAATTGTAACAAAGCAATATTAATATTATTATATTTCAGAGAAAGGTTTAATAATAGAGAGGCTGTATTAGCGAGGTTGTATTAGCGAGGTTGTATTAGGGTTGTGAGAACCTACCAATTTATAATAACAACAATATCAAAGGAATTATGAGTCAGGTCGTAAAAAGACACAGAGGCAGGAAATGACAAAGTGCAAATCTTTTAAATAAGTGTAAATGTTTGACGCAACTGTCTGTCTGTGTGTGTGTGTGTGTGTGTGTGTGTGTGAGATGTCTTAAAACAACACATCTGACAGCAAAGGAACTGGTTTGTTATGGAAAAATCTGGTGCGCTACCTGCCTCCGTGTCATGTGGAGGCATGATCAGCATTCCAGCCAGCCCAGTCAGCCCACGTGCTCTCTCTCTCTCTCTCTCTCTCTCTCTCTCTATCTCTCTCTCTCTTTATGACTTGAGTCAACTCCAGCCCCACAGGGCAGGGTGCCAACAAACATCACACTGCACATGCTTACTTTCTCTTTACCCCCACCCTCCTGAATGTGTTTCTTCTAGTCCTTTTCTTGTCCCTCTCGGTTGATCCCACCCCCCAGCTCCAGAACACCATGTTCCTGGCTTTAAGTCAAAAATGCGTTCAGGCTGCAGCGAGTGAAGCTGAATGGAGCCGTGCACAGATTTTATACTCTATCAAGACTCTCACTTTTTTATTTTACTTTTATTGAGGAAGCATTTCCTTCGTTCCTGCACGTGCAGGTCGGGAACAGGACGGATCAGTGGCTGGATGAGGTACATAAGCTAGTTGTAGGTCAAATGTCTGACCAGTGAGTGCTTGATTTCATAAAGGAGCACAGAGCCACCAAGGAGGCGCCAAAACTTAATGATTCACGTGGGCATGCAAACAAAAGTCACCTTGAATCATTAAAGACAAGCTGAGTAAGTCTGCCTCTGGGAGTCGTCTCATAAAGTGGAGGTACAATTCAGGACTGATAACAAAATCTAACACTAAAACTAGCAGTGAAAAAAAAAATTATAGCATTTGTGTAAAAAAACAAAATGAGGAATGTAATACAAAACAAAACCTAAAATAAAGCAAAACAAAACAACAACAAAAAAAACGCATTTAAAATGATTTATGTTTTCTTTTCCTCCTTGATTTGCACTGAGTGCTACCCCACTTAAAGATGAAGATGAGACAGTTACAGACTCGTTCCAAAAGGGGGCAGTGAAGTGAAAACTAAAACGAGTGCTATAAAATGAAATAAAACTTTATCAACATAAAAATACAGTATTTCTATTTAGCATTCTGTATTTATCCTACTATATATACATTTTTTTTCATCAACTTCTTTTAGTTTATATTTTTATTTCTTTATTTATATAGTAAATACTGTAAATCTTTCTTTTTGTGCAATACTGTTTCTTATGTGCAATATTGAGGGGGCTCTGAGTCCAAGAATTTCACTGCCGGAAACGATGTTCCTGTACATAACAATAAAACTTGAAACTTGAATAAAAATAAAACTGGTGATAAAACAAAAACTTAAAACGAACTTACATGAAATATCTAATTTATAAAAACTGGAATCATGACCAATGAAACCGAAGACAATCTGATCAATTCTGACTCTGGGAGTCGTCTAATCAAGCGCAAGTACAATTCAGGACTAATAACAAAAACAAACAAACAAAAAATTCTAAGCTAAAATAAAAAAAGCACGAAGTGCTACACCACCTTAAAGATGAAGATGAGACAGTTACAGACTCGTTCCACAAGGTGGCAGTAAAGTAATAACTACGTCAACCACTAAAATTCAATAAAACTAGTTAATTTCTCTAAATTAAACTAAAACTTCTACTAAAACTGAACTTAAATAAGAACACAACTTAGAGTGAATAAAAATATTAAATCTGTAATGAGTCAAAGGTACAATTTATTTAAATAAAAGTGGATAAAACCAAACTTTGCCACAAAAATCGTAGATCAGAGGATCATTAAATTGCACATACACACATATTTTATTATTATGTAATAATAATAAAAAAGGAAAGCGACAGTCTGTTGTGGAGTGACATTATTAATTAGCAACACCAAAATATTCACCATATTTTCTGGAGATTTCAAGTTTGCACCCTAATAATGCCACATTTATTTGGTCACGGGCCCAAATGAGCAAAATTGGCTGTGCTTTCCAAGTGAAGTGGGCGGGGCATACTTCCTTTCTTTTTTTGTTTTTAATCACAGCAGCACTAGCCAATCGGGAGCATCTTTGTGCTCATATGTGCAGAAGAGGGCGGATAGTGCTTTCCTCTGAGTGGGTTACGTCGCCCTGTGATGCGGTGCGAGCGGCAGTTCGAACAGATGTGTTCAAACAAATAAATAAACGAGTGATAATGGATTTGTGTTTTCTATCAGCTCGCAAGGCTAAATCTTGTAAATTTGGATGAAAGTCAGAGAATCAAATTAGCATCCGTCAGGTCTTAGGTCTGATCGCTGCGTTATCGACCACAGAAAAGGCAGGACCATGTGACCATTTTTTCCAGTCGTCACCGCGGCTGTAAAGACTTGAATATCTTAATATAACCTTATTTGGACTTCAGACTGCTCTGTCTGAATGCTACAGTTCCGATATCTGGATATTCAAATGGCCACGCCCATCGCCTCCAGCTGATTATATCTGGAAGCGAAACAAGCGACTCCAATTTCTATAAACGGTTCGATTCTGAGTTCGAGTTTATGTCTGCAGTGTTGCAGACGTTCTTTTTTTGAATGCACAGGTTTTATCTGGGTTCTCTGGTTTCTTCCGACCTCTCAACATGTTGGTAAATAGATCACCTGGACTAAAGTAGCTTAAAAAATGTCTGATTGGCTCATTTGGTTGGCTAAAAATAAGGCATTTCTAGAAAAATTTAATAAACAAAAAAATTTAATTTAATTTTTTAAAAACCTATAAAAATATTCAATAATAATAATAATATTCCGTGAATATTCTTATAAATTTTACATAATTTATTAGACATCTGAAAAAAATGATACATTTTTGAGCTTTAAAATAATATTTTAAAAAGTAAACCCATCTTTAAAAATATTTTAGTGAACTAAAAATGATAGAAATGATTATTATGATGTTTTTGGTTTTTTTTATTTCCGCCTCATTCCCAGTGTTCCCAGGACACCGACTCTACCACCATCTTGACCGGGGCATAAAGTGACTGAAGGTGATGAATGAGTTAGAAATCGGTTGTTGTTAAGGGATCACACGTCCCCTAGTGGCTGACAGAGCTCCAGGCATGAAGTGCAGAGTATTGTGGATGTCAGAGTGAAACACCGCCACAACATCAGATGTCTCTGTAGTAAATATCAGATATTCAAAAATCTTGTTCGCAAATCTGCATAGCTCGAGGCCCCTGAGCGCTCAGACCCCGACTTCCCAACACGCTGGGACACGTGGAGAGAAGAATTTCACTGCACTGTAATGCA
This sequence comes from Tandanus tandanus, assembly GCA_039654325.1. Classification (NCBI taxonomy): domain Eukaryota; kingdom Metazoa; phylum Chordata; class Actinopteri; order Siluriformes; family Plotosidae; genus Tandanus; species Tandanus tandanus. Next base: position 72,122,435 of record JBCNYH010000001.1, read on the forward strand.
GACGTAACAAAAGTACTTTTGCAGTTTAGTGAGTGAAGAAATTTAAAAACATGTGAACACGACGCCTGAAAGGTTAAAATGCTGTAATCAAAGTAAAGGGTGTTCACACTAAATATTGACTTTTTTTCTCAAAAAAGAGACTGTTATTGTTGTTATTATTATATATTGTTGTTTGTTTACTTATTCTCATCAATATGATCCAATATTCCATGAAATAAATACTTGAATAGAACTCGGGTTCTGATTTATCTTCATTTTGTTAAGTGTAGAATCATCACTGCATCTCTGGATTTTTAATTTCTAATCCGTTCCACATGGTTTGAAGTTATGTGCAAAAGTCAAAAAAGTTAAATTTGTGACACCTTTCTATTTTTCTGAAAAATTGGTATTTTCAGTGTTTTTGTTTATTATCCGCACTTTTACCTCAATATACTTGTCGGAATGATATTTTTGGTTCTTGTTGCCTACAATAGCATTGTTGTTGTGAAATTTTTCTTTGCTTTACTTAAAAATTCAGTTTTAATTCAAAAAGCATTTCTGTTTTTCTTCTTTTTTTTTGGACTTTATTTTAGTTTTTTCCTTCGATGGTGTGCAGTAGAGACTCAACGCGTTACATTTACTCACCGGAGAAATTTGTTCCATTGAAGCAGGAGCGTCCTCGTGTTCACTCTCAGAGTCGATGTGGGGAAGTTCATCCCTATCTATAAAAAACAGAAATGTATTACAAAACCTCATAACCCCTCGTAATGCATCATTACACCTCATAATGCATCATACCACCTTGTAATGCATCATTACACCTCATAATGCATCATAACCCCTCGTAATGCATCATACCACCTCGTAATGCATCATTACACCTCATAATGCATCATAACCCCTCGTAAGGCATCATTACACCTCATAATGCATCATACCACCTCGTAATGCATCATACCACCTCATAATGCACCATAACACCTCGAAAGGCATCATTACACCTCATAATGCATCATAACACCTCATAATGCATTATAACACCTCATAATGCATCAAAACACCTCGTAATGCATCATAACACCTCACAATGCATCATAACACCTCGCAATGCATCATAACACCTCAAAATGCATCATAGCAACTCACAATGCATCATAATACCTCATAATGCACCATAACTCCTCGAAAGGCATCATAACACCTCATGAAACCTCATAATGCAGCCTAATACCTCGTAATGCATCACTAGACCTCTTAATGCATCATAACACCTTGTAATACATCATATTAATACATCAGTTTATAACACTAAATAACATGTCATAAAACATCATAAAACCTCAAACCTTATAATGCATCATAAAACGTTATAATGCATCATAATGCAATAATTGTTGTTTTTCTTTAGAAAGAATCACAAATTGTTGCACAGACCTAACACTGTAGTCTCCTTCTAGGATGCTTTACATTCTTATAGAACTTTACTTAATGGGGATACAGCATGTCATTTTTTCCCTCACCTGCTCCAGTGCAGAGGAGGCGCTCGTGTCTGCGTGACCCTCTCACCGACGTGCGGGATCTCCCAGTGGTTCCTGTGAAAGTGAAAGGAAGCTGTAACCGGCGCTCGCCGTCAGACTGCTCATCCTCGCTGGATGCCCAGGCGATGTGGACGGGATCATCGTCTCCTGAAGCAGGTCTCGCTACACGGACATAGTGTTTTTTAATGGATTTCAGGGTCATGTGACCCCAGCAAGATGTAGTATAGGTCTTTCCATAAATGTAAATAAACGTCACCATATCAGCGACTTGAAAAAAGTGTGAGCTCATTTACCAGATGTGGACGCCTGCGCCAGCTGCTGCAGCCGTCTCGTCGCGTCGCGTTTCTGAATCAAATAAAAAATTTAAACAAATGTTTGTAGCAAATTTAGGAAGAGATTTAACAAATATATATATCAGAGCTGTGTGTGGATTCCTCGCCCACCACCTCCATCCCAGGCGTGTCCAGGAAGCTGTCCCCACATCGTTCCCATGACGCCTTCGCAGCCTTCGGTGTCTCACAGTTTCCCCTCTGGACGAAGGTCTCCCTGACGTCGTCCGGAAACAACACGCATCTCATATCCCGCGTCTTCTTTTTCCGCTTTCGGAGAACAGACACGGTTTGTTAACAAGCTGCGTGAGCTCAGTTTTGTATATTCAAACCACAGCGCCGTAGAATCCTCGATTCTGATTGGTCAGGATTCTGACGGGTGTATACGAATACGCTCGTTCTAATGTGTCATCGTTTCCATAGTGACAAGAGAAAATGTGAATAGAAACATATTGCATAACTTGTTACCATGAAGGAGTGACAGGAAAGTCAGAATTGAAATCCCTGGAATAAAATTTTAAGATTTAGATCATTTAAGTCACAGGAATTGGGGCGGCACGGTGGTATAGCGGTTAGCGCGTCCGCCTCACAGCAAGACGGTCCTGGGTTCGGCGAGGGCGTCTCTGAGCGGAGTCTGTATGTTCTCCCCGTGCCTGTGTGGGTTTCATCCGGGTACTTCCTCCCACAGTCCAAAGATATGCACGTTAGGCTAATCAGCTGTTCCAAATTGCCCCTAGGGTGGTTGTGTGCGAGTTGGCCCTGTGATGGTCTGGCAGGCTGTTCAGGGTGTACCCCGCCTTCACCCAGAGTCAGCAGAGATAAGCACCAGCCTCTTTGTGACCCTAGTAGGATTAAGCGGTTCTGAAAAGGAATGAATGAGATGAGTCACAGGAATGAGATCATGTAAGTCACGAGAATGAGATAATACATTTACATAGCAGTGACTTCATGATTCATATATCGGGCTCCACAACATAACGATCGAATTCCCTTCCCATCAGTAAGGAACGGGTACAAATGAACTACCTCGCGAATTATCTCACTCAGGAAACTGAGATAATCTGAGAACAGAAAACTGTGAATTATCTCGCAATGCGGACAACAGTGATTTCATCCTCACACATTGCACAGCCATGACTGAATTATCTCATATTGATGACCTCACCCGTGTGACGTCACTATCCTTAATTATCTCATTCCCACAAGATAATGATGTTGCTCCTTCATGCTTTTAAGGTTATTTCCACAACTTCGTCACCGGAATATTTTTCGTAAGGAAGCTCTGGAAGTGAGTATTATTATTTAATTAATAAAAAGGTTAATTCTGAGAGGAATAAAACGGATTACTGATAAACACACCGTGTTTGTTTTAGTTTTGAAGTGAAGAAAGGGTGCTAACTAAAAAAAAAACACTTATTCTTACCTTTGCAAATGAAGGCATTGTGTTTAATTATAGAATAAAATGAATAAACCAAGCGGTTAAATGATTAAAAAAGACTTTTTTTTTTAGTAATAATAATATTTGCAACACCGCTCTGTAGCTCACAGGTTAGCCGGATGCTAAGAGTTTCAGTCGGCACACAAACACAGCATCTTCTTCTGCGCGTCACATCAGTGGGAGAGATTTACAGCGCTGACACCTAGTGGCCGAGTGCGTGTACTGCAGCAACACCAATAAAAAAAAAAAAAAACGTGTGAAACGTCGAGGGAGAAAATCCATCCACTCCCTCCCTCACTGAACCGCTTCATCCTCCGGGGGTCGCGGGAGGGCTGGAACCTCTCCGGGCGAAGGCGGGGTGCATCTCTGAACAGCTCGCCAGACCATCACAGAGCCCACACACACACACACACAAAACCATACACAATGGCAATTAGCCTCATGTGCATGTTTTTGGACTGCGGGAGGAAACTGGAGTACCCGGAGGAAACCCATGCAAGCATGGGTTTCACACATAAATGCCCTCGCCGAGCCCGGGACTCGAACCCAGGACCTTCTTGCTATGAGGCAGAGGTGATAACACCAGAAAATCCCTCCATCAACAAACAAGCAGACAAATAAATCAACAAATAATTACATTTTTTTAATTTATTTAAAAAGTAATCATTCGTTTAATTTCTATAAAGATTATAATTATAAATATATGCTTTTAATTTTACACTAACAAGAAATGATTGTTAAATATATTTTAACAATAACTCATTAATGTATTTGATCTGATAGATTTTTTTAAAAGTATGAATACTAATCAATTTTTTTAAATAAAAAAATTCAAGAAATCTACAAAGTAAATAAATAATTTTAATAAAGCCCTGATGTACATAGTAATTACTGGACACAGGATTTTTTTAATGATTATTTTATGTGAAATAAATTAAAATTATCTAATGAATTTTTTTTTTCATTATTTGTTAATAAAAAAAAATTAAAAATAAATAAATAAAAACGACACCCGAATGATTCTTTTTCAGATTGACAGATTTTTATTACGGCAAATTTAAATCTCCCTGGAGATTTAAAATAGCAGGTTAAACATACAAAAAGAAAATACACGTAACATTTTTTTTTGTTTTATATTAAATATGTAAAAAGCAGGTCAAGTTATTCACAAATAAAATGAAAACATGCGACACAGTTGTTTTTGGGGAATGCATACGGAGGGGGGGCGGAGAGAGAGAACAAACAAAAAGAGAGAACATTTGATTCTATTTATACGTATTAACAGTACATTACATTCCTCTTCATTGTACACGAGAATAAATGAGCGGTGGAGTTCGAGAGTGGAACTAAAATGCAACATCATCATCATGAGACAGTATACGATGCACTGGAACACTGCGCTTCTGACTGACAGAGTCACCGTCTCGTCACGTCCTCCTGCTAAAACCCCGGACTTTAAAATTATATTAAAATATCTTTAATATACAACTTTTTATTTATTTCAATGATTTTTTTTCCCTCCTCAGAACATTTCAGGCTTTGAAAAAAAAAAAAGAAACGACAAAATAAAACCTCCAAAGAATCTTCGCGGAGATCGTCTAACCGATAGCAAGAACGGACTGAGACACTGAGCAGCTCGTGGTGGATAAAAATGACTCGGAGAGAGATCCGCAGGAAGAAAATAATATCACCAGAGGAGGAGTGTAGATTTTATTTATTGCGCATTTTATTCCTACAGCCGGTTGCACCATCTGCACGTGAGCACTAGATGGCGATACTTCCCACGTTGAAGTTGGATACATGTGGGTGTGGCCTAGCTGCCATTTTGTTCAGCATTTTATCCATTCTTTCATCATTTTCTAAGTCACGTAATCCTAATCAGAATCGCGAGGAGGCTGGCGCCCATCTCAGCCGACTCTGGACGAGGGCGGGGTACACCCTGAACAGCTCGCCAGGCCATCGCAGGGCGTAGTATAGTTTAGTAGAAGCTAAAACATCCACTCAGCCAATTTCATTGGAAAGTGCATCTGCTGTAGTTGAGTTTGTTTCATGGCTCGACTGTGGCGTGGAATAGCAAGGTTAGCGGAACCAAACTAGCGACGTACACGTATATAATTATATTTTATATAATGTTGCTCTAGAAAGGAAACCTCTGTGCTGTTCATTTTCTGCCGTATATTTTTACGATAGTTCTTTCAATTAGAAAAAGGACGTTTTACCTGATATCTCGACTCATTATTGAAATAATCGACGGAATCCTCAATAGAATAACCGATAGCTGCAGCCTGAAACATAATTGCAGTGGGTAAAAACACACGTTTTGTCTATGGACAGAATTATCGTGGCGTTATTGTTGCTTGTTATTATTTAAGACTATTTTAAAACGATGCTACTTGGTGCAATTCTTAGTTATTTATTCAATGTTTTTATTTTAAATTGTGTGTAAACTTAAACGTAGTGAACATTTCTCCTTAACACCGGCGGTGCGACCGGCTACAAATTACTCTTCTTAACACCAGTAACAAGTAACCTAAGCTAGCAAAAAGCTCTTGGATGGAACGTTAATCATTATTATTAGTAGTAGTAGTATTATTATTATTATTATTATTATTACCTCTGCCAGAAGGTTATGCCTTCACCTCTGATTGTATGCAACATAACATATGAATTATTTTTCTCAAGTATGCTGTAGTACATGTAATAACCCACCAAATTTTGGAGGTGATCCATTAATGGGATCAAGTTAAAAAAATAAATAATAAATAAAAAAAATAAAATAAAAAAAATCCCTAATTCTCCCAAAAAAGGCCTTTTCTTTATTATGCTGCAAAAAGTTCATCAGACACCCACTAGGGGGAGACATTTCATTATAACTATGCCAAGTTACAATAATCCATTCATGCCTGGCGGAGTGCCCCACTGGTTTATTATTACTATTTTTATTTTTATTATTATTATTATTATCATTATTTACTTGGGCATTCTGAAGAATATATTAATATATTAATAATTAGATTTTAATGAGGTGGGAGTTATCTCAGTAAAAGCTATGACGTGGTATGGCGTAATTAGACGCTTTCAGCATTTCGTGAACGAATAGCTTAGTCAGAATTAGGAGAGTTCAGAAATGTGCATTTTGTTTGTTTGTTTTCTTTTGTTGACGCCTCACAATCATCAGTACTTTTCGTAAATGCTGATCGTAATCAATTCAGTTCAGCTGTATTTGTATAGAACATTTTTTTTTTTTTTTTTTTTTTTTTTATACAATTGTCACTGTCACAAAGAAACCTTACATAGTAAACAAGTTTAGTAAAAAATTTCAACATGGCTCTCTAAACCCTACACATCCCTAATGAGCGAGCCTGTGGCGACGGTGGCATGGAGAAAGGGGAAACCAGGTGGTGGTTCAGACGTCCTGATAGAGCAGATGGAAAAGAAATCCTTCATTGTATTAAAACTAAAAAAAATGGAAGCCGCAGCGCTGTGAGGAGCAGGAGAACCAGTGTTCAGCATTCGGGATGAAAGGCGTGGTGTACAGGAACGACATTTCATTTTCATTTCACAAAATACTGGGAAAAAAAAAAAAAAAAAAAAGAGAATCATAATAAAAGGTTTCTGGACTTTTTCTCTTGTGCCATCTTAAAATTAAAGTTAAAACTCACAAACGCCAAAGATGTGTGTGTGTGTGTGTGTGTGTGTGTGCGTGTGTGTGGGGCGATGATGTTCAGTATTCATCCTGTGTATCGTCAGGGACTTCCGCTTCCTGTGCCAGAGCCTCATGTTCTCCTTCTCCTCCAGTCTCCTGGATACACACACACACACACACACACGCGCAATGTTATCCGTTACTTTACCATATTGTCTCTTTAAACTCCCCTGAAGGGGTTTTTAATTCACAGACACTTTAATCATGTATTTTAAATGGAATTGAACCCCGATTTTAAATAAACCACAGATGGAGGTGTATTTTCTTTAGAAAGAGACAGGAAAAAAAAAAACATTCTTTTCTTCACTGGACAATTCGATCAGCAGTGCGTATCAAATAAAATCCCCTTCTCGCTTCACACGCTGCAGTGTCACAGTTTTACTAAGCTGTCCTGATACTTAACCCGGGATCAGGTGCTATTCTCTTCTATAACCTCAGAAATGAGTTCAATACCGTTACAGCGAGAGACATTTTAGGTGATTAAAAAAAACGTGCTCAAGAAGCGACTGCGGCAGCAATTTGGCGGAAATGGGTGTAAATTGTTACCTGTTTGAATCAGAGGGGGAGGAGTCTCTTGTGGAGACAGAGAGACGTCACATTCTAGTGACTCTGAGGACGAGAACGCTGCCAGAGATGAGCGTGACAGTAAATCCAAAATGGTTTACGCAGCTTTTTGTTACGCAACGTTTTGCCGACTCGTCTTTCCTGTCGTCGGTTGGTTTTGGAACTAAAAGAAATGTTTTCCGTGATTTCTGTGCGGCTCAGCACTGGACCATAACGTGTTATGATGCCCGGGGTCAGTAACGCAGCCCAGCCATTCCAACGAGTTCGCGTCACTACCAGGATGGAACAGCCAATCAGAAAAGCAACATGACTCTGAGCATGGCTAGAGACGTGACACTCGCGCGCGCTTTCACAACAGGCATGGACTGACGTTGCTGGAAGGAACCGCCGATGTCATACGTGATCGTTTTAAAGAGCAAATAACACTAATTCACCACAGGGACACTTTAATAGTATAATCTGTTATGAATTCGTTTAATTGCATAATTTTTGATTTCAGTTCAATTTTTTGTTTTTTTAGTCAACTTTTTGTTTTAATAGTTAATTAATTAATTAATTTTTGTTTTTTTATTTAACAGTAATTGCTCCCGAGTGGCGCATCGACAAGGTGCGCGACTATCAACCCGGAGATCGCAAGTTCGAATCTGAATTGATGCCACAGCCGTCCATGACCGGGAGTCCATGGGAGCTAATTGGCTGAGCTCTCACGGGAGGGAGGGATGGCATACGCTCACTTCCCTGTTACTCACAGCGATCACCAGCCAATCATGGGCGTCTGTGAGCTCATTCGGACGAGGGGGCGGATAGCGCTTTCCCTCCGAGTGTGTTAGGCCGCCCCCAAACACGCATGCGCAGCAGTTCGAAAAGAGGCGGGTGGCAGCATTGCATGTCACGGAGGGGGCATGTGCTTGCTTACGCCCCTCCCTGGTCGGTGGTGGTCGTGTGATAGGGAAGGCTAAAAGTTGATGGGTGGGAATTAGGGAACGACTAAATTAGGGAGAAAAATGGGGAGAAAGAAAAAAAAAAAAAAACATGGCAGAATTCTTTTTATTTTTTCCTTTAATAGTAATACTATCGTTTTTAAAGATGTATATTTTATGTCATATGATACGTAACCTTCAAAGAAAAAGGCCCAGTCCTTACTTTCTATCCCGGATTAGGAAAAGCTCAGACCTGCTCATCTGTGGAGTACAGCACTTCCATGATTCGATCCACGAAGGGTCCGTTATCTGCGCCCTGTTCCTGGCACAGCAGCTCCACGTCCCGCAGCTTCCCGAAGTAGTAGTCCCGCTCTTTCTCCGCGCCCTCCAGCGCCAGCTTTAACGTACCCAGCTGTGTACCGAGGGGAGAAGGCAAACGGGGGCGGAGTGAGATAAACCATTGAGACAACAGCCAAAAGCCTAAAAGCCACGCTAACAACACGCGCTAAGTCATGCTGGTTAATCAGTGCAGCTAGTGTGATATTTCTCACGTTTCCAGTGTCAGAGCACAAACTGCAGTGGTATAAGAGAAAGAAAACACTGAGCCACGTGCTGTTAAAGGAAAATAATCCACTCTTCTGTCTTGGCTCGGTGCCCTTGACTCATTTCCTGTAGCTGCACGACCTCGAGTGTTTTATTCCTCGTAGCTGGAGCGTTAATTTATTAAACATGAGAATATTATGAGTTAACAGGGTAGACGGTTTGTGAACCTGTTCGTTGAGCTGCGCTACTTGAGCCTCCAGCTCCTTCTCGCCCTTGGCCGGGGTCGCTGCTGGCGTTACGGGGCCCTTTTTGGCAGAAGAGGGTCGCGAGGTTGACGTGGACGATTTGGGGGTTGAACTCGATGATCTAGTAGCCCCTGGGTCACATGGTTGGTATAAACATTAGCAGATGACACTGTTAGCCTTCACCTCATGCCCCCGTTTAACCGGTTAGTTGGTTAATTACCCATTAAAAATGGTTAGGTAAGCCGGGCGTGAAGACTGACCTGCTGTAGGGGAGCTGGCTGCGTGGGCCGACTTCTTCGGCAGGTTGAAGATCTGCTCTCCAGGATCTGGAGGAGGGATTGCGTCCTGGCCCTGTCGCGCCTCCACGGGATCGTACTCCTTCCCGTCGTAGTTGGCGTCGAAGAACTTTTTGAACCACTGGATGAAATCCAGGTTGTCCTGAAACCGACCCTTGACCAGCTTCTCGACTGGAATTATCTGCAAGGCAGTTTCACACGTTCACTGAACCATCCGTCCATGCACTCTGATCAATCAGTTACTGCCCGGGCGTCCGTACGCAGCCTCGTCTGTCTGGCGCTTCCGGGGTCGCTCACCTTATCCACGTTCATCCTCTTGAAGGAGGCTTGAAGAAGTTTGAAGTTGTGAATGTACTCGTGTTCCAGCTTGGCCTGGAACTTGACCTTCTTAAGACTGATGCAGCCGGGAAACAACATATCCATGAACTGGCAGTAAGCAGCGCCTTAATACAACGCAAGAACACGACATCAGCGTGGGGAGAACACGTTACATGAGGACATTGAACAAATTAAACACGGAGTTACTGTTCCGCCATAAGTTTATACATGCATTTTATAACGAGATTTGTGTCTATGAGATAATTAAAACAGCAATAACAACGAAGAACAATAAACAATAAGGAACAGGAATGAGATAATTCTCTCGTTCTTGTGCTTTAACAAAGACATAGATCAGCAAAGGCACAAAAACAAGATACCTGAAGCATAACCACAATGACATGATAATTAACGCATAATAACAAGGTAAAGCATGAAAACGAGATAATTGTGTAATCGTGAATGTACTCATTCTTATTCATGTGCTTTAACTGAGTCACGGTGTCGAGATAATTATCTCATCCTCGTGCTTTGATTAAGGAATAGGAACAAGATAATTAAAGCACAAGAACAAGATAACCATATAGGAATGAAACATTTAAGGTACAAGAACAAAACAATTCATTCAGGAACAAGATAATCAAGATAGAACCGAGATAATTAAGGCACAGGAATGAGATCACTAAAGGTATGGAATTTACAGTGAAAACAAGTCAACTAAAAAGTTAATAGCATAGAAACGAGATCGTTAAAGTCACAAAAACGAGATAGGTAAAGGAACAGAAACGAGATCGTTAAAGTCACAAAAACGAGATAGGTAAAGTCACAAAAACGAGATAGGTAAAGGAACAAACGAGATCGTTAAAGTCACAAAAATGAGATCGGTAAAGGAACAGAAACGAGATAGGTAAAGGAACAGAAACGAGATAGTTAAAGGAACAGAAACGAGATCGTTAAAGTCACAAAAACGAGATAGGTAAAGGAACAGAAACGAGATAGTTAAAGGAACAGAAACGAGATCGTTAAAGTCACAAAAACGAGATAGGTAAAGGAACAGAAACGAGATAGTTAAAGGAACAGAAACGAGATCGTTAAAGTCACAAAAACGAGATAGGTAAAGGAA
>JBCNYH010000001.1:72133533-72163590 GCA_039654325.1 Tandanus tandanus
AACGAGATCGTTAAAGTCACAAAAACGAGATAGGTAAAGGAACAGAAACGAGATAGTTAAAGGAACAGAAACGAGATAGTTAAAGGAACAGAAACGAGATCGTTAAAGTCACAAGTAGTTAAGAAATTGGAAAGAGATGTGTAAAATGTTAAAACATGCTAGAAAATAAGTTCATAGAAATGAGGGCCCAAATATGATCATCTTCTAATTTCACAGGAAGTATTGCGTACTAAAGAAAGTCACATCAAACACTCGTTATTAGTTATAACGTCGCTAGCAGCTACCACCTTCAGCTGGTCTCGAATACAAACCACCTCACAGAAACAGAAACAAAAACAAAAACAACCAAACTGCGGCCCTGATGGAAATTCACATCACAGGGACTCCTTCCTTAAATGTTAAATCCAAAAGTACCGTATATCTCCATACATAGAAAAATACAGGAAACAGCGATAAAAAAAACCAACTGAAACACAAGGGCTCCATGGGAAACTTTATCCATCCAACTCGTGTGGTTTAATCTCTACTAGCACACTTCACTAGCCAGTTTCCCGTGTTACTGTATTACGCAACCTATTTTTACAGGTAAGAATATACGAGACTGGGGCGCAACTATTTCCACATTAACCATTCCAATGATGGAGAGAGTCAGCCGGGTTTACCTGAAGAGAGCTGCTCCACTTTCGTGTAGTTTAGACTGAGCAGATCGTTGACCCAGGCTGTGATGTCATGCCTGCTCATCGTCTCCTGGGTGATTGAGGTAGAATACACGTTGACCGCCATGCCCCAGCTGTAAACACCACACCCACACACACACACACCCACACACACACCCCAACATTAACTCCAGAAGGTTTCAAACGGAACTAAAACCCAAACTTCGTTTCAATCGTGTGTACAGGACGCTTCGCTTGTCCAGCGTCGTGTTTCCATGTTCATCAGTTATTCAAATATAATAAACACACTTTCGTTTCCAACAAAAACAAATGTCCTGTTACACCTCAAAATACTGTTAGGCTGATCACTTTCCCTTTCGTTCTGATCACGTTCGGAATCTGTACATTCTGAGAGGTTTTTTTTTTAGTTCTCATTTGCCTCATAGAAGCTGTAAACAGTCTGTCCCTCTCCACTCTGGTATTCTCTTTTAATTATTCTCTCTTATTGTATCCATTTTCAGACCTTTATTTAGATCGGAGAGCAGTGGATCTCCAAAATATGATTCCTCATCCAAAATACTCCACAGTCCTTCAGGAAGCTGACTTAGGAATGCATGTGCTGGACGGCCTGTTTGGCTTCCTCCTCCCATTAATAATCTTTCCGCTCTCTGTCGCCACTCTGCTCTGAGTGGTTGCTTTCGGACACCTGAAAGCTGTGCGCTGAGTGTGCTGGGAGGAAAAACGGGATGGGTGGGGATACAGGACGTTGTGATGCACTAGTGTACCCCAGTCCAACCCCCAAAAATTATAAAAATTAATCTTTTTATAACCAGCTCAACCAGCCCAGAGGGAAAAGGTAAACATGCACTAACCCCATTTAGCACTCTGGCATTGTCTAACATGACTATTCAACACCGTAACAACATTCATAGGTGAAACAAGCGGAAAAAGAAAAAGAACTTCACTGTTACAAAGCCCTCGCACTGGAGACTCCTTCCAAAAGTCTTCAATAAATGTCTCCACCCAGAGAAACCATTATCATATCAATTCTCCACAGTGATTAAAGATTATTAAATACTAGTAATAGTAACTAAATACTGGAAATACAGAAATATACCAAAGAATAAACAAATTTTAATAAATAAATAGCTGGTTCTCATTACAGTTATAATACTGACAGTGAGAACCAGCTGTTTGGTTTACTGACTTTAAAATAACAGTTATGGAGGTTCACCATTAGTAAATAAGAGTATATTTAAGAAAAGAGAATCGTTAAACTTTAAAATGTAATATATTTGTAATGTGTGTGTCATGGAATTATATAAAGGAGGTAAAAAAAATAAAAAAAGCAGAAAATGAAAACATCCAGTCAGACTTGAATGAAGTGTCTGAAGGAAACCAGTCAATTCTTACACAAGCGGCTTCAAAACTATTGCTTTGAGTCATTACACAGCCCCGAGGTGTTAATTCGATTTAAAAAGTTGCTCATTAACCAACACTAAAACGATTAAACCTGTCAGCGTGGCTAAATGACCTACCAATCTTTTAGCTTCTTTTAACGGGAAAACACTACTCCATACCCGTTTTCGCCAAACCCCGCCTCCTGGCCTGGGATTGGCTACGAATGCGCACGTTGACGCGCCATCCAATCAAAATGGAGGCTGCCGCATAGGCGCGGCCAATCGCATCTCGGGAAGCGGGATGTCTCGGAATACAGGTGGGAAGCAGAACAAAATAGAATATGACCACCAAATGAAAGGATATCAGCCTGTATCCGGTGGTACATAATATGTTAGTATTGAAATTGTCTAAGAGGTCAACATGTTTAATTTGAAATAATATTCTTATTAATATGTCATTAGTGTCTCTCTCTCTCTCACACACACACACACACACACGCAGGGCCTTTTCGTGTCCCGTTTAAACACCACAAGGATGATTTATTGCATGTACAGATAAATCTATTTATCTTTTCTTTCTTACGTTTTAATAACCGATGCAGATATAAACACGTCCAGGGGAGCTGCCGGTAAACATCCTGAGGGAAGATTTCTAGCAATTTCCAAACGCGAGCTAATAAGAGGAACCGCGCGAGACCATTCACATCACTGCATTTCTCTCAGCAGGATTCTAACGGATTTAACGGTCGTTGTTTGTTTGTTTGTTACCTGTACGCGCGCTCTCCCCGCACTGTGTTCTTTCTGTAAGGGATGATGTTGGTTCCATTGTCCTGAATGATGTCGTTATTATTCTCTCCGTTCGGGGACAGTGCTTGAGTGGGACCTGGCATTTGGGTCTGGGAGAAAAAAATCTAGAACCGTTCTCAGAAAATAATAATAACTACAATAACAACAACAACAATAATCCAGCTACAGGGATGGTGATTGTAATAACAGACGAGAAGCTCCGCTTTTTTTTTTGGCTTGTTTCTAAGGCGGGTCTCGCGCTGAGCTCGGCTGTGACGTCAGCCTTAGCGACACTCCCACGTGACTATGAGAGTCGTGATTTCGTTTTGAATCGAAGCTTAAATAAACGTGCAAAAAATATGCATACACGAATATAAATATTCAAATATAAATACAGACTGTTTGTTCTCGATCTTTCCGTCATCAAGTCATTATTTAATTAAATAAAATAAATAAATCTGACTGCAGCGTCCATCCAGTGCAGTACTCCATCCAGCCGCTAGGTGGTGCAAAGTTATCCTTTTTCCGACAGCAGTTTGTGTCGGTGTGTTTAATTTCTCAGAGTTTTGTGGTTGAACTGATTTTTATTTTTATTTTTATTTTTATTAGGGCGGCACGGTGTCGTAGTGTTTAGCAAATATGCCTCACTGCAAGAAAGTCCTGGGTTCGAGTCCCAGGCTCGGCAAGGATGTTTGTGCGCGTGGGTTTCCTCTGGGTACTCCGGTTTCTTCCTACAGTCCAGAGACAACCAATTAGCCTAATGCACGTTAGGCTAATTGGTTGTTTCAAATTGCCCCTTGGAGTGAGTGTAAATGGTTGGGTGTGCGTGGGTCGGACCTGCGATGGTCTGGCGAGGTTTTCAGGGGGTACCCTGCCTTCGCCCAGTGTTGGCCAGGATAGGCTCCGGCCTCCCTGCGACCCTGGCAGGATTAAGCGCTTCGGCAAGTGAGTGATTAAGAATTTTATATATATATATATATATATAAATGATATTTATTTATCGTCTTCTTTTGGTCTTTGCTTTTGCACTGTCACCTTTACACTGTCCTTTCCGAGGCTTGGGGTGGTCCGAGAACTGATCCTTAGCACTGGGGGCTCACTTCAACAGGACCGTGCGATTGGTATCTGTTCAGTGACCCATTCGAGCCGTCCTGTTAATTCATGTCGGAGTTTCTGGGACAGGGCTGTTGAACGGGTTCAGCAGGGAGATGGAGTGCTTCACTGAGAAATAAAACCAGACTTCTGCAGGACGGGAGGGTCGTACTGCATCAAAAACAATTCGCCGTTCTCCATCACTTCGTCGCGTCAACCATTTTGCAAACCCACGGGTACAAAAACGACACGAACCTGATCCACGATCTGGAAAAAATCCTGAAACGTGAAAGCAAAGCCATGATTCGCCCAAAAGTATATGGACTGCCTCTTCATTACGCTCAAACTGTTGCCACAAAGTTAGACTGCACCCCAGACTTCTTCGCCCCCAAGGCCTCACACCATGGCTCCTGGAGCTAAACGAACGCAAATCCACATGGCCACGCCCCAAAACGTGGTGGAAAGTTACCGATGCCGTAATGGGACATTTCATAAGACCATGGGTCAGGCGCCCACAAACTTTGGGTTATTGAATGTAGGTCATGAGTGAGCGCTGCTTCAAAAGTTATCTAAACGCCACCGACAGGAGCGCGGAATAGAACGACTCAGAACTCATGATACTGCGACAAATATAGTCGTGGTGATGCTGAAATGTAAGGAAAGCAGCTAACATAATGGACAGAAAATATGTTTGCGTCAAAAATGTTCACGTTTACACAAACGGCACCAGATAATTTCACTTTCCCTGGTAGATGATGTCAACCACGCAGAAAGGAAGTTCTCACTGTATCACTCGGACTTTTTAATCCTTTTATAGCTGCGATTTTTCAACTACTTCCCATCCTGTCTTGTTATAGTAGCAATAAACGTACAGTCGTTCTATCAAAAGGATTTACGGTGGGCGATCTCTTCACAGGAAATGTTTTACTGAACCTAATCAACAATTCTACATTTTTATTTTAACACTTTGTTATTAGCCCTGGATTAGGGATAACATCCGCCATAAACGCCCTAGCACGAGTTTTTCGACGATATAGAAGTGATAAAATGTTGGTACGAGTGCGGTTAGAAATCGCATTAGGAAATCAGTTACTGAAAACCAATCAAGACATTCCAACCAATCAGAATCCAGAATTCATGAGCTTTGTGGTTCAAGTATGAATATGATACAGTTATTGTATTAGACCAATAACGATATCATGTTTACTCCCACTAACCTTTGGTTCAGTGTGGTCGAAAGCAGGTCTAACACGGAAACCGGAGATGAGCTCGGCTGTAAGTACCGCAGCGCTGCTTTTAACGGACGGAATTGGACTTGTCTGAGAATTCCTGAGATGAATATGATGAGAGATCACACTCATATTTCTATACCTTACTTACACCTTCATGTAAGTACGCTTGCGCTGGTTTTCCATTCCGTTTTCTGAATCCCGCCCCATATTACCGTTCTGTTCTACTCGTACTTGGAACTCCATCACCCAGACCAGAAGATGAGGAATAAAAACACATCCCAGTGTGCTGCTGGAGTAAAATATAAATGAGAGCGTGGTTGGATTGGGACTGTAGAGTTTTATCCTCTTGTAGCATTTCATCAGCGAATTTCTAATTACTCTGTAAAGAACATTTCTGTTTAACGTTCTAGAACATCTACTAAGAAGTTCTGCCCGGCGATGTCTGTATTAATGTCATGGAAGGAGCCTCCAGTGGCGTTTATAGCTGCTATAACATGATACAGCGGTAGATAGCTTTTAACATTCATTATAACAGCGCAATATGATTGGCTCGCTATATATCAGAATAATCAACGGAAGTCGCGAGGTGGATGTTGGAACCTCGCAGTTTTTCCACCATCAAGGATTCTAAAGTCCTAGAAAATTCTATAAAATGCCGTCCCAAAAAATATGAAGAAAGCTGGTGCAATATGGCCCACACGTACATGCTAAAACAATTATTCACCTCAGACGCGGCGGATACCGCTGATCAGACCCCGATATTCACTTCACCTTTGGCGAATAATTGGTAAATATGGTGGCAAGGATAGGGTAGTACCTTTTGGTACCTTCTGCATCGCAGACTGGTCTCCACATATCCAGCGTCATGTGATGCACAAATCAACGAGCGGCCCCACCATCTCACCTATTTTTATGCCGAATACTGTCCGCAGTAGCTTTCGGCTCCGCCCCGTCTTGCAGATCGTGGCGTATCCATGGTAGCAAACCTAGACCGAAAAAACCTGGGTGTATTTCCGACACCCCGGCTTTACTCATTGAATCGAAAACTTAAGTCGCCACCGGCCTGTCGGAAGACAGATGATGACTGTAGAATATAAGGAATTTGAACGACGCCCATTATTTTGTAGCTGACAGTTGGACGTTAGTGGACATTTCAGGCTCTGGATGCCTTGGTATACTTCTTGCATATTTAGTGGTCAATCATTGGTTCCCGTTAGTAGTCGCAACAATTTTGCGATTTGGATCTGTAACTCAATACCCGCCCCCTTCACTTAATGTGTCATCACCGAATTCCATGAACTTCAGTCGCAACGTCACGGCTTTAACATATGTAGCAACAAACAGAAAACCCACACAATTTCGCCAAACTGATTTATCCCAGGGGGAGGCCGGAGCTTCTCGCAGCCGTCTCTGGGCGAAGGCGCGGTCCAAGCTGAACAGCTCCCCAGTCCATTACACTTACACACACACACACACACAACTCACCCTCTCACTCACACCTAGCACCAATTTAGAAAAGCCGATTAGCCTAATGGTTAGAGAAGCGGCTCTGGGACCGAAAGGTCGCTGGTTCAATTCCCGAACCAGCAGGAAAAATGTGTGGCGGTGGGGGAGTGAGCTGCACCTTCTCTCCTCCACCTTCACGGCTAAAGTGCCCTTGAGCAAGGCACCGATCCCCCAACTGCTCTCCGGGCGCCCCAGTGTGAGGCAGCCCACTGCTCCGAGTGTGTGTGTGTGCTCACTTTGGATGGGTTAAATGCAGAGGCAACAATTTCCCTTGTGGGGTTAATACCGTATCAAAATCTAAAAAAATAATGCGAACATTTTTGGACTGTGGAAGAAAACTAGAGTATCCAAGGAAAACCACGCAAGCATGGAGAAAACATGCAAACGCCACATAAAGACACCCTCGCAAAGCCAGGGACTCGAACCCAGAACCTTCTTGCTGCGAGGCGGACTTGCTAACCGCTACACAACCAGATACATATGACGACGGTGCTGGGGAAAAAAGCTGTTAGCGATGACAAGCTGTGGGGTAGAAGAGGATAAACACCATCCTTTGGTTATTTTCCGCGGAAGCGCCACAATGTGTGGGTTTGAATCCCTTGATATTATTTCTGTTTAACATGAACCTTTGTCCATGTAGGGTATAAAAAAAAAAAAAAAATAAAAAAAAAAAAATAAAAAAATAAAAAAAAAAAAAAACAACCACCAGTAAACAGTGTTCATGAATATTTAGTGAGTCTGTACCACTCTGCTCAAATCCCTTTTGTGACTGAAAAGCCTTATTGATTTTTTTCCCTCAGTTCCAGCAACAAACAAGGCTGGTTTGTTTCTTTTTCCCTCCTCCACCTTTTCTGTTACTAAACAAACCCAAACTGTGGTGATATTAAAAATAAAAACAGGCAGTTGTGAGAAGTTTAAAGTTAAGTGCTCATTCTCTCTCTCACACACACAGTCAACGTATGTATGTAAGTAAAGCTAACTAGCTTCCATGCTAACTGCCCTTCTGTTCACACTGAAATTACCTCAACAAACACACACCAAGCAGATTTCTCTCGACAGGACCGCAGAGAGTATTAAAGGAAAGAAAGAAATAAGCAGGGCAGTGTATCGCTGGGACTTTATTAGTAGAAATTAAAATGCTGACAGGTTATAAACTGGTGACAGCTAATCTAGCTAGCAAACACGCTCAAAGCTGCGCGCGCCGGGTTACTTCCGGTCACTCGAACCCGCGAGCGCGTGTGAATTAAGACCTCCGGTTCCTCTTAACATCCGGGACACATGAAGTACACCTTGATCCAAACTCCACTCACCCGTAAACTCCCTCAACTCCCGAACCGGACCCCGTCTTCCTCCTCACGCTGCCTCTGCTCCAGTCCCCACCTCCTGCACTCACTCACTCCCTCACACCGGAACCACACCCTGTCCAACACCATATAAGGAACAAAGGGGAGGGGCCGGCGTCAGGACAACAATCACCGGTCGCGTGGTGGAACGAAGCTACGGAAGCCCAGCTCCGCCAAATCGGCTTGTAAGTCATAATTAGGAGGTAGCTATCAGCTTATTATGACTAAGCCGAATCATAATCACGATTTTATAACTCAGTTATGACCTAGTAGCCTCTAATAAACGACTTAGCGTCTCATACTGTAATTATGACTTACTAACCAATTATGACTTAGTATACCTCTCTCATCATTGACTGAGCATCTCAGTTATGATTTACTAACCCATAACTGGGTCATTCTCATAGAAATGCATATTTTATGTCCCACTCTTTATATATCCAATTTTTTTTAAAGATTGCAGTTTTTTTTTTCATTTTGTATAAATCACATGGTATAATCACACCCAAATGTGTATATATATATATAAACCTATGCCCTAAACTCTATAATTGTGAGATGTTAACTTTTTTTGTGGCTTGGTGTTTCATAATTATAACTTAACACCTCAGTTGGAGAGAGACCTCAATTATGACTTCTCATATTCACGAATTACTATCCTATAATAATGACTTAGTTATGACTTAGTAGCGTCTCATTTACGACTTATCTTACAATTATGACATGCTGTAATTAAGACAGAACATTGTTAACTTCTTTGTGGCTTAGTATGTCATAATTATGACTTACTACCTCAATTATGACTTAACAGCTCATAAGTATGACTTCTCATATCCCAGACGTAGTATCTTAAAGCTACAACTTAGTCGTATTTATCCCATAAATCCAACTTATGATTGACTTACTCAGTTATGACTTAATTATAAGTCGTAAAGTAGAGAGGCTACTATGATTTTCTCAGTTATGACTTAGCACATTATGATTATGAGATGTTAACTTTTTTTTGTGGCTTGGTGTTTCATAATTATAACTTAACACCTCAATTGGAGAGAGACCTCAATTATGACTTCTCATATTCACGACTAACTATCCTATAATAATGATTTACGATTTAGTAGCCTCTCGTTTACGACTTACAAGTATGACATGCTCTAATTAGGACAGAACATTATGTTAACCTCTTTGTGGCTTAGTATGTCATAATTACGACTTACCACCTCAATTATGACTTAACAGCTCATAATTATGACTTCTCATATCCACAACTTAATATCTTATAGCTACAACTTAGTTGTATTTACCCCATAAATCCAACTTATGAATGACTTACTCAGTTATGACTTGATTATTAGTCGTAAATGAGAGAGGCTACTATGAATTACTCAGTTATGACTTAGCACATTATGATTGAGATGTTAACTTCAGTGTGGCTTAGTTTCTCATAATTATGACCTAACAGCTCATGATTATGACTTACAAGCCCACTTTTTCTTTCTTGAGTAGAGAAAATGGGCTTTCATATGAAGCAGAGTCAGTGTTACCGGCTCTAACAGGATGGCCTGAAGCGTTTTCCTCGTCTTAATACAAGAAAGGAATTCTCCGTACGGTTTTAACCATAGGAGCTGGAAAACCACAACACCCATATTAGCTAAAAATAAATAAATAATTAAAATAACATACAGCCATTTTTCTGCAAGAAATGAAAACCTAGGAATCTTTAGCAATGTTAATTTAACGGCTTTCAGAGAGAAAAAGAAAAAAAACATTCGTACAAACTTGGACGGATGAATTTTCTGATTCATAAAATTCCCCATAAAGAAGGGGGCTCTGTTTACTATTGTAGATGAGCGATCATGTGCTCTGATTGGCTCTTCTGTTAGAAGAATATCAGCTCAATTACCGTGAGCACAGAACAAAATGGGCGAACAATTCAACAGATCAAACACACGGTACTTGAAAAAAAGTTTTTTTTTTTTTTTTTTTTAAGTATTTGATGGCAAAAATATTTCATTTCATTTCCAAGGATTATTATTAAATGTTATAAAAATTGTTGCTATCAGTTAACCAGGTTCAGGTTTATTTAGATATTTCTTACAATCCTGTTTATGTGGATAAAATAAAGTTATTCCACTCAGCCTGGTCATACATGGCTGGCCACCAACGAGCCAA
Source organism: Tandanus tandanus (assembly GCA_039654325.1). Lineage (NCBI taxonomy): Eukaryota > Metazoa > Chordata > Actinopteri > Siluriformes > Plotosidae > Tandanus > Tandanus tandanus. The sequence continues at coordinate 72,143,718 of JBCNYH010000001.1, forward strand.
ACGTCAGCCCACATACGCCTCTAGTCTGTGGAGGAAGTGTTCGAGATTTTTTTGTTTGTGATGCAATCATTTGATCTACCTGTAGAAGGTAAAACGCATGTTTGGTGTAGAGGGTAAGTGGAAGAAAGAAGGTGGACTCACTGTACCTGGATTAGATCGGATTAAAAAATAATAATAAATCCCGGTTTCTCATCAGAACTTTTGAAAAAAAAAAAGCTAAATGAGGCATGTTTTTTTTTTTTTTTATTAATAAAGAAATGAGGTGACTGTCGAAGCCCAGAAGTTTTTAAAAGTAGGTAAAGTGACCGAAGTTACACAACCCACCCTAGATGAGCAGCCTTTTGCATGTACATGGATTAAACTCGGAACAACCCGCCTTTAGAATAGCAGCCTTGCAGTTCCAAAAAAAACTTTAGAAAATTTTTTTTCAAACAGAACTAATCCAACCTCTCAATCATCCAACACCCAGTCACCTTGTGTCGTTTTTACGTTTGAGGTGTCTTCTGAGGGTTTATGCATGGTTTTTCAAAAACTAATTAGCTGCAGCGCCAATTTTCGGGCGCGAGCGCTGATGAGACACCGGGAAGGGTTTTTTTTCTATCCAGCCTTACAGGCAAGAACCGTAAATATCTGGGGCAAGAAAACTGTAGTCAGAATTCCTAAGCGTTCACACAACACGCCAGCTCGCTGTATATAAATCACTGAACACCACGAGATACTGGTGCACCTACTGTACCCTCCTCTAGCTACAGTGCATTCACCGCGCTCCAAATATTTTTTTTTCCTTGTCCCAAAATTGAGATTAATGAATTAGAGAACCCCTTAAAAGATTTTTTTTCTTTCTTATTTAAAATCTTGCGTGCATACAAACACTACTAGATAACTTGTACGCATAAATAAAAAGTTTTCAAGAATTTGGGGGCTCAGTATAAGAGACCAAAAATAAATAAATAAAAAGACCTGCAGCAAAAAGTATAAGTGTGGAATCCCCCCCTCCCCTTCTTGGAGAACTGAGACAGACCCGAAGTGCCTTACGGTGGGGGGTGGGGGGTTGGAACAACAACAAAAAAAGGAGAGAATTTTGACTGGCAACACATTTTAATAGCAAAAACACAAACACCGCTTGATATACATGAATATTATTGAGTATTATTATTATTAATTGCTCTACAGACAGGTTCATCATCATCAGTGCTTTATTTACAGCAGGCGCACGGTTTTCCCTGTGACCGTTAAAAAGTCCTCGTCCGTCAGAGCTCGGAGCGCCTCGTCGAACATTTCCTTGGTGATCGCCTGCAACAATCGACAGATTACCGATTTAAAAATACGCACCACAGTGAATGTGTTTGACTGTATTATTAATAATCTGGGAAAGACGTACAGCCTCGGACTGGGTGCGCAGATCATCAAACAGCTGCTGGTACTTCATGGCAGGCGTTTTGCCTTTAGCCTGGATGAGCTTCTTTAGCGCCTGAGCCACTTCCTCTTTACGCCTTCGCGCCGTCGCGCTCATACCTGCACAGCAAGAGCCGTAAAATCAAACGAAAGAACACCTGTTTATAGTTTTCAACCCTTTAACCCTAGACTGTTCATACTGGGAAAAACATGGTCATGACTGCCCTTTGACCCCAGCGCTATTTCATACCAGTCGTGAGGATGGAGATATCGACGAATCCTGTTCTGGGATCAGTGGCCGACTGTTTCAGCGCCTCTCGGTGCAGTCGCTTCGCCTCCTCCACGTCGATGGTCTCCACCTTCTCGGAGAAGCGCACTTTAGCGTGAGCCTCGGCGAGTCGGATCAGTGACTCCAGCTGCCGGGGATATGCGGACACCATCCCTCTCCCGCTGCCGATCTTCCTCATGTCCACGTAGGCCTGCGTCGGGTCACAGCGCAAAGGTTTGTACCCCCCCGAGCAGTTGGTTCCTCTCAGTGATTTGAGCCCGTTAGAGTAACAGTGGGTTAAGCCCATTTTTGTGAATTTTCAGTAGAGCGCTTTAAAGTTTCAAGGAAATCTCACTGAATTCCTCTCCGCAATTACTGGGACTTGCCAAAAATTGCGATTTTGGACTTAGACTTACAGGACTCGCAACAAACCCGGGTTGACATTCGTATTTTTCAGTGCAACAGTGGTCCAAGTCCAAATGTGAAGGAAATGTCGCAATTTTACACATTCAGTTAAATCCTAACGAGCTGCCGCAGTGGCGTCCGAGCTAAAGTGATACTTACTGTCCGAGTCCTCTATTAACTGAAGAACCTGTTTTCCAGGTGTGTTCTTCCTAGACGTGGAGGCTTCACACATGGGCGCCGCCATCTTGGATTTTGGACTTGGCCGTCTGTCGCACGAATAAACAATGAAATCGTGTAATAGTGCATGCAGTAGTGAAGTGCCCTCTACATGTCGAAATCGGACCTCTACCTGGATTTAGAGCAGGATTCCGTCCAAAGGTTTCACTTTTCTCTATTCGTTTCTGCACTTAACCCAAAACGGACAAAAATGGACTCTGCCCACTGGTGCTCTCAGGGGCTCAAATCATTCTCACCTTCAAACGGTCTGTTCGTTCAGTCTGTTATCCCTCTAATCCACCCCCCCCCCCCACCCCTTCTTTTATTCATTATATCAACATTCTCACTTTTCTTTCCTTCACCACTTTCTCCTTTTCTCCTCTGTCTCTCTTTACTGCTTCCTTTTTATTTTTCACCTTTTAACACTTTGTTTAAAAAGTACAAAGCTTTACATGTAATCATGTACAAAATTATTTTTAAAAAGGGGGGGGTGGGGAACACATCGGGGTGCCTGGGGAGCAGTTGGGGGTTCGGTGCCTTCCTTAAGGGCACTTCAGCTATGAAGGTGGAGGACGGGATGGTGCAGCTCACTCCCCACATTTTTCCTGCTGGTTCGGGAATCGAACCGGCGACCTTTCGGTCCCAGAGCCGCTTCTCTAACCATTAGGCCACGGCTGCGCCCAAATTAACTGGTTTCAATCCATCAAGCTCTGGGTTACGGGCCCAGCACGCTTCCGCTGGTCACCCCAGACGGAACTCAAACCCACAATCTCTTTCTCAGGAGGGCAGGGCCTTATCCATTCGGCCACGCCGGATTATTTTAAGTTCTAGAGTGATGTCAGAACCTGAAACTCTTAGTGGTTCCCCCTTAACTGTAATGGATAATTCACACACACACACACACACACACACACACACACACACACCAGACCTCAATAAGCGCCTGGCTGGCTTCTTCGCTCAGCCGGGGGTTGATGTAGGTCCGGGCGTAAGCAATGTAGTCCTTCAGTACAGCCATGTCCATGTACTCCTCCTCAATCTGCTCCTCGCTCTGGTAGTACAGAGAGACCAGGTGATACGCCAGGCGCCGGTCATACGCCTCGTCCTGAGGGTCGAGCATCAGGAAGATCAGGTCAAACCTGCGCGAGGGAGAGAGAAAGATGAAACGATGTGCAGTGCGGTGAGTATTCAGGAAGGCGCCTCGGGACTGGAGCTGTACACACCTGGACAGGAGTGTGTGAGGGAGCTGGATGTTCTCGATTGTTGTTTTCTTGGGGTTCCACTGAGACTCCACAGGATTGGCTGCGGCCAGGACGGACGTGCGTGCGTTGAGCTGACAAATAATCCCAGCCTAACACAAGGACAGAGGCATATTTATACACCACAGCACGGCACCGAATTCTGGGTTCTGATTGGCCGCCGCGACGGGACGCGAGCGACACGGAAATGGACCGCTTGCCTTGGCGATGGAGAGGGTCTGCTGCTCCATGACCTCATGCAGCACCGAGCGCGTGCTGTCGCTCATCTTGTCAAACTCGTCGATGCAGCACACGCCGTTGTCGCTCAGAACAAGTGCGCCGGTTTGCAGCACCAGCTGCCGCGTCTCCGGGTCCTTCATCACATACGCCGTCAGCCCCACGGCGCTCGAGCCTTTCCCCGACGTGTACTGACCGCGGGGCACCAGGTTATACACGTACTGCAGCAGCTGAGACTTACTCGTACCCGGGTCGCCACACAACAAGATGTTGACCTCGGCGCGAAAGTTGCCGCGCCCCGTCTGGCTGAAGTCTTTCCGGGTGCCGCCGAACAGCTGCAGCAGGATTCCCTGGAGGAGAAAAACACACACGGGTCACGACCGGGAACCGGCGAGCTACCGGAAGCTCCGGCTGAACACGAGCGCTCACCTTCTTGATGTCCTCGTGCTCATAGATGCTGGGCGCAAGAGCCGAGGACAGGCGTTCGTAGATATCCGGCTTCCCGGCGAGCTCTTTAAGCGTGGCGACGCGCTCCTCCTTGAAAAGCTTCTGCTCGTGCTCTTCGTCCAGCCCGTGCAGGCGCCGCGCGTCTGTTTTGCGGAAGTGGATGGCGTCGATGTGGGTCTTGTATACGGACTTCACCTGGCTCTGTCTGGGGTTCACGCGCATCGGGGCGGCTCTGTAAATCCCTGAAAAAAAAAAAAGAAAGCACGTTTTTTAAACTCGAGACTCAACGGTACAGAAAAGGGGGAGGGGTTTAAAAGCAGGACGCACCAGTGATGTTGATACGATCTCCAGGCTGCACTTTGTCCACCAGGTCGTTGTGGGCGTACACCACCGTGGTGTGTGGGGTCTGACCGGCAGGCATGTCCTCCGGCGACTCCTGCAGCTTGATCTGAGCATTACAAGGGGAAACATCAAAGTAAAAAAGAAGGAGTCTCCACTTCCAGTACCCTGTGTATTAATATCATTAGGAGACGAGATCGCAGGACGCAACCCAATCTCACCATCTGTTTGTCTGAGAACACGGAGCGGTTGTGCACCAGCGCCAAGCTGTGCATGTTGTTGCAGTTCCGGCACACGGCGGGCTCGGCGATGCGACCGCGGTCCACCTCGACGCGTGCGCTGAAGGCGCAGACCTGGCAGCGGAAAAACGCCTCCTGCATCTCCGGGATGAGCTGCGACGTGCGGATGACCATGCCGCTGATGGTGATCAGCTGATCGATGTCTGTGAGCGAGAATGGGAGTCAGCGGGGAAAAAAAGAACCGCACACACCCGGCGCGACCCAATTCTCCCGGACGAATTAAACGAGACCCGGACTCACCCTCGGGGTTCAGGCTGCGCATGTTGCGGGTTTTCAGAGCGTTATAGGGACGCACTTGGATTTGGTGCTCCAGGACCGAATCGGGGAAGCGTTCGAAGAACAGCTCATTGACCGCCATGTCGAAGGTAGGAATTACTTCCTGTAATCAAACAGTCCGCATATTCAGTCATGCTTTATTAGGGGGGGGAGGGGGGGGGGGGGGTCGCGTTATGGTGCGGACGTTGCACTTACCTGAGGATAGCAGACCAACTGACGGTACAAATCAGCATCAAAAGACTGAATGTGGCCGCAGTTCACGTTCAACACGGGCTCCCCGACAACGCTGATCTACAACACACACACACACACACACACACACACACACACACACACATAAAATCTCCTGCGTTAAATCCGTATCACTTTCCTGACGTAGGAGTGTAACCCGCACCTCGTCCAGTTTCTGCATGTACAGAGGCTCGTTCAGATCCAGAATGGTGCTCTCATCCTCCTGTGATGTGGGATCGATAAACCGCTGCAGGAAACGCTGCACACACAGAGTAAACCAAAACGCGCTCCGTAACAGACTTCAATCACAATCCGAGCTCGGTGACGTGAAAGCGCATCTTAAACTCGTCTCCGCGACGTGCGGATCAACTATATCACAGCGACACGTTTCACTGCTTTTACTTCATGACCCCTCAGTTTGGTGGTCAGTCTGTACCTGAAACTTCTCCTTGCACGTGCCCACGTTGACGTCCGTGCCCCAGATGACGAGCCTCTGGCCGGCATTTTGCTCGCTGGCGACTGCCGCGTCACCCGACGGCTGGAAACAAACCAAGAAAACAAGCAAAGTGATGACGCTGCGGGCACATGCCTGATTCCAGGAAACGGATCGTTCCGCGGTGACTCACCGGCTCGGAGTTCAGGTCCACCTGCGGCGCCTTCCTGACAGATCCCAGGTCGGCTCTCTGACGAGCAGGAGTCCCACGACTGGGCGTGTCGTAAATCAGCGGGGAGCTCATGTCCGGTTCACTCTGTGGGACTGTCGTAAAAGAACGTGCACGTTAATAATGGCAAACGTTCAGGCGTGCTTCAAAGTGCTACCGTGGATACACGCAAATGATGGTACCGGAGGGGCGGGGCATGGGGCTGGAGAAGAGAGAGGTGTCCTGAGGAACGGGGCTCTGCATGTCCGTGCCGGGGGAGGTGGGCATGGGCTGTAATTCCCCTGTGGAAGACTCCTGGGATCCACGCACTCGGCCATCGCTGGCAGCTAAGACAGACACGCACAAACAGAAAATCATTACACCTTGACATCACCTGCTAGAAGAAATCATCACTGTGCTAATACGAGACACTTATCATTAATAAAGTTGTAATAAACGATCCAAGAACTCACGGGTCGATGGGTTGCTGTTTCTGCCGCGTTTCCGTGCACTGGACGACGGTGAAGACATCTTGACCACTCACTAGAAAACAAAAATGAAACACTTTAACATGATTGGCTAGACAACTCACTCATTCTAGCTGTTTGAGAAATGCCTATCTATTGAACAGTGACGGAATGAGTCTCCAGTTTCAGAGCTCAAGTTTTACATCATGACATCCTATTCTAAAAAGGTAACCACTGCAAAATGATTAACAGCGAGAAGCTAGCATGCGATCTTTCCTGAGTCATGAACGATTAGCTGTTTATTTGTAATAGGCTGCTGCCACCTAGTGGAAGGATGAGGAATTACGGTTCATGGTAATGGTCGAGGCAAAGAATGTACGATATTCACCTCCTGTGAAAGCTCTTGCGAGAGACATAAAATGACCTGGTGGGCCAGATTTCACCCACAGGCCTTGGGTTTGACACCTGCGCTTTACAGGAATATAATCAATAGTGCATTGTGTAGGACGGCATCACGCCAACCTGTCGGTGATTATTTTACTGTAACCGCACATCCCCAAGACATTTACTCCTCATCAATGAAAATAAGTGCAACCATGCTCAAATCGGTATTTTCCTTTCACATTAATATCCTTGGCCATACTCTTAATTTGTATTCCATTAAAATAATCTAGTGATAATTAGATGCAAGTATAAGTGCATAAAAAAAAATTATATATATATATATATATATATAACAATTAAAAAAAGTATTAATTTGTAATACAGAACAGTATAAAAAATAAACAAAACACTTTATTGCTATATTGAATTATTTAATTTTTACTTAATGCTTCACCCTGAGAGACTTTTAATTTGTTTATTGAGGCTCATTTGAATTAACATTTAAAAAAAGCTCCTGAAGATGTTTTAAGTGTTTTTAAGTGCCCGGATGCAGGAAGAAGCCATCTTGGACACCAGAATGATATTTAAAATCGAGGTGACAAGAAAGTTAAACTAGAATTTTAAAAATATACAGGACAAGTAAAGCAGTTTTAACTAAACACTGAGAAAACAGGTACTTTTATTTTGTATAGTTTCTTTAACAAATAAAAGCCTCGACGCCATTTTATATTATTTTCTCCTCAGTCTCATTAAGTTTATTCTACAACACTCACATACACGAATTTTTAGTCAGAATTTATCCAGACAGTATGTTCACCATATATAACCATCTTTAACCGCGGTTATTTTAAACCTGTATTACTGTTTGTAAACAGAAGTTTACTAAAATAAAAGCCTAACACAACTCACCGTCTGAGAGGCTTCTTCACAAATACACAGCGCGTGGCGCGAATTTGCTCCGGTGACGTAGTTTTCGCGCGGAAACACGGACCAATCAGAGACCTCGGCGTCACTATTTCATGACAGAGGGAACACATGTACATAGAGTTTGTGTGATTTTTGTTTTTGATTTCTTTTCAAATTTACACCTTACTTAATAATACGCATCTCAAAATATGACAGCATGTTCTCTTGATTGAAAGCAATTTTACAACCCATGTGTTTTTTATAGAGCAGCCAGGATAACAATAAGCCCCCCCCCGTCCACCCGCGACAAATGGTTTCTTCCGAGATGTTCGCGGGAAAAGGACACAACAGCGACAGGGTCCAAGTCACGTGATCAGGCTCCTCCTACAGAACCTAGGAGTTGTAAAATATTTTAATTTTTTTATATTTAATTACTTTTTTTTATATACATTTAGGGAAATATGTTGTCATATGTTTTAAGAAAAAAAGGGAATAAAGTCCTTAGTAACGAATTCTTTAATTACAATCAACTATAACACGTGATGCAAAATGTGGCGATTTTTTAAAAACGCCTTAATTTGGAATGCTACATACTATTTTCCTATAAACTATCATGTATTTGTTTGTTTATTTATAAATACATTTGTGTATTTCGTTGACTCCGTTTTTTTGCTGTATTTTTTTAATAATTTGGTCATTAAGACACGTTACTGCCACCTGCTGGTTTGGCGGTATGGATCGAACATTATAAAGAAACCAGATGTACATTAAAAATGCCCCTTTTCCCCTGGATCATTTCAGAGTACATCTTAAACATGTTTCAGGGAAAAACATTTAAGTTCTTGTAGTTTAATTGGAGACCGGATAAAAGAATACTGATTGAGTTATTGAGCCGACTCTGGGCGAGGGCGGGTTACACCCTGGACAGCTCGCCAGGCCATCGCAGGGCCAACACTCATACAACCATTCACACTCACTCTCACACCTAGGGGTGATTTGGAACAGCCAGTTAGCCTACTGTGCATGTTTTTGCACTGTGGGAGGAAACCAGAGTGCTCGGAGGAAACCCACGCACGCACAGAGAGAACATGCAAACTCCACACCGAAACGCCCAAGCTGGGAATCGAACCCAGGACCTTCCCGTTATTAAAGGCTTTCTTTTGTAAATTCAAATCTTTAATTATTCCGTCTCGGTGAGTCTGCAATCACCATTGCCTCCGGTGTCATGTTCCGCTCGTGATATTTTTCTGGTCATCACAGCTGTAGAGTGGTTATTTCAGTTACAGCTTCCAACCAGCTTGACTGTCCGTCCTGGCATTTTTACTTGCAGAACTCTACACCCCCCCAACCCCAGATTATTCTAGAACTTGCTGTGCATCATAAACTGATTGGATAATCACATTCAAAGTAAATATGATTTTAAGACCAGTCAACAAAGACTAGACAGAGCGGTTTGTGTTCCACAATATTTATTATCCTGAATACAGCCCATGTCACAAATTCAACAGAACCAGAATATATATCTTCAAAAAAAAAAAAAGAAAAGAAAAAAGAAAAAGAAAAAAAAACCCAGAGAGGAAAAAAGGGACCAAACTGTTTGCGTTAAAAGTAAACAGTGTTCACGCTGTGATTGTTGCGTAATTTTCTGACAAACTTTAGAGAGGGGAAAAAACACCTTTAAGCTTTTATAGCTTATTAACAAGTCACGACTACGTTAGCTATTTGTTATTACAGTGTACTGCTTCCAGATTACTTAAAATTAGGCTCACGAGCAGGAAAGTTTAGCCAAGGATTACAGGAGTGGTGGTGTGGTTAGGATATTGAAGGAGTACATTCAGAGTGTGACGGTATGTGCGGTTGAGAGGGGGGGAGTGAGAGTGTGTGTGAGAGAGAGAGATGAGCTTCATAGAGTTTTTAATGTACCTGATATTGTCTAGAGGGGTTAAACAAATGGTTTGATTTAAAACAGAAAAATTGCGGACTGAAACGGCTAGTCATACAAGACTTAAAAAAAAAACAAAAAACAAAAAAAAACCTATATATATTTATATTTGAAAAAAAAAAAAAAAAAAAAAAAAAAAAAGGGAAAGAAAAGAGCCACTCCCTTCTGTTTGTGATCCTAGTCCTAGACTTCAGGCACACTTTATTATAATCATCACAAAGGCTTCTATTATTCAGATAATTTATTATTATTATTATAATTATACTGACGGGTTGTTTTTATTTTTCCTCCAAACTTATCATGCGGCATCTTTTTTTTCTTCTTTCTACCGCCAGGTAACATCAACATAAAAACTTCCATCCTGCCATTTTTGTGGCTAAGTGGGAAAACATACTGAACCAATAAACCTGGACATGGCGCCCTCACGTTAACATTATTGAAAGAGGAGAAATCGTTTGTGCACTCGATCGTAACAGGATGACGTTTTCTATTCACCGCAAAGCTAAACTATTTTTTCGAAACAGCCGATCCTTGCCCTTGCAATGATGATGTCTGTTCATGTGCAGAGTGAACACATTTACTGGATTGTGTGTGTGTGTTTTTCTGTTCTTTCTCCATCTCAGATGTCGTGAGACTCAGAGAATAAAGTCGGGGGGGTGTGTGTGTGTGTGTGTGTGTGTGTGGTTGTTTTGTTTTTAAGACAGATGGTCAAAAACAATCGATCGTTCATAATTAATTGCTGTACGTCTGTCCTTCGGGCGGCTGAGGAAGCTTCATATTGTCTTTGGACATCATGAGACGCCGTAGTTCTTGAAGAACAGCTTTAATGCTATATGAGTTTTGCCATTTTGTAAGAATCGGTATGCTACGTGCATCCACCTGGAACAGGAAACAAAAACACGAGAAACAAACTCATTACGACTTCTTAATAAACACACAGGAAATTAAAATACATATAAAATAGAGGAAAACCCTTTCTGGGCACTTATATGGGTGAAAGTATGTGAAGTAAGTGCTTCAGCCACACCCATCGCTAACAGGGGAAGAAAATCAAGCACATGGTTATATAATACACCGTCTCCACAGACCAACACTGTTTCCTTAAATACGGCACCATCACACGTCGCTAGCTCTGTCCTGTCCTGTAAGTGCCATCATTGAGAAATGCAAGCATCTCCAAGCAACAACCGCTCATCCACCAACACTAAAAGGTGGAGGGAGAAAAGACTGCCCATCCTCGGTTTCGTCACTCACAACAGAATCCTAACCTTCCTTCTGGAAGCGACATCGAGGGAAAAAAAAAGAAAGAATAAAAGCCTCAGGCTGCTGCCTGTGATGCCTGCTGTGGACCAGTGGGCTGTAAGGTATCACCGGTGGTGTTTACTTATTTTGAGTCCAATTAATTCCTTTCCTGAATGTTTACACCCTTCCCCATGACTATACCTTCTGCCACTCACCAACCAGCCCTTTGTTTTTTTATATGCCAGACAGCAGGTATGAGTCCTGTGTCGATGGTGGAGAATTTGACCTTCTGAGAGAAACTCAGTAAAGTGTTATAAATCAAAGTGGATAATTCTGGACCCATCACTTTAAGAGTGGAGAACATGTAGAATCTTGTTTTCCAAAGGATTCTATACAGCCAGAAATCTACATGCACTATACACCCCTAGCCGGTGTTAGACCTGTGCTGGTTAGCTGCTAGCCAACATGTCGGTTGTTAGCCCAGCTCTGATTAGCCACTAGGCAGCCTGTCCAGTGTTAGCCCAGCTCTGGTTAGCCGTTAACAGGCCTGTCCGGTGTTAGCCCAGCTCTGATTAGCCGCTAACAGGCCTGTCGGGTGTTAGCCCAGCTCTGATTAGCCGCTAGGCAGCCTATCCAGTGTTAGCCCAGCTCTGATTAGCCGCTAACAGGCCTGTCGGGTGTTAGCCCAGCTCTGGCTAGCTGGTAATAGGCCTGTCCAGTGTTAGCCTTGTGCTGTTTAGTCACTTACCGGACTGTCTGGTGTCAGACCCTCACAGACCAGCAACAAGCCAGCCTGTCTAGTGCTAGCCCACTGCTGATTAGCAGTTAGCTGGGCCTATGAGCTGCTTGCCGTGCCGCATGGCTGTGCTTCTGCGCTTGTAATGGCTGTCCTCATAACTTTCCATACTGAGTCACTAACAACCTTCAGTTTAGACAAGGGGTGGCGGGTAACCCACATTTAATGCTATTGGCTGCTGTAAACACCAATCAGTAAAAGTCCCTCCCTAGCTCTCTGTTTTTAACAGAACTACACAATATGCAGAATTAAACTGAGCGCTGACCTCTGCTGCATAAAGACTTTAACACATCTAGAATGAACAGGAACATCAACCTTGAGCCTTCACATCTGAGATAAGGGCCCGAGCTCACGAGAGCTTTTTTCATTCCCACAGACACTCAAAATTCTTGCAGAAAGGCTCGAATAAAGAGTTTAGGCCGTTACAGTGTACTGTAGGTTGATACCCATAGTTCTGGAATGGAATGATGGTCAGGTGCCCACATATCTTTGGTCCTTGCCATGAAATTATTATTTAAAAACACTGGGTTCAGTTTTAGATTTTATCCTCACTAGGACTGGGAGACCGGATATCGAATGAAGTGTTCTAAAATGTAAATTGAACCACTACTTACCATCCCATTGGAATTATTTATTCCATTCATGCTAATTTTTGTTACAAATCTAACGGTCGGTGGTGCTTCGGGGTACTTGGGGCCGCACTCCACTTTCAGGCTGTATATCCTGTTTTCATAATTAGTCTGAAAAACAAACAAAAAAAATCCTTGGTGGTTAAATTAAGCAGTAACATTTTAACGTGTAAATACATTGAGGCAAATTTTTTTATTTTATTTTATTTATAATCTTTATTTTGTGGTTTGAAAACAGCTTAAAGCGCCATCTGGTGGTTCAAATCATCCTAAACTGCAACACAAACCGAGTCAACTGTGTGGTATATCTCTACATCACCATGCTTAAGAATGCTAACACCCTCTAATCTAATGCCCCGCCCCTTTCTTATCATCCACCAATAAGAAAGAAAAAAAATTGATGGCAAGAATGAAAACAACAAATCCAAACATTGGAAAAAATGCAAGACTGAAATCCACTGTAACGCTATTCAATCATCTACAGCTAGATTTTTCCCTTTAACCAATCAGATACTAGTCCCACCCACTTCTTTCCTACTGGCTCACACAAACAATATTGAAGCAAAGTGAAATCTACTAAACCGGAACGTGTCTTATTTTTTTTTTCCTTTCTCCTTCAGTCAACACGCACATTTTTATTCAAACAACAAAACTAAAAACGTTGGAACCTTTAGTCCGGCTTGGGTGGAAAAAAACAAAACAACGGTTTATTCTGAAATCTGGATTCAGGTTGTCGTTAATGTTGTTCATCACTATGCTTAAAATTTACAAGAGAATTTCTTTACTGAGAACCTTGTGACGATCATAATAATAATTACTATTATCTAACATTCCCAGTGAAGTAAAAAGAAATCCAGTCAGCTTGCTGTGGGGAAAAGACTCAGACATACTCGCGCAGGTCCGATGATCATTCCCGTCCACCGTGTTAAGGTCATGTCCTCGTCATCCTCCAGGCCCCAGCTCACTGTGCCGTCTCCGACCCCCTTCTGGCCTTCTTCCAGCTCCTCCAACAAACGAAAATTGCGTGGAACTTTAACTCCTGTACCAAAAAAAAAAAAAGGTTGCAAACGATATATTTAAAAACATTTTTTTAAATACCCACATGCGGCAGTTAAGCGAGTGTCATGCTCTTCCATACAACAGCAAGTGCCCTTACACAAATAAACGCGCTGTTACTATAGCAACAACTACAAAACACCTTCATCAGAAAACAAATCCCCACCTTCAGGCCAATCAGGACGGAGGACTCAAAACTAAAACAGCGCGCCTTCCTCCTGACATGAATGCAAAGAAGCAGCACGGATCAAATAAAACCACAAATCAGCCCCGACGGATTCCGTTAACTATTTCTCCAGCAGCATCTAATGACTTTAATGGTTAACGTTCAACCATTACACCAGTTTGTTTCTTGTTTGGCAATCAAACAATTGGTCATGAGCTCCATGGTGAGAATGCCTCATAAACACAAGCCTAAACTCTACAGGTCTGAGCACAATGTGGAAAAATAAACATTTAATAAATAAATTCTCCTACATAGAGATCAGACGCATGATCTAGGGGTACAACATGGGTAAAAAAGTAACCATGCATTAAATTACATTCTTCTGTATAAGGATCTTTTGTACACATTCATTATTGCAATTTAACATGTAACTAAACATTTTTTGTATACTTTCTTGATTTATCATCACCCATAATACATTGTGTGTGAGGTGACACGTGAGTTCTGACAGTCAGTGCGGCGGCACTCCAATCAACGACCTCAGCATACAAATATCTATATACACACATACATACACAACTTAATAATGCAAATAAACGATACTATTTTCAATGACGCCAGACACGTTTACTATAATAAACCCTAATTTTAAAAAACTTGAATCTGCTCCAAAATGTTGTGTGTGTGTGTGTGTGTGTGTCACCTGCCAAAACAAGTTTGTCAGTAAACCCAGGGCAGTTTTGTGCATGGGAATGAATCCATTGCAGGGATTAACGACGTCAAAAAAGCCGAAAACACCCATGTCACTGAAAGGTTAACTCGCTAAAACATTGCCCCAAATCCTGGTTCCTCGATGATGCTCCGATTAAAATTAAAAAGAAATAAAATAAATTTAAAAATCTATGTCCTGTGTACAGATAAAAGTTTCATCCTACTGTTTGACAAGATCAGTAAGCAAAGGTCTCCATAAAATGAGAAACTGTGTCTGTTTCATGTTTCCATGACACGAGAAACACACCACGACCACTGCTCTAGGAACTGCTCCTTTAATCCGCCTTCAGAAACGATCAGTAAAAACGAGCAGAGAAGTTTTTTCCACACAAATTAGCCCTGTAGTATTTTATGCAGACTGTGGATTTTTTTTTTTTTTTTTTGGAGATTCACAGAGAGTACATCAATCTTACGAGAGCTGTTGGTTCTTTGGAAAAATTCATAGTGTTACAGCTGATGTCAGATTTATCATTCATTTATTTTCTGAACCACTACAGCAGTGACAACTTGGTGATTAAGCAAGAAAAAAAAAAAAAGTGGGGGAAACAAACCAATGTTCTGCACTGCGAAAATACAGTCCGGTTAACGTGTCTACGATGTTTTTTTTTTTGCTAATCTAGTGCTCTCATCATGCCTAAAGGTTGATGTGTAGTGGGTTGTACGTCTAATGTAAAGAAAATAAAGGGTTTTCATTTGCCAGTTTTTTTAAGTAGTAATTTCCCTAAATGTTCAAGGTTATAAAAACTTTTTATATTTTGGCTGTAACGTTATTTTCTTCGACGTTATGGCCTTTGAACGAATGCATGTCCAAAACAATAACATTTCTGTAAAAACGATCAGTCAATATTAGTAAGAGTCCAGTTTTTCTTGCTTAGAACTCAGCAACCCTATGCACCTGTAAAGACACACGAAACCCACACCGTACACCATCACCAAAAGTAAGAAATAGCTAAAGTCAGAAAAGCAAAGCATTCAATTTTCAAGAGAAAGCAACTAAGTAAGATTAGTAGATGCCTGCACATGCAGGTTTTAATAGTCATTAAAATAAATCAAACATGCCCACATTCAAGTTGTAAATATCGCAAACCCCATGAGACGTCCAAATAATGTCCACTCCGACAAACGCTGGTGTATCTCAGTAAGCGGTGATTAAAAACCCTGAAACACGTTAATCACTGAATATTATTTTCAAATGATGTTATTAGGTAATTATAAAGCAAATTTTTATATTTTAAGCTGTGAGTAATTAAACAATTGTTTGTTTATTCAGTCAGTGTACCAATAGTGATATATTATACATATATAATCTGGGTTTCAAAATCACGTGAGTCTATTAGAAATAGTTTGAAAGTTGAATAACATAACCAGTGACTTTTTACTAGTAGAAATAAATCTATAAATTCAGGGAAGAAAACAAATATAGGACACCTTAAGTTTTGTAACAAAGGGTTCGGAGTGGACAAACTTTTTGACACACTTTCAGTGTGGGCTCGTATCCAAATCAGCAGCCTGTAAGACTCTAAATGTGTAGTATACAAAATATTACTGATGGCATAAACCTATATTTCGGAGTGGACACTTTTGGACAGACTCATATTCACATGCTTGTGTAATCAACATTTCAGAATCTGGTTTAGACATGTTTTGCTCTAAAGTTACAGACTGAGATGTACTTGATAAAAAGTGCATCTGATTAAAAAAAGATCCATTTCTTATTATCACAAGAGATAGAAAAGAAAAGCCGGAGTGGACATTTTGGACGGACACTTCCTCGCATGTATTCAGATCCGCCCTGTGTGATTGAGTTAAACGACATACGTTTATCTAATTTTGAATGGAAAAAATTTCATGACAAACGTCCTCCTTTGAAAATTATTTCAGTTGGAATCCTGAGAAGTTTTCAACTGGGAAACTCAAATTTGTCCAAAATTCCGTGTATATTTTCAAGACAAGCTGATACTTTTTGTTACATTTTTTTTTTTAATTTGAAGGTACTCCATACTATTGTTAATTTATTCATATATGAAATTTTACATGAATTGTACAGATTTTAGAACAGTAACCCTCATTTTATGCATCCCCAGTGCTCTAGAAGACTGAAAAGGCTCGTATATCGCCCCAAGCTTCAGGAGCCAACCCATCCGGATATTGATAAGACATTTGGCTCATGCTGACTAAAAATTGACTCGTAAAAAGGACAGAAGAAAAGAGACCGCGCACGTGTGTTCAATTTCGGAAAGCAATGTTGCCCACTATTTGAACATGGCGCCAAGCTTGCACGTGACTGACATCACACTAATAGTGGGGCTTGAAGCCCCGACCTTCAGATCAGTAAGCCAGCGCCCTACCACCGGGCCACCACTGCTGACGTCTGATTTATTGATATATCTGGTTGGATCTGTGATTTAAAGCTTTATATACATACATTATTCATATATATATATATATATATATATATACACACACACACAAATGCAAAGACTGCAGTTCAATTACATCTTTCCACTCCTGTGTAGTGTATATACTAATTATAATTGACCCAGTTTACTATTTCAATTAATTTACGAGCTTGTTGTACACTGTATGTATCAAAGGTGCTATAATTAAGTTTTATTTTCTATATTATCTTCCAATCATTAATATACATTATTCAGATGTTTACTGATAGCTTTTTCCAGTTTGAATTTTTGCCTGATTTCTTTATTTGATTCTTTTATTTCACAGACTGGACTGCATTCGTTACTATAGAAACATAATATTTATTCAATAATAAGAGTCCTCTGGAGTGCCCTTTGACCTTTAGGACGATTTTCCTTTTTATGCAAATTAAGTTAATTATGCAAATGAGCCACGCACTAAATAAATAAACGAGTTAATTTGATGAAACTTTTAGGAATAAAATGTCTTGGAGACACTTTTGACGTATAAACACAGTTCCGGGTGTAAAATAAGCCTTCAGAGTATTTTATAAATGTGAATAATATTCTGCTTAAAACGCGAAATTTGCTGTGAATCACTTCCTGAAATTCCTGATCTCACGTTCAGGAACTTGTCTCGCCCTCTACACAGAATTAATCCGGTTAAAATAATTTTTTTTAAAAAGAGTAAAAGAAGAAAGAGATGAAGAAAGCAGTGTGACTTTCACGTTTTGTAGAAAATGCATTAATTATGTGTAACTGAAGCGCGAGAACAGGATTACTCGACGCTTTCAATATCACGGCTAAAGCACAAGCTAGGCTCGCCTCGCAAACTGAACTAGCAACATGAAAAAGACTAAGAAAATATCGACTTTTTTATCACTAAATAAATTACTCGACTTAAATGCTGCTGTTTTTTTTTTTTTTACAGAAAGACATAAATATGTACCAAGCGCGTGCAGCGAACTCCAGTCCTGTCAGCTAGCTTGTGCTAACTAGCACTTGCTAGCATGCCAGTTCTAGCTACGTACCACCCGCCCATACTTTGCTAAGCCGCTGGCTAACCCGTCTAACAGCATCCTGGCGACGCTGAATCGGTCCACACACACCTCACACATGACAAAGCGAATAATCTATCTTCACTTTAATTGCGACATTTATTATTTTTTTTATTGACTGAGATGACTGAGCTAAAATTAGCGCACGCGCCCAAGCAACACTCGCGCTACATAAACACAACGCCAAACCCCCGCCTGCTCGCTCGCTCCAACAAGGTGATCTGTGGGTTTTTTAAATGAAAATAAAAGCGTAAATCAAAAACACACACAATACTTCATTTCTTTGACAACTGGGATTCTTTGCGAAAAGCGAATGGAGAAACATTTATTCGCAATTTGCTGATATCGGAGACACAAACCTGAGGAGGCCGCCATCTTCTTCAGCCAAATCCAGAAGCGCACGGAGCCGTGACGTGCCGGAGGTCACGTGGCTCCCGCGTCACCACCACTGCATTAAACCAAACGGAGCAGCGGGGCGCGTGACTGAAAAGGTCACTGATTTATTGATTTCAGATCATTTATTTATGGGTATTACTGCCCATGAAATATAATTAATAACTCACAAACTGTTGAAAAAAATATTTGTGTATTTTAAAGTAGAATTTTTAAATGGGTACAGTGATATTTTCTCATAAAAAATAAAGATACAAAATAGAAATATGCGCAAATAATGACAAAATATAAACAATAATCATCATCATCATAGCATAATAATAATAATAATAATAATAATAACGATAATAATAATAACAATAACAACAATAATAATAACAATAATAATAACAATAATAATAACAATAATAAAAATAACAATAACAACAATAATAATAATAATAATAACAATAATAATAACAACAACAATAATAATAATAATAATAATAACAATAATATTAACATTATTATTGTTGTTATTGTTATTATTAATATTGTTAATATTATTGTTAATAATAATAATAATAACAATAACAACAACAACAATAATAATAACAATAATAATAACAACAATAATAATAACAACGATAGTAATAATAACAATAACAACAATAATAACAACAATAATAATAATAATAACAATAATAATAATAATAATAATAATAATAACAATAATAATAACAACAATAATAATAACGATAATAATAATAACAATAACAACAATGATAATAACAATAATAATAATAATAATAACAATAATAATAATAACGATAATAATAATAACAATAACAACAATAATAATAACAACAATAATAATAATAACAATAATAATAATAATAACGATAATAATAATAACTAACAACAATAATAATAACAAAAGTAATAATAATAATAATAACAATAATAATAATAACGATAATAATAATAACAATAACAACAATAATAATAACAACAACAATAATAATAATAACAATAATAATAATAATAATAATAACAATAATAATAATAACGATAATAATAATAATAACAATAATAACAATAACAATAATAATAATAACAATAACAATAATAACAATAATAATAATAATAACAATAATAATAATAATAACAATAATAATAATAACAATAATAATAATAACGATAACAATAATAATAATAACAATAATAACAATAACAATAACAATAATAATAATAACAATAATAATAACGATAATAATAATAATAACAATAATAATAATAACGATAATAATAATAACAATAACAATAATAACAATAATAATAATAACAATAATAATAATAACGATAACAATAATAATAATAACAATAATAATAACAATAACAATAATAATAATAATAACAATAATAATAATAACGATAATAATAATAACAATAACAATAATAATAACAATAATAATAATAATAACAATAATAATAATAACGATAATAATAATAATAATAACAATAATAATAATAATAACAACGATAATGATAATAATAATAATAATAATAACAATAATAACAATAATAATAATAACAACAATAATAACGATAGTGATAATAATAATAATAATAATAACAACAATAACAATAATAATAACAATAATAATAATAACAA
>JBCNYH010000001.1:72166190-72180997 GCA_039654325.1 Tandanus tandanus
TCATGAGAACCAGGAGCGTGTGTTCGAAAGAAGAATCCTGAGTTCCTCTGTGTATTTACTCTCCTGGTCTCATGTACTACAGAGCATCTCCAGTACAATGACATTCATTCATCTTTCCTCAAGTAATTCATGTTTCTAGCATTGAAGGTTCTAGAAAAAGAACCATTGAAGGTTCTAGGTGTCATCCAGGCATGACAAACAATGCAAAAAGGGTTCTTCATTAATCCGGGTTCTAGATTATTATTTTTTTCAACAAGGCTGAAGAAAATGATTCAGCAGAACCCCAGAACCCGTAACTCTTCCTTCTCATTTCGCTAAATCATCAGTGCAGTCAAAGAACCCTTTCAGGTTCCACGTTCTGATCATGCTCTTTAGAGTTCTGCAGAAAGTTCCTCAGAATTTTTGGGAGATCCTTCAGATCTCCTGGTTGATGCTCCTGGGGCGTATAATGATCTACTGATAAATAGTTCTACGTTTCCATTTACATTTATGGCATTTCACAGACGCTCTTATCTAGAGCACAGGTGTCAAGCTCAGGCCAGCGGGCCAAATCCGGCCCGCTGCCTCATTTTAGGTAGCCTGCAAGAGCTTTCAAAGAATATAATTATTGTACATTCTTTGCATCAACAATTATCATGAAACCTAATTCATCATCCTTCCACTAGGGGGCAGCAACCTAATTCATCATCCTTCCACTAGGGGGCAGCAACCTAATTCATCATCCTTCCACTAGGTGGCAGCAAACCTATTTCAAGTAAACAGCTAGTCATTCATGACTCAAGAAAGATTTGCGTGCTAGCTTGTCGCTGTTAAGCCTTTTTATGTTCAGTGATTATTCGGCCGTCGATCACCTTTAAATTTAGTGATGTCGCCCTCTATATGTGGCCGAATACTGAGAACCCTTAACCACCCCATACCCCTCTGAAGAACATTTCTTTCCTCCTATGAGCCCAGTCTTTTCAATCAGGGCTCTCCCCCGATCCCCTGATTCTTTGCAGAGTAATTTGTAGCATGATTATTTTTTCTTAACAAAGAACCGTTTATGGTTCTAGATTGAACCCCCACCCAAAAAAAGTAAGCACAAAACACAAGAACCCATTCCCATCCCAAACCTCCACATGAACACCCCTGTCCTTTCATGACTGCAGGGTTCTCCTGATCCAACAGTTCTTTTGGTTCTAGATTCAACTGATTCATTTACTCCTGGTGCTTCAAGTTTCCTCTCTTTCCTGTCCAGCCTTCTCATTCATTCCTTTTCTAAGCCGCTTAATCCTAATTAGGGTCGCGGGGAGGCTGGCGCCCATCTCAGCCGACTCTGGGTGAGGGCGGGATACACCCTGTACAGCTCGCAAGACCATCGCAGGGCCAACACACCCACAACCATTCTCACTCACACTCACACCTAGGGGTGATTTGGAATAGCCAATCAGCCTGCTGTGCATGTTTTTGGACTGTCGGTGGAAACCGGAGTACCCGGAGGAAACCCACACAAGCACGGGGAGAACATGCAAACTCCACACAGATTTAAAAAACAATACGAGATGCATAAGCAAGGATTAAGACTGACTGAATGTTTACTGGAGTGCTAGAACACTTAAAGAACCAAGAAACCCAAGAGGAACCTCCATTCTTCCTAATGTTTCCAGTGTTCCTCACCAAGGACCAGTTTAAGGTTCTTGATTTAAAAACGTAGACTAGCACGTCCGCCTCAGAGCAAGTAGGTCCTGGGTTCTAGTCCCGGGCTCGGGTGTTTGCATGTTCTCCCCGTGCTTGCATGGTTTTCCTCTGGGTCCTACGGTTTCCTCCGACAGTCCAAAGCCATGCACATAGAGAATGAGAGAGATCTAATAACAGTCGCAGGTCTCTAAAGTTTCAGGTGGAACCATAGAATCGGAAACCGTCCCAGGACGTCCTGAAGAACCCGATTTTATGAGCGCAGTGTTCTGAATGAGGGTTCTCCTGATGTTTATTTGATCCCTGGAGTATTTGATACCTGCACTACAGGGTTCCTTTGGGATTCTTTAGGGTTCTGTATGATGACAACCCAATTTGTCCCTTTCTAAAAAGCCCACCCCTGATGGGAAAGAACCCCAGAGCTCCAGTTGAAGGGGGGAAAAGAAAAATATGAACTCGCGAGGACGAAAAGCGAGAAGAACAAATAAGCTGTGTACGGATTCCATGGTGAGGTATTTATTCAGGGGAGGAGGAGGGAGAACCCAGCAGACTTCATGTCTCTGCTCGGTGAGAGAGATTACATGACTGGATGTTTTTAATTAGCGCCCAGTGAAAAAAGGAGCCACACACACACACACACACACACACACACACACACACACACACACTCTCTCTCTCACACCGTCCAAGCTAATGTGCGTGTTAGCGTGTGTGTGTGTGTGAGTGTGTGTAAAAGCACACATTAAAAATATAAGTTCTGTATTTTTTTAAGAGCAAAAAAAAATTAGCTTTCACAATCCTCACCAGAGAAAGAGAGAGAGAGAGAGAGAGTGTGTGTGTGTGTGTGTGTGAGTGACACAGACACAGAGAGAGAGAGAAAGAGAGAGAGAGAAAGAGAGAGAGAGTGACAGAGAGGCAGAGAGAGAAAGAGAGAGTGACAGAGAGAGAGAGAGAGAGAACACAGAGAGAGAGAGTGACACAGAGAGAGAGAGAGAGAGAGAGAAAGAGAGAGAGGACAGAAGACAGAGACATAGAGAGACAGCAAGAGGGAGATAGAGAGAGAAAGAGAGAGAGAGAGATCGAGAGACACACAGACACACACAGAGAGAATGAGAGTGACAGAGAGAGAGAGAGAGAGAGAGAGAGGACAGAAGACAGAGAGAGATAGAAGACAGAGACAGAGAGAGAGAGAGAGAGGACTGAAGAGAGCACAGGGAGAAAGAGAGCACAGAAAGAGAGTGAGAGAGTGTGTGTGTGTGTGTGTGTGTGTGTGTGTGTGAGAGAGAGAGAGAGATAACAGAGAGAGAAAGACAGCAGAGAGAGAGAGAGAGAAAGAGAGAGACAAAGAGGGGACAAAAGAGAGAGCAGGGTTAGAGAGAGAGATAACAGAGAGAGAAAGGCAGCAGAGAGAGAGAGAGGGAGAGAGAGAGGGAGAGAGACAGAGAGAGAGAGAGAGAGAGAGAGGGGGACAAAAGAGAGAGCAGGGTTAGAGAGAGAGAGAGAGATAACAGAGAGAGAAAGATAGCAGAGAGTAAGAAAACATAGAAAGAGAGGACAGAACAAAGAGTGTGTGTGTGTGTGTGTGTGTGTGTGTGTGTGTGAGAGAGAGAGAGAGAGAGAGAGAGAGAGAGAGAGAGATAACACGGGGGGTGTGGTGATGCTGTAGCTGGACATGGATATTTCGAGTCTGGGAAGAAGCAATGCTGAGAAAGCAGAAATGGGCCGCAGTGATGAGCTCACACCACAGTTATGTTCTTCCAAGGCCACAGGAGCCATGGAAACATCCTCTCTCTCTCTCTCTCTCTCTCTCCCTCGCCCTCTCTCTCCCTCTCTCTCAGCATGGAGAAGTCTTTAAATGAACTCCAGTAACTTCACGATTCATTGAAAAACACACATTAACGGGGTCCGAGCGTTCCCCTCCAGCGCCTGGTGTTGTCCACAAGGGAGTGCTCGGCTCTGAAATACGGATTCAGAACCCGTTCCGATTGGTCAGGAGGCGTCGATTCATTTCCTGGTTGATGGTGGACATGACTGTGTTGGGGGTTTTCCTGTAAGGTGGCGGGGTTGAGGGATTTGAGCCGCGCAGTCAGTCAGCGTCGCGCGACTGTGTTTCATTTCACACTCGGCCCGAGTTCTGGCGACAGAGGCAGCGTCGGGGCGTTGCAGGTTGATAGGTTCACCTTGCCCAGCGCTGAGCTGTCTCCTCTTTCCTTCCCTGTATTGTCCTACATCCTGTAGACCCTGGCCATCTTCGCCATGACCGATGCCACTGCTGTGACCACCGAGGGAGCGCCCTTTTGATTTTTTCTTTCGTTTTTATAAATGTATTTATTCATATGTTGCAGGGAACATAACGGCGGCAGCGTGTTTCTACGGTACGGCGTGACGCCATTTCCAATATGCTTTCTGGACAGCGCCTCTTTCTTTCCTGACTGCTATTCGAGCTGGCACCGCAAAGCATGCTGGGATACAGTTGGACTTGTTTAAATCCAGTGTACGAGACGCCAAAACCATTTTCTCATTAAAGTGGATCAGAACTCCTCCCCCACTCCTCCCTCCTCCCTCCATCTCTCTTCCTCTCTCTCGCATGACGTTGACATCGTATGACGTATCAACGTACGATGTTTTAATCACGTAAAACCTTTTATTTTTTTAATAACGTTAAGGAATAAGCCCTCGTCTAGGCAGTTTTTTTTTATGTCGCGTCGTTAGGACGAGACCATTTCCTCGCGGATTTCATAATCGTTAATCAGAACCAGAAGACACCTCGCTGCGAGAGCGAAGCAGGCGAAATTTCTTCTTATTACTCGAGAGCATGTGAGCACTCAGGATACGGGACCCTCTGCAGCTCCGACATGAAATGTATCCCTGATAATGCGAACCCTAGGAACACAGCGGCCCGAAATAACTCCCTCATGCAAGATGTGGAAAAGATTAAGGTTCTGTGTATTTATTTATTTTTTTTGAACAGTAAGGATGGAGGGCGGGGGGGTGGGGGGGTCTGTGTTTGGATGGGTTATAGGAGGCTGTCGGTCAGCGGAGGCTTAGGACGACGCCAGTGGGAGGGAAAAAAGAGCGTGTGCGAGTGCGTAAGTGAAGTCTGGGGGGGTGGGGGGGTTCATAAAAGTCACATTTGTTGGTGATACACTGGGAAGTGGAGGCAACTTTGGCACATGTGTCTGTGGTGCTAAATTAACTGTTAACACAAATAATCAAAGTGCAGGCCCCATTGAGCACTGGCGCCAGTCAAATGAGCAGCCGAGGGAGGAGGGAGGGAACGACGGACGCAGAGGGAGCGAGGAGGGAGGGAAGGAGGCAGCGCGGCACGGGCCCTCGGGCCGCGATCTAGAATTTCTCCCCCGGTTGGAGTTGAGCGTGAGTTGATTCGGGATCGGCATCCGTTTAACTGAGCAGGTGGACGTCCTCGTCTGGACGAGGGGGACTTTCACAGGATGCGAGCGCTTACAAAAACAGGGCCCTCCACCCCCGTAGACAGAGGAAAAACTCGCCACGCTCCTGCTTTCCAGCTATTGTGCTCGGTGAGGCGCTTGCTCGATTTAGACCGACGCTTTGTAGCCGGCGAGCGTCCGGCGGCCACCGGATGTGGCACTGGACGTGGAAAAGCCTCTCACTAATCACTCAGCTCTAATGATGAGATAGTGCGGCTAATAATACAGCAGCGGTGCAGGTGGAGCTCATACCCCGCCAGGAAATGCTGCTCGAGCTCTCTTTGATGGAGAGGATTTCTCATTCAATCCCGGCGTGACTCGGGGCTCAATAAAACGCTCACGTCTCCGATTCGGATGAAATCACAAAGATCGAATCGAACGCTCACGGCGCGTCCCCAAGCATCGAGAAATGTCATTGGCAAATGGGCTGCTGAAGCTGGTGCCAAATCCGAGACGATTAGTACCTCATGGAAAATGATGGCGTGCTCATGAATTAACTCGGGCGTCACTCACTTATTCGCCGGACTGCTTAATCCTACTACGGTCGCAGGGAGGCTGGAGCCTATCTCAGCCAACCGTTTGCGAACACCCTGAACCATCACAGGGCCAGCACACACACACAACCATTCACGCTCACACCCTGGGGCAATCTGGAACAGCCAATTAGCTTAATGTGCATGACTTTGGACTGGAGGAGGAAACCGGAGTACGTGGAGGAAACCCATGCTAGTACGGGGAGATCATGCAAGCTCCATACAGAAACGGGACTCGATATCAGAGATGGATTTTTTTATTTTAGGTTTTACCACCATCTCCTGTGATTGGACGCTCCACATAAACACTGACTTCACTAAACACAACTTTCTCGAAAGAGATATTTAACACTTATGGAAGGAGTCTCCAGTGCAAGACTGCCATCAGTTCTATACGAAGATTTGGCGGAACTTCTGTGGATAGTTTCTACCATAACTATACACGCCATCTCATTCATTCATTCATTCATTCATTCATTCGCCAAACTGCTTAATCTTACTACGGTCGCAGGGAGGGTGGAGCCTTTCTCAGCCAACTCTGAGCGAAGGCGGGGTACACCTTGAACAGCTCGCCAGTCCATTGCCAGGGCAACACACACTCACACACACACACAACTATTCACGTTCACAGCTAGGAGCAATTAGCCTAATGTGCATGTCTTTGGAGTGTTGGAGGAAACTGGAGAACCCTGAGGAAGCCCGGGGAAAACATGCAAACTCCACACAAAACAGAGGAGGGCTTGAACCCAGGACCACAATGTCACCGTGCCACCCTTCCTATAAATGGATCAAAATAAACAATCGTCAACAAAACGATCGTCTTTAGTATGAGAACCGTAACTCGGCCTGTCACTGATTAATTTCCCATAAACTGCACGACGCCGAGTGTTTAATTCCGTCCATATTGTTTTAATAAATAGCCTATAATTTGTGGGGTTGTGCTTATTATAGCAGTGAAACCACATACGGTGGTAGAGAGGCCTCTCTCTTTTTCTTTTTTTTAAACAATGTGCTGGGGAAAAAAAATAATAATAAAATAAGTGCAGCGGCTCAGCGTGACATCAGTGCGAAAGCAGCTCGGCTTGCCGATGCTCCGCGTTTCCCATGAAGCCCTAGAAAGTAGGCCGCAGTCAGCTCTCGTCTGGCGCCACAGTCATCACGCACGTCAGTCCCTTGCGAGAGCCTCTGTTTTCCTTAGAGGATGAGCTAAGCTCCTCCTTTAGCCCTAACGATTTATTTTAGGCTCTTCTGTCCAAAAGTGATGCACCCTCCCCCTCAGTCCAATCCACACAAACACACACACAGTACCGTGTCTCCTCAAATCAGCGTTTACCTTGGCCATGTTGTTTCAGCGCAGTCCAATCAGCTCGGGCTGTGTAAAGAATGTCCCCTGAGACACTCAACCCGGCTTCCCAATAGACCCATTTATTCTGAGGACACAAGCTGAACATCTGGTTCACATTAATGCTTGTACAATAGTTCTCATCCAGGCTAAACACGTCTACACACTGGGACAAGTGGCTGACGGCTCCCAGCAGCGGCATTTCAAAGCTGGAGGAGTCTCCCACGAGTCAAGTCCCAGCGAATTTTTGCTTCTGATTGGTCAAGTTATAAGGATGTCGAAATGCACTGTTAATAAACAGTACCAGAGAAAAAGGGGTGTAAAGTTGTTGAAGGAGTCTCCAGCATCAGTGCAGATGTTTGCAGGTGCTAGAAGGCATCTATGCTTGGATACAGGCAATAACTTCCTTTGGAAACATTCCGCGACATTAAATGCAACCAGAAACGGATAAAAAGTACAATGCGATGTTCTATAGTGCAACGCAATCTTCGAAATAACTGCCGCGGAGCATAAACAGGAACAAAAAACAGAGCCCATGATGTCCCTGTGAATGTATTCGCCAAATCGCACCACACTGTCATTGATGGCTGGCGAAAGTTTTGTTCGTCTAAACTTTTCATGAATACCACTACCAAGAAATACGCCAATATTATCTGCTGCACAGGGGTGGCATGTCGGCGTTAGCATGTCCACCTCACAGCAAGAAGGTCCTGGGCTTGGCACGAGGGTTTCTGCGCAAAGTTTGCATGTTCTCCCCTTGCGTGCTTGCGTGGGTTTCCTCTGGGTACTCCGGTTTTCTCTGACAGTCCAAAATCATTCCAAAGACACATTAGGCTAATTGCCTGATCCAAACTGCCCCTAGGTGTGAGTGCGTTAGCCCTGTAATGGACTGGCGAGCTGTTCAGGGTGTACCCCGCCTTCGCCCTGAGATAGTTTCCATCCTCCCTGTGACCCTAATAGGATTAAGCGGTCCGGCAAATGAACAAATGCACATTACCACCACCTTCTTTTTAGTTAGCTTTATTGTTCACGGTAGTGAACACTTCTAAGGTCATGGGAAGCTGGGGCCTCTCTCAGACAACTTTAGGAGAAGGTGGGATAATCCATCGCAGGGCAACATACACTCACACACATCCATTCACACCCACATTCACACCTAGAGGCAACTTGAAACAGCCAATTAGCTTAATGCGCATGTCTTTTGAGTGTGGGAGGAAACCAGAGTGCCCTGAGGAAACCCACGCCTGGCTTGGTACTCGAACCCCGGACCTTCTTGCTGTGAGAGGATGTGCTAACTACTACACCACACAAGTGATTCGAAGGAGCGCTAGCATTGTAAACGTAGCGTTAGCATTGTACAACCCATGGAGGAAGCAGACACCCAGTCGAATCTGGCGCAGGCTTGTGTTGGCCAGCTTTCCCTTCGGCGATAAAAGGTCACCCCCACAGCCTCTTCGCTCTAAATAGTTGATGATGTTGCATAGAAAAATTTAAATAACCTGGAATTAACAGTGCTGCCTGGGAAAACAGCCAATCGCTCTGTGGCTGTCTAACTGGATGGCTATAAAAGGAATCATTCAATGCCTGATTTACATGTTTTACTGGGTGTCTAGAGAATGCTTCATGTTGCGTATACTCTCACTCTCTCTTTCTCTCTCTCTCTCCATCTCTATTATTAACTTTTGAAGACTAAATTTGCTGAGTATGAGCCTCATAACCATTGGCGGTTTTCTATATTCACTATCATTATGTGCAATGAGTAAGGAATAAAACTGTGACAGACGTAGCAGAGTGATCGTTACCGCCCAGAAATTTATTTTCCAGTGCAATATTTGAGAAGACGAGCTCGAGAACTAAAACATTCCCAAGATGTAGGATTAAGCAAAGCTAACCATAATATATTTAAAAACATGTTTTTTAAAAAATTATTTATTTACTGCTCATGGTTTGAATATCGGCCAGTGCTATGGCTTTTCTTTTATAAAATTGCTACCACTACTCTGGGGTATCTCTGGTCCTGGATAACAAATTCCCAGATCTTAATGGCATCCAGGATCTGGAGACTAGATCAAGGGGTTTTGGGCAGATTCACAATCTCCAGGAGGGCTGAAGGGATCTCCAGGGGATATAAAGTCTTAGTAACAGAGGTGGGAAGTCAGAAAGTACTTCAGTCTGCTTTTCCTTTCATCTCATACTTGCTACTTTACTCAGGATATTTCGAAAGCTTTTAACTTTTTACTCGCTATAATTTTTTGAACCATGACTAAATTGCACAGTAGATATATTAGCCACGTTTCAGGATCAGGCAGTTTCCATTCCAGACAAAAGAAGCATGGGCGTGGGTGCATCATCCATCAACAGAGATTTTTGCAGTGATGGTGCTACTGTCGTATCATGTTAGCTAAAGCCCCTGTCACACATTGACGATTTAGCCAGCGTATGCCAACGTATGAGAAATTTGGTGAACATGCTGACGTACGTCGAATAAGTTATGGGTAAGTTTTGTGGAAGTTAACAGCACGCTAGTACGGTGAGGTCGTCGAAAAGTTTTGTGCATGCACAATATTTTTGACGTATGCCTGCATATGGCTCAAACGTGCGGCATACGCTGGCCATAAGTTGTAGGTAAGTTATTTGTAAGTTACTCATAAGTTGAATATAATGTTTAGCGTACTTTGAACCTACGTATAATTTATGCCATCGAATTCCTCGCATGTTGGCAGTGTTCGCAACTTATGACCAACAATAGTCAACAATAGAGTTTTGAGGAGTACTGAACGGTTCCTCGTTTGAACTTTTTATTTTTTATATATATATAATTTTATATACGAATCCCCCTAAACGCTGCCAATACGGCCATAATACGCTAGCTGTAAGTTAGAAAGACGTTCAGTAAAAGTTCTGTGGTCATCCAGAACACGTCAGAAAAGTCTACCTACAACAATATATATAGAAGATAAGTTGGATATTTTCAATAGGTTCTCGATAAGTTCCTAATAAGTTATGTATATATTTAAAACTGGAATAACATCCATAGTTCAGCGTATGCCAGCCTTTTACAGAAATTTGTCATACGTCGGCATAAGTTCTGCAAATCGTTATTATGTGACAGGCATAACATTTAAAAGGTTAGTAATAATGCTATTGCTTTCAGGAATACCTTCCCCCACCTAAGCACCCACAGAGCATCACATTTCCCCCACCATGCTTGACAGACGGTGACAAGCACTCCTCCAGCATCTTTTCATTTGTTCTCATCATCATCATCATCATCATCTTCTTCTTCCGCTTCATCTGGGGTTCGGGTTGCGGGGGCAGCAGCCTAAGCAGTAAGGTCCAGACATCCCTCTCCCCAGCCACTTCCTCCAGCTCTTCCAGGGGGACACCGAGGCGTTTCCAGACCAGCCAAGAGACATCGTCCCTTCAGAGTGTTCTGGGTCGACCCCGGGGTCTCTTCCTGGTTGAACATGCCTGAAACACCACACTAGGGAGGTGTTCGTGAGGCATTCTAATCAGATGCCCGAGCCACCTCAACTGGCTCCTCTCAACGCGAAGGAGCAGCGGTTCTACACCGAGCTCTTCCCGCATGGCCGAACTTCTTACCCTAGAAGCTTATTTGTTCATTTGTCCTGTGTCTTAGAAATGTTCTTGTTTGTGATCCAAACACCTCAAACTTTGATTCGTCCATCCTTAGCACATTTCCCCAACCTTCCTCTGTCCAATGCCTGAGTTCTTTTGCCCACTTAAATCTTTTCCTTTTATTGACCAGTCTCAGATATGGCTTTTTCTTTGCAACTCTGCCTAGAAGGCCAACATGCAGGAGTCACCTCTTCACTGTTGAAGTAGAGACTGGTGTTTTGCGGGTACTATTTAATAAGACTGCCAGTTAAGGACCTGTCAGGTATCGCTTTCTCAAACTAGAGATTCTGATGTACTTGTCCCCTTGATCAGTTTTGCACCGGGGCCTCGGGCCTCTCCGTCCTGGTGAGAGCCAGTTTGCACTGTTCTGTGAAGAGAGTAGTACACACTGTTGTATGAGAACTTCAGTTTCTTGTCAGTTTCTCATATGGAATAGCCTTGGTTTCTCAGAACAAATATTGACTGATGAATTTCAGAAGAAAGTTCTTTTTTCTGGCCATTTAGAGTCTACAATCAAACCCACAAATATCAGTTCTCCAGATACTCAACTAGTCTAAATAAGGTCAAATTCTTAGATTCCTTGGGTCCATGTCTGTGTTCCCCAGTGCTAATGTTCTCCAGTCCTATGCTCCCCAGTACCTATGTTCCCCAGGAACCCTAACCCTAATATTCCATAAATTGTTACTTTGATGAGTATGTTTGATTTTGTTTCATCATACTTCTTTTACAATATGGACACAATTGTTGTAGCTTACTTCTATAAAGTACACAATACAATGGAAGATCCATTAATTTGATAAGGACCAGGGAACATAGGTACTGGGGAACATAGGGTCTGGGGAACATAGGGACTGGGGAACATAGGGACTGGGGAACATATGTACTGGGGAACATAGGGTCTGGGGAACATAGGGACTGGGGAACATTGGGTCTGGGGAACATCGGGTCCAGGGAACATAGGGTCTGGGGAACATAGATACTGGGAAACATAGGGTCTGGGGAACATAGGGACTGGGGAACACTGGGTCTGGGGAACATTGGGTCTGGGGAACATTGGGTCTGGGGAACATAGGGTCTGGGGAACATAGATACTGAGGAACATAGATACTGGGAAACATAGGGTCTGGGGAATATAGGGTCTGGGGAACATAGGGACTGGGAAACATAGATACTGGGGAACATTGGGTCTGGGGAACATGGGGCTGATCCCAGATTCCTTAATCAGCACAATACCTATCAGCGGTGCTGACATAATTGCAAAACAGCTTTCTTATTATCATGATAAACTTGGATTAGTAAACACAATTGGAACCACTGCAACACAAGTATGATAGCTGCTGAAAACGTGCACCTATGGAGATGTTCCAGCCATTTCTACCAATAATAATCATGTACACCATGAACAGTGTCCAGACTGTCTTTAATCTTTTTTTTTTTTTACATGA
Organism: Tandanus tandanus; assembly: GCA_039654325.1. Lineage (NCBI taxonomy): Eukaryota > Metazoa > Chordata > Actinopteri > Siluriformes > Plotosidae > Tandanus > Tandanus tandanus. Next base: position 72,178,273 of record JBCNYH010000001.1, read on the forward strand.
TGGTAGTGCACATTTATTTATAGTATGTCTTCCATCCGAAAGCCAATTGTCTACATCTCCTCCACTGACCTTTGAACCCCAATCACACTGACACACGATAAAAAAATCCAATTAGCCCCAATTATATAAATAACACTGATCACAGATAACTTCTACTTCTACTTCTACAGGCATTAATGACCAGTGTGACATGAGCTGCGAGAGTGTTTTATGTGTCACCTGGGAGAGGGGCTGTGGAGACCGACTCTCAGTGGGGGTGTTCGGGTTGTGCTTGTAAACCTGCTGGAGTCTCAGCTTCAGCACAACAGGGCTGTGTTTCAGAGCACGCTCAGGAATGTCCCATGGTGAGGGGATGGGGACATGACCGGAAGTCAGGGAAAGGACAGAGGGATGGTCTGACATGTTGGTGGTGGTGGTGGTGAGGAGGAGGAGGAAGGGTGGTGGGGTGACTCTTGCTCTAAAAGCGCTCTTTGATTTCCTATTTTTGTGCATTTGGGTTGGTCAGTGTAACAGTCTGTAGACTTCACTTCACATAAACTCTGATTACAGGGGCACATTTACTTCCCACCCAGGTATGTTAAATAAAGATATATACAGTATTATCTCCTGGATACAAGCACGGGGAGAACATGCAAAATCCACACAGAATCTCCCGAGCCCAGGACTCGAACCCAGAACCTTCTTGCTGTGAGGCGGACGTGCTAATCACTACGCCGTGCAGTGCGGCCTTGCAATAATACTGATAAATAAAATAAAATAAATAAATAAATCCCCAGTGGTGCAAATCAATGAGTGCTGAAAAAAAGAAGAGGAAGATGAACAATGTGCGTTTTGTTGAAGCAGCGGGTTCGCAGGTTTACAGTGCAGTTGTTTTCTCGGGGTTTTATAAGCATAAGGTTTTTTTTAAATGGTCCATAACTACATCCTGAGCGCGCGCTAATTGCTATTATTCAGACTGAATGTTTTATTGCTCGTGACGCTTCCTCGACGTTTGTTTAATCAGTTGAAGTGTTTTCTGTGGAAGGTTATTATTGTGATGTTTTTTATTCTATGAATCGTCATCGAAGGATTACGGATTTCTTGCTAGCACTTCAGAATTGTCTCAAAATTAAACGCGATCATGACTGATTCTATAGGGTGGCACGGTGGCGCGGTGGTTAGCAAGAAGGTCCGGGGTCCTCCCTGTGCTTGCATAGGTTTCCTCCGGGTACTCCGGTTTCCTCCCACAGTCTAAAAACATGCACAGTAGGCTAACTGGCTGTTCCAAATCGCCCCTAGGTGTGAGGGTGAATGTGAATGGTTGTATGTGTGTCCTACGATGGCCTGGCGAGTTGTACAGGGTGTACCCCGCCTACGCACAGAGTCGGCTGAGATGGGCGCCAGCCTCCCTGTGACCCTAATAAGGATTAAGCAGCTCACAAAAGAAATTCCTTAAAGTTAAAAATGCAGTTGTCATTTTACTCCTATTATAGTCATGGGGAGGGTGGAGCCTATCTCAGCCAACACTGAGCAAAGGCGGGGTACACCCCGAACAGCTCACCAGACCATCGCAGCACCAACACACACACAACCATTCAGACTCACACTCACACCTGGGGCAATTTGGAACAACCAGTTATCTTAATGTGCACATCTTTGGGCTGTTGGAGGAAACCAGAGTTCCCAGAGGAAACCCACGCAAGTACGGGAAGAACATGCAAACTCCACACAGAGAAACACCCTCACCAAGCCCAGGACTCGAACCCAGGGCCTTCCTGCTGCGAAGCAGACATGGTAACCACTTAGAGACTCCTTCAAAAGAAATGTAAATAAATATTAAAAATAAAATAAACGTTTCCCTAAACTCCTTAACATTTCTTACTGAAATGTTTTTACAATGTGAATGAGCTGTTGCTATGGAAGCCATGGCGTATCAGGAAGACAGAACCTTAATGTAAACATTCCGACCAATCAGAGCGCAGGATATTTATGAAAACAACGAGTCACAGTTGTGGTTCTCACATACGAACATTTACACTGAAAGTCTGAGTCATGGGTCAGTGTGTGCGCTGGACCGCCTGAGTCACGCGTGTGTGTGTGTGTGTGTGTGTGTGTGTGTGTGTGTGTGTGTGTGTGTGTGTGCGTGAGTGAGTGAGGGGGTTGGGGTATTGGTTGTGGGTATGGGCCGGCACCTTTCTACAGATAGACATGTAGAGTTTAAGAAAGACAGCGACAGAGTGAGTGAGGAGGTAGAGATTAGGGGGAGAGGGCTGGCGTGTGGAGGTGGCAGGAGACTGTAAGTCATTGTGGTGAAGGTTCACGAGCTCAGGGGTGGCAACGATGCTGAAGCCCAACACATTCATCAACCTGCCCAGTCCCGCCGCCTTCCTGGAGCCGCTGTGTTTTTTACTTCCCTCCCTCCCTCTCTCACCACACTCTTTCCTCTCTCTCAATCCTCCACTTTTTTCTCCTCCTCATCCTATTCTTGTAACTTTTACCATCTTGTTCTGTCTTCCACCCTGCGCAGATTTCACTCTTCCCCCCCTTCCCCTTTCTGCATATGTAAGTTATTATTGTGTGTCACTGTGAGACTTGATTTTCACCCACCCACACAAGTGCACGCACACACACACACACACACACACACACACACACACACACACACACACACACACACACACACAGCATCAGCGGCCCCTAAAGAGACAGATATGGCTCAGTGAAACTAATCAGCCTCCTGCCACCT
>JBCNYH010000001.1:72189112-72199328 GCA_039654325.1 Tandanus tandanus
GGATGGCATACGCTCATTTCCCTGTCACTCATAGTGATCACCAGCCAATCATGGGCGTCTGTGAGCTCATTCGTAGGAGGGAGCGGATAGCGCTTCCCTCCAAGTGTGTTAGGTTGCCTTCAAATACGCATGCGTAGCAGTTCGTAAAGAGGCTGGTGGCAGCATCGCATGCCACGGAGGGGGCATGTGCATGCTTACGCCCCTCCCTGGTTGGTGGTGGTCATGTGATAGGGAAGGCAATTCTTGACAGGCGGGAATTGGATACGACTAAAATTAGGGGAGAAAATGGGGGGAAATAAAAGACTTGTCGCCCTTAACGCATTCACATCAACAAAATTATTAATGAACTTGATGACTGTTTCCATATAAGGCCATATCGAAAGACACACCATATATGGAAGGTGGGTGGGTAGGTGGTGTTACATGGGGTGCCAAGCCGGTGTTGGTACCTCACTGTGGTAAGTGCGTGCTGCGGGCGTGGTTATGGCGTGGTTCAATGTGTTCGAAGCTTAAACTTAATCCTGCTGTGGTCGCATAGAGGCTGGTGCCTATCTCAGCCGACCCTGAGCGAAGGCGGGGTACACCCTCAACAGCTTGCCAGACTATCACAGGGCAAAATATATAACATACAACCATTCACACCAAGGGGCAATATGGACCAGCCAGTTAGCCTAATGCGCATGTCTTTGGACTGTGGGAGGAAACCGAAGAACCCGGAGGAAACCCACGGAAGCGTGGTGAGAACATGCAAATCCCACATAGAAACGCCTGGACCTTGAACTCGAACCCAGGACCTTCTTGCAGTGAGACGGATGGGATGACCCCTGCGCCATCGCTCCGCCCTTTATGAATCAATCAAACACGTTCTAACCAATCAGAATCGAGAATTCCTTTGTTTGAAATAAATAAGGTGAACACGTGCTGTAGGTGAGTTAGTTGGTGTGTGGTGTTTGTAGAGAGGGCTTGTTGGAATCAGGATGCCAGCAGTGCGTGTCGCTGTGTGTGTGTGTGTGTGTGTGTGTTTGTGTGTGTGTGTGTGTGTGCAGTGGCAGAGGAAAAGTTAGGGCAGTGTCCTTCCTGTCTTACACTTCCTGTTCACGGCTCTGCAGGAATCCAGGTTGTTGCTAACTCACCCTGCAGCATGTGTTTGTCTGCCTTGTTTCTTTTTCTTTTTTTTGTCCAGATCGACCAACATTGCCGTTCCAGGAGATTCGGCTGCTGCAGGTGCACCTCACTGCGGCTCCAGCTGGTGGCAACAAGACGCAAGATCTCGCTCACTTCCAGTACACCCCCCACCCCAACACCCCCATCCCAAACCCATCACACGACACATAACAGCTAAAACTCAGAGACGTGAATCTTTTTGGACCACGCAGCGCAGTTTGTATTCTCGAATCTGATTGGTTAGAAGGTTGATGATTTCTTTTCCGCTTGAAATACCAGATACGATCAAGCTTTCTTTAGCATGTAAGGAAGGAGTCTCCAGCGTCAGGAAAGAAGTTTTATTCGCTGCAGCATAGACTTCAGGAGTTGACGTTAATAACAGTAACTCAATGAGGGAACCTAAAAGCTTCTGGAACATACATTTCAGCACCGTCTTGTTTCATGGTTGGCAGAAGGGATGATTTTTAGTCGTTCTTTAGTAAATGAAATCTTTTGGGGAAATAGCTGCCGTGAAAGAGCAGTAAAACCTTCCCGGACGTGAGGTTATAGGAAAATAATCGACTTGGAGGCGGGAACTGGAACGATAATGTCAGGTATTAAAAATCCAGTTCTCGCAAAAAAGCTGGAACGCCCTCACTCGTTTCTGAAGCTGGAATATTTACACACTGACAGAATCTCAGCCTGGGGCCATGAACAAAAAAACAAAACTAAAAAATCTCTCTAGAAGCTGAGGAATGTTCCTGCGTCCTTACATTCTGGTGTAAGATGACGATACAGGGTCTCTCTCTCTCTCTCTCTCTCTCTCTCTCTCTCTCTCTCTCGCAGAGCCTTCATTAATATTTCTTGCCCGAACACATCAGCGTTTTTTAAAAATTCCATTCCTAATAGAAGCAGGTGTTTTCTGGACAGGTGTTATCACCCACCTGTAAGCTGTGTCCTTCCTAAACTTCATGCTCTGAAAAGGTGCTAGTACGTAGGAAGGGCTCCTGTCTCCATATCTTTTTAGCTCTCTCTCTCTCTCTCTCTCTCTCTCTCTCTCTCTCTCTCTCTCTCTCTCTTTATATTAACCTCCATGGAGTACTGAGTACTTATATACATGCATACAGTATGGCTCATTACATGGCTCATTTGAATACTTAACTCTGATTGGCCAAAGTTAAAAAAAAAACAGCGTTCTGCTGACTGTTATTTCTTTATAACACATTGCTTTCATGTATACCAGACCAAGGCTATGGAGCACGTGATAGCTGATGCAATAAAATACTTTTTATATCACCTTCATCGTCATCATCATCATCTTCCGCTTGATCTGGGGTCGGGTCGCGGGGGCAGCAGCCTAAGCAGTGAGGTCCAGACATCCCTCACCCCAGCCACTTCCTTCAGCTCGTCCGGGGGGACACCGAGGCGTTCCCAGACCAGCCGAGAGACATAGTCCCTCCAGCGTGTTCTGGGTCGACCCCGGGGTCTCTTCCCGGTTGGACATGGAGCAGGGAGGCGTTCAGGAGGCATTTTAATCAGATGCCCGAGCCACCTATCTCCTTATCAATCTCCTTTTTAAATTAATTTTTATATGAATAAAATAATTTTTAAATCAATGACATAACTGTGATGGCGTCGCGACCCTAATTAGGATTAAGCGGCTCAGAAAATGAATGAATGAATCAATAAAATAATATTTTAAACCAATAATTTTTTTTCAAACCAATATTTTATGTCAAATTATTCATTTCTTTAGTAACTACCCATGTAATGAGTGGGATAATGTACAGCAATCTTGTCGTTATGGTAAAATTAACCCCCTTCTCAGAGATTTAAGACCTCTCCACGACGTGTCAGGGTCCTGATCACTCAGCCAGGGTTTATATCACAATAATAAGCAATCACTGAATGAGGAATTCGGTTGAGGGCATGTTATCCAAAGGCCGAGGCTGCCCACTAGATTTTGGAGTGTGGACTGTGGGGATTTGTGATCATTTATCCACAAGCGCATTATTAAGGCCAGGCACCGATGTCAGGCGGGGACCCCTGGGGAAGATGGGTGTGTTCAGTGGGGTTGAGGTGGGTGCACCTCATGTTCTCCCACTCCAACCTCGGTGAGGCATGTCTTCATGGAGCTCACTGTATGTGCTGGGTGGAAGGTCATGCTAGAACAGGTTTGAGTCTGTTAGTTCTAGTGAAGGAAAATTGTAACCCAACAGCAGACGAAGACATTCTGCACCATTGTGTGCTTTTCACTTTGTGGCACCAGCTTTGGGAAGAAGCTCCATATGGGTCTGATGGTTGAGTGTCCATAAAGTTTTGTTCATATAGTTCATAGAATCATTTATGGCTTGTGCTAGGCTAACCGCTAATGCCATTCATTCTTGTTTGATTCCATGGTGAGCAACAAGAACACATTTTTTTATTCTCAAAGAATTAGATGTATTTTTCCATCAAGAACAACTTTATCAGCCGGCCATGAGGAACAGGAGTCCAGTCCTAAACATCATCTGATGCCGGTGACCAGGGGAAGGTATGTGGTGCCTCAGCAGCTATCAGTTCATATTCTGATTTGAGGTTGTGGAATAACTTTTAAACTAGAAGGGCACTCATAAAATGCAAGGTTCTTCAACCAGACACAAATTAATTATTATATCTTGGCATAATTATAATGAAATGTCTCCCCCTAATGGGCTGCAGAAGAACACTTTGCCCTACGTTAAATAGTGTTTTTGGAATTTATGGATTTGTTATTTTTACATGATCCGTCGTGGTGAAGCCGAAAGGCAAAGCTCTCAATTTACCAGTCGATCTACGTTTCCGAGCTTTGGGTAGTGACCGAAAGTACAAGATCTCTTGAAAGATGGGAGGAGCTCGGAGTAGAGCCAGTTGAGGTGGCTCTGGCATTTGATTAGAATGCCTCCCGAACGCCTCCCTGGTGTGGTGTCTCGGGCATGTCCAACCGGGAAGAGACCCCAGGGTCGACTCAGAACACGCTGGAGGGTATATGTCTCCCGGCTGGTCTGCAAACGCCTAGGTGTTCCCCCGGAAATGCTGGAGGAAGTGGCTGGGGAGAGGGACGTCTGGACCTCACTGCTTAGGCTGCTGCCCCCATGAGCCGACCCTGGAACAAGCGGAAGAAGAAGAAGATGATGATGAGGATGATCCCATGCACAGATTGCCTCCAAAATTTAATGGGTTCTTTCCAGACCCGGGTCCCACGCCTCCACCAAGTTTGATGAAAATCAGATGAGTAGTTTTTGCGTAATCCTTCTTAAAGCAATGAATAATTTAATGAACGATTTAATGAGCTCTTGGATTCAAATTCTGGATCTGCTCCAAAATGTTACGGTTTTTTTGCCAGGCACATACCCCATCCCTCCACCAAGTTTAGTACAAATCGGTCAAGTAGTTTTTGCATAATCCTACGAACAGTTAAAACATCAAACAAACAGATGCTGGTGAATACATTACCATCCCTCCCGAGTAGCGGAAGTAAATATATGCTGAATATATACTAGTTTTACCACCAATTAGTATTAAGGTCTAAAGTTAGCTTTCGAGGCTACATATAGCTGAAACCATACAGCACAGACCTGCAACCAGAGAAGCGACACAGGAAAACTCGTGAATGTAGAACTCCGTTTGTGATACATTTAAAACACTAACACGTTCCAGTAGTCTTTTTCTCCCCCTGTGAAAGTTTTTTTTTTCTCTCCCACAAATAATGTAAAATAATTAAAGATGCTAAGTCAAACAAGCTACTTAACATAACAGGTGCATGCCAAACCGCACAGCGTCTACTTCAGCCTTGAAGCTATAATGCCTTCGCAGGACACGGGGAAATATATGACTGGAAACAACGTGTTTTAACTTGTGGTTGGTGCTGCTTTGGGGTTTTGCTGCTTGGAGCTGTGGAATGCAAAGGCTTGTTACAGGCTGATGGGTGTGTATATATGTGTGTGTGTGTGTGTGTGTTTTGTGTGTTGCTTTGCTTTGCCTTCCTCTGTCATTAGAGCACAGCACTCACACGAAGGCATGAAGAACCACCCTGGTTGTGCTCCATATTTTCACGCCGCACTCCCTAAATAGACGCTTTCACATGTTCGCATTATGATCTTCATTAGTAATGACTGTTTGTCTTTGTGGTTTGGGTCATCCGCTAAATATCACTTATCATGTTTACATATACAAAAGATTTTTTTTTCCTTTCTCACAAGCACTCTTGTGTGAGTGTGTGTGGTTTGTTTACTGGCGATGATAGCAAGGGTTTTTTGGACACCGCATTTAGTGTATGTCATTGTTTATTGTCTGGACGGCCTTGCATGCTATCAAGATCGCTCTATCTTGGTGTGATGACCTACAAGACTTGGTTTAGCCTACATGTGGTGAAGCTACGGGCGTCCCCGGGCTAGGATCAGACGTGTCGCTTCTTGCTCCCATCCAAAGGGACCTCCCATTGGATTAAAAAAAAAAACAATCTTGATAAATCTTTGTTGGGTTATCTCTGCTTTTCCAGGAGTACATCTCATTTTAGGATGACGTCATCACTCTTCTTCTTAGGGAAGACTTTCCTCTCGCACTGGAGACTCCTTACTCTTTACTATACACTGGAACTGTGTTAAACCAATCAGTCAACCAATCAGAATCAGGAATCACACAACTGCCCTGATATGATACTGTACGAACATTTAAATTTACAGCTAATTTGAATAAAAATGGCATTTTCATGAGGTAACGTGTCTAGAGAGGGTGTGGCGTGTCATTCGTCTCGCTAAGGTTAATGGGCTCAATAAAAAGAAACTCTTTTTCTGGCAATAACGGCCCTCCTGTAATCAATGCAGAAGACGTTTGTAATTCAGGGCTTGTGTAGAAATCTGAGAGGAAGGAAGATCTGTGTGATGACCTCTTCTCTTTAAGGGTGAGGGGTTTAAGACAGTTTGTAAAAAAAAACAACAACAAAAGCACATATTTTCTTTGGGCTGCAGCAGTGGATTCTGGGAGACAGCTGCAGGAGATGTTCTGATGCTTGGAAGATAAGCGATGTTGGATTTAACCTTTCTGCTTGAATAGTAAACATATTACAGAAGCACCTGATGCTGTAGTCACCTCCACCAAGAGGAGAAGTTATGAGATTGGTCAGGTGTGTCTGTCTGTGTGTGTGTGTGTGTGTGTGTGTGTGTGTGTGTGTGATAACTCAAAAACTAATGGACAGATTTCCACCAAATTTTCAACAAATGTGCGTTTTGGACCAACAAAGAACTGATTAAATTTTGGGAGTGATTCAGAACTAGATCCCAGAACGCCAGCCTCAAAAATGTACTGCTGCCAAGATGGGACCAGCTGCAACCATGGTGTCCTAAAAGACCTGAGTTTGGAGAAGCCCTGGGTTCTGAGTCCATTATTGGACACAACAAAAAGCTGGACTTGACGGATGAAGGGTAAGAAGAAAGTCAATGGAGACTTGACAAACATGTGGAAAAAGTAACCAAAATAGACTTGGACTTGGTACAACGGGCTACATTTGGGAGAACCCCATCACTGCTGATCATCCTGAGATCACCATCCCTACACTGAAGCATGATGGTGGTAGCATTATCTTGTGGAGATGCTTATAGACCAATCCTCAAAAAGAAAAAAAAAACCTTTTCTATTCTGCAGTATAATTGCATAGCAGTGGGCAGAGCTTCACTGTCCAACAACCTCAAGCGCACTGCCAAAGCTCCAGTGGAGTGGTTCCTGAACATGTTCCTGGACCCGTCAAAGCCCAGACCTCAATCCGATTGAGAATCTGTGGCAAGACTTGAAAACTTCTGTGGACCAATGACCTCAGAGTGTGAGCAATTTCACCATTAAGAAAGGGAAAAAATGTATCAGGACCAAAAAGCACAAAGATAATAAGGAGATATGCCTGAAGACTTCTACGAAATGTTGACGTCCCAGGATAAATATTACGCAAATAGGACGCCAATCCAAATGCAATTCCAAGATTTTTGTGGAAAAGTTCAAAGTGCAAGTGTGGATGGGAATAGTGGTGGTGGTGAGTGGGGTTGGGGTTGGGGGACTGAATACTAATGCAAGGCACTGTAAAGAGTGGAAAAGAGTGAAAGCTGACACCCAGGAGGTGCGACGCTGTACTCTGCAGCATTCTCCTTCGTTATCTTTGCATGTTATAATCTGCCAGTATATGGGTCCAATATCTCTTCAGTGCAATGAAAACATCGCAGGTTCAAACAGGTCTGCTCAATATGAAACCATATAGTTTGATTCCACTGAGCCTGAAAAAAGAAAATGCTTTGCAAAGGCAATTCAGAGAAAAGCTGCAACCACCTGGATGCATTTCCTATTTCGAATCGGATTTCCATTAATAACAAACCACAAAACTTCAGTCGTAATCCTTCCTCAAATCAAATCTTCATCCATCCCTATTTTTCCTCAGTAGTCTCGAAGCCCATATCCAATGAATCACTCATTGTCAAGGGGAACGGGGGGGCTGGTGCGTATCTCCGCGGTCCCTGAGAGAAGGCGGGGTACACCCTGAACAGACCAACCATCGCAAGGCCCTCGCACACCTAGAGTCAATTCGGAACATCCAGTTAGCCTAATGTGCATGGAGGAAACCCACGCAATTCATGGTGAGAACATACAAACTCCACACAGAAACCACCGAGCCCGAGAATTGAACCATTTCTCTGCATTTAATTTACAGAGAGTGTCATCAAAAGGGAAGTTGCGGTATTGCGGTACGGTGGGGTAGCGCTTAGCACGCTCGCCTCACAGGACAAAGGTCCCTAGTTGGAGACCCAGGCCCGGCGAGGACGTTTCTGTGTGGAGGTTGCATGCTGTGCCCATGCTTGGGTGGGTTTCATCCGGATACTCCGGTTTCCTCCATCACTCCATTAGGCTAGCTGGCTGTTCCAAATTGCGCCTAGGTGTGAATGTGAATGGTTGTGGGTGTGTTGGCGCTGCGATGGACTGGCAAGCTGTTCAGGATGTACCTCACCTCAGCCCAGAGTCGGTGCTATAGAACATGGTGTGGAAATGTGAATAAATCCACATGGTAGAAGTGTTCAACATCAGCAAGGCTAATGCCTCGGTCTCACACAGCCCCGAATGATTTATTGGTAGACAGCGGTAGGCAACTTTTTGTATTCCGGGTCTCAACTGGCATTATCTCGTAAATGTTCTGCGTACTTATGTCGGAATATGTGAGAGACAGGGAGCAAGCTTGAGCACCAGAAGGGCGTGGCTTCCATTCACAGCAAGTTCGGTTGTGTTGGAAACCACAGTGGGTGGAGCAATAGATCAATTCGACTGCCGCAACCGTGAAGGCATCCGTGAGGCGGCCTAGCGGATGTTACTGTAGGTTTCCGGGGAGGTGAAGAACATCTTCCAGGTATGCATCACAGTTACTGCTGGTAGACATGATGGCTGTGACGTACGCATCGCAAACGCCCGCGTTTCTCAGGCAAGTGCATATTTCCTCCGCCTGTACTTTTGCGACAAACCGCCTTCAAAATCCATCGGAATGGTCACGGAATGACCGCGGTAATACCAGCCAGAGTTCTCAGGCTACCTGAGCATAACTCTAAAAGACAAATTCGATGTCACCACTAGCACACATCTCGCCACCTGCTAGCCACGCTATTCGTAGCTACCCCTGGCTACAACCAAATAAATACACTTCACAAGAGTCAACAGGTCTTGTTTACGTTTTCTTTACTTTTTCTTTACGAAACCCAGGCATGAAATCCGCTCACACCAGATTCAAAACATTCCCTTCTGGCAAGCCTTTCTGTGTACTTCATCGCCGCCAAACAAACAACAAACTAACTAACAAGCAAACAAACACACGGTGGTGTAGCTGAGCGTATTGGAGTTGATTTCCTCTTGCGATTGATCTAATGAAGAAAAGATTTTCATGAAGCGTCCTCATGTGTGAGCCCTGGAGCGGGATGATTCACACGGCTCAGCACTGCTGGACTGGATTGGAGCTTTGTTTGATGGCTCTGATTGGCCTTCACACACAGGTGATTTTCAGCAGGGAGCGATTACAGGGGGCCACCAATGCAGGACCAGACACGCACACTCGCATACCGATGAGATTGGCATGTATGTACAGATACACACACTCATGCACGTACACAAACACAGTTCCGGATTTGTAGGAAATGTGAAAAAACCTGAACGCACACGTTATTATACTTCTTTTTTTTTTTTTTTTTTAATATAGATAGAATATATATGGAGGGATTACACATTAACAGAAATCATCAGTGCTAGGACCTTCTTTTTGTATAATAAAGCCGGACACTGCTGGTGAACGATCTCAGCTCAGATTACACATCATAATCTATCTTCATATGCAAATCACACCTCATTACATATGCATACATTTGAATATGGAACTCAAAAGCAACTCAAATGGTGCTCGAAGTCCAATATTCAGAATTGGTTATTGGTTAGTTTAATGTCATCGATGCTAAAATCTGTGATTCGGAATATATTGACAACAAAAGTGATTTTAAGGAAACAAGTGGGCGGAGCCGAAAGTGCTCTTCAGCTCTTAAAGTTCAAGATAATTCCATGTATTTCATTCTGTTCATGAAAAATATTCTGTATGTGCTAGAGTGTAGATTCCGTTTATTTGGGGTTAATGAAAAAACCCGTAGGGACTGAGTTTTGACCAAACATTTGTGGGTATTAGCATATTTTAAATGTATTCGCTAAATTTTCACGCACGTTTTCCAAATGCTTTAATGAAAATATTTTGAAACTGCCAAACTACCTCGAGATCAGTCTAATTCGGAAATTCTTTGTGTTCTATAGTGTGTGTGTGTGTGTGTGTGTGTGTGTGTGTGTGTGTGAGCGATTGAGGGAGGGCTCAGTTATCTGATGAGTTTGAGTTCGGACTTGTATTAGCGGTGTCTAGCAGGTCCGGGTTCCTTCCACAAGAGACACCGTAGATCTGTTCTGTGCACCTGCCATGACAAGTGCTCTCTCTCTCTCTCTTTCTCTCTCTCTCTCTCTCACACACACACACACACACACACACACACACACACACACACAC
>JBCNYH010000001.1:72204606-72218570 GCA_039654325.1 Tandanus tandanus
CATCAGCTGACTTCATTTTATTGCCACATTAATGTTGCTGAGCCTCGACCGGACCAACTGGAGCAACAAAGCCATGGTGATTACATGCTGTGATCAAGGATAAATAAACTCCATGAAAATATTAGAGTGTGTAACCCCTAGGTGTGAGAGCGAGTGTGAATGGTTGTGTGTGTATGTTGGCCCTGCGATGGCCTGGCGAGTTGTACAGGGTGTACCTTACCTTCACCCAGAGTCGGCTAAGATGGGCGCCAGCCTCCCTGTGACCCTAATTACGATTAAGCGCTTCAGAAAATGAATGAATGAATGTATTTTTTTTTACTCGAATGAGAAAGAATCCCTAACATCAGCACTCTTCTTTAACATTCTTTAAAATGGCCCACGCTGCGACGAGCACTCATTCCGGAGTGATTTATGAATCGTTGCTGCTGCTGCTGCTCTGTTATCTGGAGCCACTTTTCACTGAAAGTTATGTTAATGTTACCGCTTCGGAGAGGACAGGGATATTATTTACTGACCAAAAGCCAAGCACAAGATTTAAACTGAGACTGGGTGGTGTGTGTGTGTGTGTGTGTGTGTGTGTGTGTGTGTGTGTGTGTGTGGGGTGTAGAAACAGTCAAGGGGGCCCATCTCAAATGTTCATTTTTCCAGAATGTGTGTTTTTGTTGTCTTAAGTTTTCCTTGGTGGCAGCGAACAAAGTGTTCCACTGTGGAGCGAGCCGTGGGCCTGCAGACACACTGTCTGTTCTGGGAGTTCCTGTCCCAGGCCCAGATCCCACAGACCCACAGCAACCAGGACAAGGTCAAACGCTCTTCAGCTCTAACCCAGCAGCTACATTACCTCACTGGACCGTGTTGCGCTGCTTTCCAGCATGAAAAACTCGAGAAAAGAAGCAGATTGCACACTGGGAATTTCAGATTCTCTCCTCAGGAACGGGAAACGTGATCTCATTAACAGACAAGTCGTGTAACAGAGTGTGTAGGGTGAAGAAATGTTTACTTAACCTCAGCGTCAAAGGGTTTGGGAAGGAGTCTCCAGTGTCAGAGCTTTGTAACAGTCCACAGTAAAGGAGTTACTTTGGTTTCTAAGACTGAGGAATTTACGCTCGTTTCACAAACGCTCCACAACATTAAACGAAACAATTCCATTAAAATATATGTTGCTTTTATGTTTTTTCCTCACAGCTTACAAAAGATTGGACGCTACCTGAACCTGAATTTACCGCAAACTGTCTAGTTCCGCATGTTCAGCGTGGGAACGGGAATCTCCTAAAGATCAGGACAAGAACAAATTAGAAAAATAGGAAAAAGTCACTGAAAAGTTTTTTTTATCCTCCTGCCATTAGCATGCATGCTAGTTAATCCTATTTTGTGCCTTCGCTAATTCAATTAAAAAAAAAAAATGCATTGAATTAAACAACAACAATAACTACAATATTTACACAATACATTTTTAATTAGTGCAAAAATGTTGAAAAATCATCAATAAATTAAAAAGAGAACACTTGCCGTTTTCTTGATAAGCGCTCCTTGTGTTTGGTTGCGATTATCAGACTTCGGGAATTCCAACCATAGCTGCTAATGATAAGAGCTGCTCACAGTTCCAGAAGCAAGAGATTAAGAAGGAACACACGACCGCTGATATCAGATGAAAGAGACACTTTGAAGAGGTTTCTTTGGCAGCTTTGATCTCTAATCAACTTTCCAATAGACTTAGAAGCCCTGCAACGCAACACAACTCAACACAACCTAGCACAATCCAACGCAAACCAACACAACACAACGTAATGCAACACAACACATCCCAACACAACCCATCGCAGTCCAACGCGACCCACCACAACCTAATCCAACCCAGTGCAACACAACACAACACAACACAAACTGATGCAACCTAATACAAGCCAATACAACAGAACAAAACACAACACAACCTAACACAACCCACTGCAACACAAGACAACACAACACATCCCAACACAACCTAACACAACCCATCACAACCTAGTGCAACGCAACAGAACAAAACACAACCCGCTGCAACACAACACAACACAAAACATCCCAGCACAACCTAACACAACCCAGTGCAACCCAACACATCCCAACACAACCTAACACAATACAGCACAACCCACTGCAGCCCGACACATCCTAAAACAACCCGATGCAATGCAGTGGAACAAAACACAATCTAACACAACCCTATTTAACACAACACATCCCAACACAATATAACACAATCCAGTGCAGCCCAACAAAACCCAATACAACCCAGTCCAACCCAAAACAACCTAACCCAACCCAATGCAATGCAATGGAACAAACCACAACCTAACACAATGCAAAACAAAACAACAAAACCCAAAGCAACACGACTCAATCCAACACAGCACAATGCAACCCAACTCAATCCAACACAACCAAACTCTACACAGCCTAACACAATCCAATGCAATGCGACGTAACAAAACACTCTAACACAACGCAATGCAAAACAACCAAACCCAACACAACTCAATCCAACACAAAACAACCAAACCAAACACAACCTAACACAACACAACCAAACTCAACACAGCCTAACGCAACCCAAAACAACACAACCCAGCGCAAAACAACCAAAGTCAACACAACCTAATATAATCCAATGCAATCTAACAACCAAATCCAAACCAACACAACCCAACACAACCCAACCTAAAACAATCCAATGCAATGCAACCAACAAAGACACAACCATACCCAACACAACACAAGGCAACAAAACCCAAAACCCAACACGCAGTAATAAAGCACTTTGTAAGCACATGGTAATAACATTTCTGGTCTGGAAAGGGTTTTGAACCACCAGCTGCTTATTTTACACACGTGAATCAAATCCCAAACTATTCTGTAAATACATGTATAAATCTTCTATTTAAAATAAAGTTGCCTGTATTATTTATTTTTTTTTTAATTTTATTGAAATCATTTCCCTGAGTATTTGTGGTTTGTGGTCCTCGTTTAGGAATAACGTGGAGGAGGCATCTGTTTGACTGCGCAAATCTCCTGAAGATAACCCACCCATATATTCCCAGCAGTCTCTCTGAGTGAGTGGGTGGAGTCACCATGCATCAGCCTGACATTAGCTTTGCGTTTGTGAGCATCTAAACTTCAGTGACACTGCGTACCCAGGAAAGCGGTCTTCACTCAGCACAGCAGTAAAATTAACCCGCCATCGCAACATCTGTCCTTTGAGTCAAGGATGGTGTGCAAAGTGAGGGAGCGAAATCATAAGCAGTGATGAAAAACCAGCTCATAGAGCGGCGTGAATCGGAAAAACAGACCTGCGTTTGCAGAAAGTAGGGAATCCAAAAAAAAAAAAAAAAAAAGGTCTCGGAAGCGTACTAGAACATTACTGCGATGACATCGTGTTCTGCAAGCTTTCAAAATGGATCCTCCTGTACAGAAGGAGAGATTTCTTATCCAGGCAGGTTTGGTTAAAGTTTATATTTGGCCTGTGTTGTAGGATTTAATTGGAATCACCTGCATCTTTACAAACTGCTGCGCGTGTGCATTCAGGGGCGGCATAACACACCAGGAGGGACAGAGATATCCGCCCTGTTTGAACAAATGAGATCACAGACACCCATGATTGGCCGGTATTTGTTGTAAGTGACAGAAAGACGAGCGTGTGACAACTCACCCTCCCGTGAGAGCTCGGCCAATCAGCTCCCATGGGCTAGATATTGATAGTCAGAGTTACTTATGCTCTTGAAATGAAGCAGTTTGATGTCATGCATCTTATGAATTGGTGTACACAAAGCTCCACCTCCAAGAATCTGTGCTAGCCAATGGAATTCATCCATGTTAGTTTCCAAGGGGCTAGCTTGCGTCATAACGTAAAGATATAATAAAACTACTAAAAAGAAAGAAAGAAAGAAAGAAAGAAAAACACCAATGGCAGTGTGGATGATCTACCAACAATATGCAAATGAATGAACACAACTGCAGGAAATCATCACCGGCGTAGTCTTAGCATAGGAACACGAGCAGGTACAGATTGATTAGCAAACAGTTGGCATTCCAAATCAATTAAGTTGAGTGGAGAATATTCTCCAGCATTCTCATAATCCTTGTTCTTCTTATAGTTTTACAACATCTTCACAAAAACAGTCTTTATTTATATAAAACAATGTAATCGATGTCGGCGGCACGGTGGCGCAGTGGTTAGCACATCTGCCTCACAGCAAGAAGGCCTGGGTTCGTTCCCCTGGCTCGGGGCATTTCTGTGTAGAGTTTCCTCCGGGTACTCCGGTTTCCTCCCACAGTCCAAAAACACCCACAATAGGCTAATCGGCTGTTCCAAATTGCCCCTAGGTGTGAGTGTTGGCCCTGCAATAGCCTGGTGAGCTGTGCAGGGTGTACCCCGCCTTCGCCCAGAGTCGGCTGAGATGAGTACCGCACACTGTATTTCATTCCTAACTCAGCATTCAGGTTCAACCTCTTCACAGGAAGCAGATTATTTTCATCTGAGCAATCGTAGCGCACAGATTCATTCTTATCTTGTTTTTTTTTTCAAAGAGTTGTCTTTCCTCCATGCAACACCAACCATAGAACCTGGCGACGTTGATGCTAGCCCAATATTCTGCTAGCTTAGCATCTGGTAATTCTGTAACCATAACTAGCGGAGTGATGAATGCTTGGGGTGGGTCTTCTGTATACAGCAAGACGTCCAGCATGTTAATTTTAATCATGCTTGGTTTTAAAAGTTAAACCTCAACATGTTCTCCAGACATTTCCAAGGGTTCTTGTACTAGCGGAAGCCCTTGTAGTCGGTTTTTGAGTATTTTTTTTTTGAGTCATTACTGGAGAACTTGGTCTTGATGAAGTAGAAACATAAAACTTGTTGACTCAAGCAGTGCTCAGAGCTCCGCATGGAAATGCTGAGAGAATGGGAGGGTTCCCTTGGTGTCATGTCCGTGCAAGAGCTGCTCCAGTAAGGAACGCCGTCTGAGCCACATCCTCATGAGTAAGATCTCGTCCAGCTTTCACACACACACATTACACCAAAACACATGTACGCATCATGATGTCCTAGTGAGCGCTGATAGCCGAGATGAAAAGAGGAGAGGGCAGCACCTGTTACTTCACGGAGCAATGCTAAAGGAAATAGACATTCCATATGTGTACGTGTGTGTGTGTGTGTGTGTGTGTGTGTGTGTTTGGTCACTGGTGAAGAGGAGATCTTCCTCCAGCCCTGTTGTGCTCCTCGTACATTCCTGAGTGTTGTGGAAAGCATCAAAATGTTCGTGAGAGTGACGAAACCACCCCAGAAAAGCGTTTTCCCGATAAAACTCTGCAGAAAATCACTGAGTCATCAAATGGTGTCTATCTTTAGTATTTCGGTAAAAATAGCAGTGAAATGAATGTGAAAGTTAGATCCTACCGAAGTTGGTTTGGAAGGAACATTAACATCAGCTGGAAGTTAAGAAAGCGAACGTCATGCACTGATCTCTACCATACACATGAACATGGCAAAACAAAAAAAAACCACCTCACTATTTATTTTCTGAAACACATCAAAATGAAACAAAAGGGGCGTGTCTGAAACACAGCCCCATTTTCTCAACCGTTCATTCATTGGCCAAACTGCTTAATACTACTAGGGTTGCAGGGAGGCTGGAGCCTATCTCAGACAACTCTGGGCGAAGCCAGGGAACATCCTGAACAGCTCACCAGTCCATCGCAGGGCCAACACACAACCATTCACTCTCACACCTAGGGGCAATTTAAAACAGCTAATTAACTTAACGTAAGCATTTCTTCGTATCGTATGCCAATTACAGCAGTCCTAACCAATTACAGTTGTGGAATATATGGTGAGTTCATGCCCTCGCCCAGAGTCGGCTGAGATGGGCGCCAGCCTCCTCATGACCCTAATTAGGATTAAGCGGTTCAGCAAATAAATGAACGAAAATCAAAAGTTCAAATATTTCTTCATTTTTATTTGTATCATGGTATTTAACCAGCACGTGTAAGAGTATGACTCAAAATAAAGCGCAAAACGAAGCAAAGGGTCCCAATCCTGCAGCTTGTGGACATGTATAAAGCCGAGTGGTCAAGTGCAACCAGTCTCTGGTAAGATGGCGGCAACTTTCAGCACATTCCGAATACATGTGATGTACCGAGTAGCGCCGGTCTTGTGTTTATATATGTATAAAAGAGCCATGCTAACGTCATGCTAACATGAAGGGTTTTAAGTAGATTTACATCAAATTTTTATTTTATATTCTTTTCATTACCTTAACCAAGAAAGTTATGTTTTGCCTTCAGTCTGTTTGTTTGTTAGCAGAATTATGCAAATAGTTACGTGTATTCTTTAACATTGTTAGATTTAGGATGATTTTTTGGAAGTGCAGTATTACAGCAGGCCAGCAGGGGGTGCTGTGTGGTGTTATTTCCAAAAAAAATTATATACAGATTTTCATGAATTTTCTACCAGAGGCGGGGCTTTGGAAAAGAACTTGTGAATCATGATATACAGTATATTTCAAAGGACACGTCATATAAATATTTGTATTATAAATTTCATTTCAGCAGGAATTACTAGCTTCGGGACTTTGCAACAGTTACAATTGTATTTGTTTTTGTAGTGTAGTATAAATTATCCCGAGGCATCTCGGGGCTGGAAATGGTGCTTGGTCGTAAAAGCCCTTGAGCTATGAAGCTACAAAGGCTGTCTTATCAGTGTCCTATGGATTGATTTAAGGAATCTGAAGGGGTAAAGCTCTTCTACTGCCTCCACCAGACACAGTTTGATCTGATACGAACCAAAACGCTACGCCTCACGCAGCTTAGACATATGTACTACACATCAGTGTGAGATCATTCGACGCCGACAAATACGTGACTTTTAAACAACTTTCAACTTGACTCCGAGGCAGTGCTGAGGTGTACAAACACATCCTAAAGTGAACAGGGCACACCTGATATTTTGCAATGCTGGCCTGAGATTCATGTACTGGCGTGAGTCCTGCACAGGCATGTTGGTTCGACTACAATGCCAGGATGTAGGGAATATTTTCAGGGGCCCGTGTTTGGTTAAGGATCTTTTTGTGTCTCTTTATAAAGCTCATGCAAGTAAATACAGGCGCTGGTTTAATTAGACCGAGATGTAAATTGATCACTTCCTGGTCTCATTTCATGTGAGATTTGATGTTGTTCGAGCAGAACCTAAGCCCCAATGAATCGCTGGGAGGGGAATCCGTTGTTGTTGGGGTTTTTTTTCCAGCACTGGCTTCATTTATTTACAAAATAGAGAAGGTTTAGCCGGGTTATAATCTTAGAATTAAAAGGCAGATAATGGATTTGGTTTGGGTTGTTTTTGCTTGGGAAAATAATCATGCTCTGCTACTATGGAGGGAAAAAAAAGAAAAAATAAAAGATCTGAATGTTAAAGGTCAGGAAATTCTTAATAATGAAATATAAACACTTTGAAAGTCTACGGCTATGCAATTAAAGCATTTTCCGCTGCCTTGTGAAAGTTTTCCAAGTTTTGTATTGTTGCAGCCTGGAAAAGAAAGAAATAGGATGCATAAGTATTCACAAAACTTCACAATAGACCACAGGGGTCCAGACGCTCCCACCAAAAGGACCGTTTCATAATATACCAATATAGAACAAGCAGAGCAAGTTTGAAAACCCCAGTTTCAGTGCACGGCAAGTAAATGTCCGGAAACTAAAGTGTGAGTCTAGATCCAAATATCATCACACCAGGACTCTCAAACTGGAAGAGATTGGATGGAGACCATTGGCAAACAACAACGTTTCCTGTTTCATCAGAACAAAGACTGGGATTCGATTGTTGCATTCTAACGCCTCATGCTTTTGAATTAGTCCAGAAGCACACTTTGGGTCGTCATCCTGTTGCACAATGGAGCTCAATTCTGTTGTAGGTTGGAACAGGTCTTCCTCAACTTTCACCACATTTCCAGCCCCTCCAACTGAAAAGCATCCACACAACATACTGCAACCCCCACCACGCTTCACTGTCAGGATGCTATGAGCAACACTGGGGATGCACAAAATGTTAAAATGGCTACAAATGTTCAGTCTGATGAACAAAAATAATTCACATTTCAACATATCTAATGAAACTCCAGCCATAAGTTTATCACCCCCCGACACCCCCCTGCTTCTTTGTGACCTTCCTGACCAATCCTAATCTTTTTGATGGACAGCTTCTCCAGGCATTTTGCAGTCATATGGCATTTTTCCTTTTTAGTGTTTTAGTAAAGGATTCACAGAATGCTCAAATATTTGTAACGAATACATTCATTCATTTTCTGAACCTCTTAATCCTAATTAGGGCCGCGGGGAGGCTGGCGCCCATCTCAGCCGACTCTGGGCGAGGGCAGAGTACCCCCCTGGACAGCTCGCCAGGCCATCATAGTGTAATGAAAGTGGAAATTTAAGGACTACTTGTTTTTTTTTCAGAAACCTGTTCTGGACTTCTCTTTCCTCTTCATGTTTAGCTCTCTAAGCCACTTGAGGTTTCTTTAAGAAGCAGGGGAATTAAAAACGCAGGTTGACACTATTTAACTGACTCTGTGGTCCCATGAATGAACCCTATGAATCCTGATGGCAACCAAAACATAACAGTGGAGCTCCTGAGCAGAGCCCCATAGGCATGGAACATGATTCGGATGGCTGTCCCTTGCCTGTGCCTGAGTTAATGCTGACTTGCATGATGACAGGCAGCAGTAAAGAACACAGATTTGTTAATCACAAAACTGAAACTCCAAAAAATGGAGGCTCAAATACCACTGCTCAAAAAAAATAAAAAAAAACACCAAACAATCTAAGTCAGGAGGGCAGACAAACTTTTACCGAACAAAACATGAACGGTAAGACGGAACATGAACTCATTAAACGGATAATTAAACTAACAAGGCAGGTGATTCAAATGAACGAGGAAATCAGCGAGTGAAAGGCGGTGAAAAGAAAACGTATTTATTTCCTCCAGGGTTGACTGAAGCTGATTACTTTTATAACACCATCCTCGGACCCCCATCAAAAAGGATATCCGTATTTAATCAGTTCCTAAATCTAGATTACGGATTATTTGGTGTTGATTCCCAACCTATCCCTCGACGATAAATGCAGAAAAGTTCACGAGGTGTGAATCCGTATGCAAGGTGCTGTATACGTGCCATCTTAAATCTGAGGACTTTATCAATGACATTTCTCGTGACAGCCATGTCTGGCAAGAACTACAGTAGCCGGTTGTGCGACGGAGCAGATGACGTCGTGAAAGTGTAATTTGTTTGGAGGCATGCGGTTTTTATTTTCTGCTCACATGCCGAATCTGATTTCATGGCTTAGAGGAAGAGCTCTGAATACCGAGTACAAGCACACAGGGCTTGGATGATGAGTTTTGGAAGAATATCCTAGTTGTTTTTTTATTTAAGAACGCGAGTTCCTTCAAATTTCTTCTCGCCAAGTGAGTAATTTGACCTGAAGATCACTTTAATTGATTGCGATACCAGAATCAGAATATGAAGTGACTTAAAATACACACACACAGAAAGTTTACAAACACCCTGCCTTTTTAAGTTTTAGTGAAATTCACGCGGCTCAAGTCGAGTGAACGAGCTGAAAAGGAATAAAGGTGAGTGAGATATATATCTGAACCACCTTAGAAGAAAGGAAGAAGACAGTTGGCTTCACATCATAGAATATCCATCACAATCTCCAGCCTTGAACCCCAAAAATTTTTTTCTTCTTCTTCTTCCTTTCTTATGCTTGGACCCCGCAATTGCTGCTTGCAGCTATATTTCAATGATAGGGTTTTTTTTTTAAAGCACCAGAAAACAGAGATTCAAGACACAGCTGTTAAAGCTAGCGTGGCGGTGAGAAAGCAGAATATTTGGTGTTCGTAAACTAGCAGAGCTTCCTTCAGGCGTTTTGGGGGGACTGGGAGGAAAAACAATCGTCTCTTTCTTAGCGGGTCAGACGTCGTGGATCACGCTGTGGTCAGGCAGAGAGAGCAGTGAAACGCTGATAAACGCCGAGATTGAACATTAAAGAGGCGATTCTTACATAAATATTGAACAGTACGTGAACCCATCTCAGGATACAACTCGCTGCTTAGTGCACAACACCAATAAAGTGGAGGGTCGTCATCCCACCCACCCCCACCTATATTTTAGTGCTTGTTGGTACGAGCCCTGAAACGTCATGCTGAACACCTGCATTGTGCTCCTGGATCCAGCGTCCAGGCCATGTCACTTAGTACATATCTAACTAACCACTGGGTTTCATCACCTGGAGTAGCTTGGCCGTGAGTCATACCCCTTTAAACACAGGTCTCTTATAAAAATGGTCTGTTTTACCCCCAGAGGCAACGAGACAAGTGTTCATTCATCCCGCTCAAAATACTCCTCCACGCTCATTCGGAGTGTTCGAAATGCATTCTGTAGCCGCGAAGCCCGGCCTATGAAAGGCGCCATTGAGATAAAGTCATGAGATTTCATGAGCGAGAGCGCATGCTATTAATCGAATCATCTCCATTTTCCACCAGCTCCTCTGTACAGGACGAAAAAGAAAAAAGAAAAAGCAAAGAGCGGTATGAGGAGATGGCAGGGAAGTGAGAGAGCTACATCGGGAGAAAGTGCGACATTTTTTGGGGGACTTGAGCAGGTTCACAAAGAGCTAAAGCAGCAAGACGTCTTTATTTCAGCTTAAAAGCAGAAAGAGCTGAATTTGATTCAATTGAATCGATTCATCTAAATCAATTCATCAAGTCAAGTCAGAGCATGCAGACAATTTTTTTTTGCTTGTGTGTTTTTTTTTTTTTCCCTCCACAGTGCGATTATTCTTCGCCGTTTAGTCACCCGAGGACTGGAAACCTGAGCGGAAAAATGGAACTCCACCTTATGAATCAGGTGCACGCCGAGTTTAGGGAGTCAGATGACTGTTCCGTAGCAACAAGCGGCGCACAAGTACTTGCATTGTAACACCATGTTTAAACACACCACCTGTAATTTTCGAGGTTTGACATGACTGCAGGGTGCGCGGAAACTTTTTTTAGCCGGCGTGTCCGTGCACGAGTCTCTAATCACACATTAAATTTAATTAGCCAGGGATAAAAATAATAACATAAGGCTTCGATTTTTTAATTCATAAAGTGTATAAAAAGTTGACATACAAAAAAAAAAAAGAAAATAAAGTCACCCATTCCACTTAAATGCGCAAGTATGAACATTATACAATCCTTTCAGTCACATGTACATTCAAATACGTATAAAAATAAGAACCCATTACAAAAGCTCGGAGAAAAGCACTTTGGTGTGATTGTCAGGACGCGATCACGGTACGTACGGTCGAGCCAAGGGTTAAATACTGTGCAGTCGTTCCGTCTACGACAATGGCTTTTGGTCTTCGAGTCTTTGGCTTGGACGTTTTACACCTGAATGGTCAGACCGTTTAATTGACCAACAGCGGCAGTATGAGCAGGAGTCTTATAAGCATAGCGGTAAACATTTCCTTACAGTACACAGAAGGATAAAAACAAGGAGGGTGAAAAAACAGTCAGAATATTGTTTACAAACAGGAAGCACATGATGGATGAAGGGAGCGCGTGATCAAAAAGAAAAAAGGGAAAAAAAAAAAGCACTCAGTCACACGCGCCCCCGGAATTCAGAATTCAGAATACTGTGCGTGGATATATTGCGTTTTTTTTTTTTTTTAAGGCGCTGAAAAAAGTTTCTTTCTTGGGAGGGGGACTTTGGAAAGGGATCCGGGAAACGGGGGGGGCAAAGGGTCGTCAGTGGGCGACGCAGCATCCCGACTCCTCGTGCTTGTGCAGGAGAGACATTCTGGAGAAAGTTTTTGAGCAGTTCTTGCACTGGTACTTCTTCACGTCCGAGTGTGTCTGCAGGTGGGCCCTGAGGTTGGATCTGTCCGCGAACGCGCGGCTGCAGTGAGAACATGAGAATGGCTTCTCGCCTGAAAGAAACCCCATACACACACACACACACACACACACGTCAAACGAAGTGAGAACCGATTGACAAAAAGGTGCAAAATGGGGACCATAATGCTAAATGTTAAATAATGATGCATTCTGCCTGAAGCTTGTCGCTGTTAATTAGCTTTAAGTGGCTAATTATGCATCTTCAATCATTTTTAAAGCCTAAAGCGACCCAAGATAAAAATCACACTTTGTGACCTTTTGACACTTTGTGATCAAAACGTCATACTGTCTCCACATGCATGCACGCATCCCATTTCTTGTTCTTATCGCTCACCTGTGTGAGTGCGGATGTGTCCCTGTAGCAGCCATGGGCGCGAGAAAGCCTTGCCGCAGAGCTTGCAGACGCACGGCAGTGTGTGTGTCCGTATGTGCATTTTGAGCGCGCCGAGGCTGACGTACTCCTTCTCGCAGTACTTGCAGCTGAATGCCTTGCGCGCGTGCGCATCACAGTGCAGCTGCTTGTGCTTCAGGAGGCCCGCATACGTCGAGTACGACTTGTGACACAGAGCGCACCGGAACTTCTCCGCCACATCTGAGCTGCCGCTGCTGGTGGTGATGGTAATGGAGGCTGCCTGTTCGTGCTCCTGTTCGTCCTCGTCACTCCTCGGGATCTCGTGGCCGTCTTTGGGCGATGGGTACCCCGACACAGGCGAGAGGTCGCTGGGAAGCGGCGATGGCGGAGAGTCGCTTGCCGTCCACATGGTGATGGGAGTGTACATCACTGGGCTCAACACCTCGGGCTGCGGGATCACGGGCATCACCAGGCTTTTCAGGAAGTGCTGAGACACGAACGCTGCAAACCGCAAAACACGTGCAGCGTCAACAATCAAATCAGTAACACCCATCTGACACTTCGTCACTACCCCACCCCAGCATGGCGCGTTTCCTAAAATATCTTATCAAGAAATATCTTTTCGTGGTGGATTAGGCTTCCTGAGGAGAGACACCGTATTAAGGTGACCTACACTTACAGTGAACCTCAGCGAAGGAAACAGAGGGCTTCTCTGAGTTCGGTGCGTTTTTTTCCTCCTACCAGAGTGTTCACTCTGAAGGGTTCTTTATAAAAGGGTGCCGGTATGAAAACACTGATTGTTGTGGGGTTACCCTGTTGGCTTAGATCTAGTCGTGACAGATCACGTGACTCCACATGACGTGTGCTTAGAAAAATGTAGTACTAGAGTATTACAGAACAGTATGACAGCTCACCATTAAAATTCAGTATTACAGTTCAATGTTCCGGTGCAGTGTTAGAGTTCAGTACTAACGATCAGTACAGAGGTTCGCATTAAAGATCAGTACTATAATTCAGTATCAGAGTTCAGTATTTGAGTTCGTGGTTATAATTACAGTATTAAAGTTTAGTGTTACAGTTTAGTACAGAGTTTCATATTAAAGATTAGTATTAGAATTCAGTATAGTACTTAGTATTAAAGGCCAGTGTAGTATTAAAGCCCTGCTGAGTGCAGATTACCTGATGGACATTTCAGTTCAGTATTATAATTCAGTATTAGAGATTAGTACTGGAGTTTATCATCAAATTTCAGTATTAGAGTTTGCAATAATAGTTCAGTATTAGAGTTCGATATTAGAGTTTATGACAGTTCAGTATTAGAGTTCATGATAGTTCAGTATTAGAGTTCATGATAATTCAGTATTAGAGTTCATGATAATTCAGTATTGGAGCTCAGTATTGGAGTTTATGATAGTTCAGTATTAGAGTTTATAAAACTGCTTCAGTAATAGAGTTCAGTATTAGAGTTCATGACAGTTCAGTATTAGAGTTCATTATGATAGTTCAGTATTAGAGTTCATTATGATAGTTCAGTATTAGAGTTCATGATAGTTCAGTATTAGAGTTCATGATAGTTCAGTATTAGAGTTCAGTATTGGAGTTTATGATAGTTCAGTATTAGAGTTCATGATAGTTCAGTATTAGAGTTCATGA
>JBCNYH010000001.1:72223542-72249385 GCA_039654325.1 Tandanus tandanus
CCCCCCCCCCCCCCCCCCCCCCCCCCCCCCCCCCCCCCCCCCCCCCCCCCCCCCCCCCCCCCCCCCCTCCCCCAAAAAAAACGCGCACGAGGATTACTGCGGAGAATGCTGGCCGAAGGGGCAACCGTTACCACGGACCGCGAGAGGGACAGAGACAGGGGACAGCACGCGCGTCCCGCAGCCTCGTGATGGGGACTGGATGAGGATTCCTGTGTGTCACTGCGGATTGGACTGTACCGTAGTGTCCGGGCGCATCCGCTCTCTCTCTGTGCGTGTGTGTGTGTGTGTGTGTGTGTGTCATGGGCTGAAACGAGCCAAGGGAAGAGGGATCGAAGGAAGCACATTAGCACCTGTTAACAGAATAGGTAAGAACTGCATGGATGGATGGATGGATGGATGGCGCAAAAAATGTGACAATGCAGCGACAATGTGTGCGCGCTGCACGTGCATGTGTGCGTGGCTTCGTCCACAGATTATATCAAGATTCTCCCCCCCAAAAAAGGGGGGGGGGGGGGGTCGTACTGCTCCTGCGCAGAGACAAAACAGCTCAGTGCAAGGAAACGGATTAGTCATGATGTCCATCAGAATCATCTGTGATGCGGGGCAACCTTTCAATGTGACAGGCAAAAAAAAAACAACAACAAAAAAAACATCACCCTAAAATAATTCCACCCCTTCTTTATTACTCAGTATGCAGGCACTTATAAACGGATTTTTTTTTTTTTTTAAAGGGCGACACGTGAACTTTTAAATCACACACACGCGCACACCTTGGTGTTTGAGTTGTTCCAGCACTGGGACACTCAATTAAAGATCAGGAAGAAAGAAAGTCTCTGTCTAGAGTTTGCACGTCCTCCCTGTGCTTGCATGGGTTTCCTCCGGGTTTCCTCCTACAGTCCAAATACATGCACATTAGGCCACCTGGCTGTTCCAAATTGCCCCGAGTTTGAGTGCATGGTTGTGTGTATGTGTTGGCCCTGTGATGGACTGGTGCTGTTCAGGGTGTACCCTGCCTTCGCCCGGTGTCGGCTGAGACAGGCTCCAGCCTAGAATGAACGTGTTCTGTGTTTATACACTTTCTGGGAATGTGTCTTTGATGTCTTCTTGATACTATAAAAAATGAGGCTGTAGTTAAAAGCTGGAAAGGAGAAAAGCGCTCTGCGTCCTTGAAACACTCTGATCTGCGAGTAGGAGGAAATCCTGAGAGTACATCTTGCATCATCACAAGTAAACACTTTATATTATTCTGACTTAATAAAAACTATACAGGCTTTCATAGAGAAATAATCACATTCATTCATTCGTTTATTTATTTATTCGCCGAACCGTTTATCCTATCAGGGTCACGGAGAGGCTGGAGCCTATCTCAGCCGACGCGGGGTGAAGGCAGGGTACACCCTGAACAGCTCACCAGTCCACTGCAGGGCAACACTCACACCTAAGGGCAATTTCAACAGCTAATTAGCATTAGCCTAACGTGCATGTCTTTGGGCTGTGGGAGCAAACTGGAGTACCTGGAGGAAACCCACGCAAGCACAACGAGAACATGCAAACAACAATCACATAGATATGTCCTCACCGAGCCCGGGATTCGAACCCAGGACCTTCTTGCTGTGAGGCAGACGTGCTAACCGCTACGCAAAGTACAGTGAGAGGGAAATTAAGGTTTTCGGACACTTGTGTATATTTTTTTTCATTCAGTATTCAGTATTTCCTCATTAAAAAAAAAAAAAAGAAAGGCTTTTATTTTGTTTGTTTTTTTAATTCGTTTTTATAAATATGACTTAAGCAAAGATGATTTCAGAAACGAAGTCAGGTGCCATAGGTGTTGGTGGCGGTTATTTTTTGAGGGTTTAGGTTTCTACTTTAGGAAGTGTTCATTGATTTATTCATTTTCTAAGCCGCTTAATCCTAATTATGGTCGCAGGGAGGCTGGCGCCCATCTCAGCCAACCTAGGGGTGATTTGGAACAGCCAGTTAGCCTACTGTGCATGTTTTTGGACTGTGGGAGGCAACCGGAGTACCCAGAGGAAACCCACTCAAGCATGGGGAGAACATGCAAACTCTGCACAGAAATGCCCCGAGCCCGGGAATCGAATCTTGCTGTTTTTTATTTTATTTTTTGCAGCACTATGTTTCAGTTTGAACTTTTCAAATCATCATCATCATCATCATCTTCTTCTTCTTAAGTTTCTCGGCTGATGAGATGAAATTCTCCTGTAATTCATGTTTGGTGTAATGTTTGAAGTATTTGCAGATCACGATGCTCCCAACACCGCGCTTCATTCTGGCCCTGGTATGCATGGAATCATTTTTGTCCCAACATGTCAACTGAATTATTGCTAATAAGTTCTATTTTCGTTTCACGTGACCGGAGTATACTGTTTTTCGACACGAATCTCTGTGCTTCCTCTTTACCGGAGGAGTTTTGATGAGGTGTCGGAGACAGAGCTGATTGCAGTGCGCTTCATTGTTTCTGTGTTGTTCAGCTGTTATTCCTGATCCACTCACGTCGTCCTGCCACTCTTTCCGAGTGACTCATAGCGTATTATCAAACCAGTCGTACTGAGAGGTGTTTGCTTTGGCTTGGAAGCTTGATCCATTTGCACGTCGTTTAATGCTGTGAATTTGACGCTTCAGCTTCAACCTGATGCAATCTTCCCAACCAATAGCAACATCTTTTATAACGAGGCCGTTATTTGGAAATCTTTCAAGCACTTCCATTTCTTTGATCCACCCCAACTTTTCAACCAAACCAGACGGCACACATAGAGTGCATGGTACCTCGTAAACGCGGCATGGAAAATGTAGTAAACAGGACTTATATGCGTAGCGGTTTTAAGTCGCCTTGTAACCTTATAATATTCTGTTCTGTGGTACATATACATGACCCGATTAGCAAAACAAACAATGTTAGCTAACAAAGATAGCTGGGGTTTGACCTTGGTGGGTCATTCAAGGTCAAAGGAAATGATCTCATTTGAAAGTCCATATATGGTTTCCTATTAGTGTTCCATAATAATAACCTGTCTTTATTGGGACTCTTCAAAACTTTGTGACCTTGCTCTGGCCTTGACCTTTGACCTCGACATTCCAAAATCAAATCATGTTTGGGACTCAGGTAGGGTAGTGTCCCCACCAAGTTTGGTGAAAGTCTGTGTGCGGATGTGGTCGGAATTTTGTTCACAGACACACTGACAAACGGACCCCCAAACACAATAGATTGCAGTAGTTCTGCCAATACTGCCAATTTTGTGTGAAGGTCATTATAAAACAGGCACTTAGTCAGCGGAAGAACTAGATTTGGAACCAGGATGCTGCACAAATCTGTTTAAACCCCTGACAAGTTATTAAGAATTTGTAAGGATCATATAATTTAGTAGCAGTAGCCATATCTTGAATATTGAAGGTCGTGATCTATGCATTGCTGGTGCATCTGTCCATCTGTTTCCCATAATGACTTTGGGCTCCTTTGCTTCACAATTAGCAAAAATGATTAATAACTCCACATATCCACTGGCGGCTCGTCATGATATACCATAATACTGTATATATATATATATATATATATATATATGGGCTAAGCATGCTAACATAGTGAAACATATTGAATTGGCTCAGCGCAAGACCAACATACATCCCATCTTATGCATACAAGTCTTCTAGGAACACCACACTGATCAAAAAGACTGACAGGCAGCGTTATGAGGCTGAAAGGCTAAATATGTGTTCACACACACTCACACGCCATTATCTGATTGGACAGATGGTGTGGCTTTGTAACAGGATCGAGTCCAAAAGGAGGCAATATGACTAAAAGTCCGACCATCATGATACGACTTCATGAAACGAAAAAAAAAAAAATAGCGTCTGTCAATTATTCAGCGTTTTGGCTCAGCTTGGGAAGCGTAGCTCCATCGTACAATGGAATACTACATATATACCCTCTGTTGATATAGACGTCTGTCGGCTGGAGAAATCACGTCACACAGGCGTCGAATGATTCTTAAATAATTGTGCGTGGAATCCCCCATGGATCCTGTTACTCAATCTTTTAACCCTGTAGGCATTTCCTTTTGTATATTCGTAAGAGGTCAGATATGAAGCTTGCAGTACAAAGTAAGACCCCACATTACAGGGGGTCCTGGACTCACAACAGGGTTCCGTTCCTACGTCGCGGTGTAAGTCGGATTTTGTCGTAAGTCGGATCGCACCACTTAACTATGCTAACGCAGTAGCAAAATCATAAGAGTTGGCTGAGATAGGCTCCAGCTGCCCTGTTTTATAGGTATTTGGGACCATGATGCTTGGTGGCGTATGATTTCTCATTTCGATTGCTGCACATTCATCCCACACACACACACACACACACACACACACACACACACACACACTGGGGTCTGAATAAATATTCATAACAATGCTCATCAAAGCCTGGCATACCCGCCTCACTGCTTCTTATGATGTTTTCTAATAAGCGCCAGTTAATTTTTTTTGTCAACACGATTTATTGCATTTTTAATTTGACCTCCTTCACCACGAGGGAGTTGAGTGTGCTAGCTGGAAAACAGCAGGCTAACCAAACATTTTATTTCTTTTCCTTTTTCCCTCCTCTACTTAGCTGGCTTGTATTATTCATCGACTGCAACTGGCATCATAAAGGCTGGGTGATTTAATGTCTGTTCGATTCGCTCTGGCTTAGTTACTCTGAGTGCTTCTTTTTTGCAAACCCATCCTTCAATGCCATCGCAGTAGGTCAGACCCACACTCGTTTATATCCCAGGCGTTCTTTGCTGCTCTATTGTTGTGCTTTTAAACAGCAGATCCGACTACAAGGTCTTTCTGACATATCCATTAATGAAAATGATGGAATTACTTGGCTGGAAGAGATCACTGATGATGATGATGATGGTGATGATGATGATGATGATGATGATGAAGAAAGGGCTGAAATCAGCTAAAACACTACTCCATACACTGCGATTCAGTGTCCAGAACTTCATCATAGGCTCTTAAAGCAAAGATATAAAAATACAGTAAAATATGGCATGAAGAATTAGATTGAGTATACACGACACAGGAACAGAAGGATCTGATTGGTCTGCTATCTTGAGATTAAAAAACATTATTCCGAGTGGATAATACTTGAATTAAATCCATGGACATAAACCAAAAAAATCTCATTTTAGTTTGTTTTTTCTTGTGTTTTAACTCTTAACACCAAGGTTTGAACAGAGTCTCGCCTGCTAGCTGCACCTCACATATAATGCCATAATTCTTCTCAAAGAGCTGTTCATCAGAGCAGGATATATCTAAAAAATATGCATAGAATCAACAAAGGAGCCGGGCTGGCTAGGGTTAGCATGCTAACCTTCAGCCTCTGGGTTTAGAAGGTAGTCTCAGCTGGTAGCCGCACTTTCACCTGGTGCATATCGGTTATGATGGCTTCTTACCCGTCACTGGCTGCAGGAGACCCTGATGACTGCACGCCTTTTCTTCTGAGCATGTTCGGTGGAAGAAAAAACGAGCTAATTCTTGAAAACTGTTAGCATTAAACACTTTCTGTCCAAATTTGGTTGCGTTTTCGAGATATACAGTAACTCTGTACTGGGTAGGGTTAGCATTTAGCCTAGCGACTGCTTAGCTCATCTGACGGCATCTGTCATGGTTAAAATATGTAATAAAGGATACTATAAAAATCTTATTTTAGTGAGCTTTGGCCTTATGTTCGTGTGTAGTTTATACTACTGAATACTCTGAATTGAATAGTCTACTATTCAGCGACATCCACCTCGCCTTTGGTGCATAATTGTTATTTTTGTGTTTTTGTTATATGCGTTGAATTACCATAGACCTTTTGCTGACCGCGTAAACCACAATGTCCGTTACATGATATTTTTTCCAGGTCAGACATATTCACATAATTCACTTTACTTGCTGGAAAGACAAGATCTATGAAATCTATACTTAAAGAGCTTCAAATTGGATGATTGTCAAGAATGTTCTGCTTTTTGGCCCACAAAATAGCCACCCACTTGATGGATGTTGTGAGGCTTTCACTTGGACCTTAGCAGTTAACACAGTCTTGTACATTTCAGTATTCCTCGCTACAGCTCAACTGGGCAGCAACAGAGTACCGCAAGGCTAAAATTAGCAAAAAAGGAAGAGGCCAAAACTTTATGGTGGATGAGCTAGAAAATCCTAAAATATAGCAAAAGGGGGGAAGGTTCGCGCCCTCAGCAAATGGAAGTCACTCTAGGGTGCCTTCCCAGACAAGTGCTGCCAGTCTACAGCAGAAAAGTTCACCAGAATCAAGGGCTAACTCATGTAGCCAAGTAGCGAATAGCAAGCCAAGAAGCAAAAGTGTAAGGAGCTGGAGCCTTTTAATCGCTCACTCCAGATCGAGGCCATCCTCCAATTATAGTGAAGTTTGCCAACGAGATACGCAACACGCCAACTGCAAATGGGGAGACAAATTGGACGAACAAAGAAATGTTGACATTACAGTTATGTGTTTCTAAATGTTCCACCATTCTTCTGGAGTTCTGGTTTGTCTGAAGGCCCGTTTACGCTCCCTTTATGTACAACAATAAAGACATGCGTTTCAAACATTTCTATCGACACCTTCCACATGTGTCCGCATCCGTCATTTGTGTCAGCAGCGATATTAATCAATACATCCACTAGGGGGCATAGTTCAAAGTTGACGAGGTACAAACATGGCGACGGCGGAGGAGATTGTAATAATGTGCTTTATTAAGAAACAGGAAAATTCGGCGTTAGAAATTAGAAATTCGGCGTTTTCACGGATTCAAAAGAACTCTCGCACACACCGCCATTTTTCCTTTGCTCCCGTCCAATCGCCTCTCGGCTGTTCCGTAATGGTTGTTCCTGTGGCTGGGCGAAGTAACACCATATAGATGTTTATAGTTTCTTAAAAACTTGCATAACCTCTTTTCAAAGAGTCCTGCTATTATTACAGCTTCTTCTTCCTGACTGTCCTGTGAACGGCACCCCCATGGTTGCGAATGGTACTGCTCCGTTCTTACGCATTCGCAAGCTTTCCCAAAATGTGTAAAAATCCAGATGAAATGAATGTAGAGTACGGACAGAAGGCTCTCTCTGTTTCCTTATCCATCTTTAACGTTCAGCGTAAATGGGCCTTAACAAGTTTAAAGTCTCATGTTCATCGTACTGTCCAATACGTGTACCGTAACCAATCCGGAGCCTCGGACTGAAGGGAGCAGTGATACGCTCTAATGTTACACCCCTATCTGGGGAGTGTTCTTGATCTCCTTTATAGAGCTTTTAAAAGCAATCATTCTTCATTTATTGAAATAAAATGTTCACACATCCACACCTGTGGCCTGTTTGTGTTGTGCCAGGTTGAGAACCTCGCCTCTTAATAATACACCAATTGATTTTGGCACTCTCGCTTCGAGAGTTCAGGATTGATTTATTCAGATTGCTCAGCCGTTGCACTGAGCCTTAAGCCATTCTTTTGTGAGACAGCAGAAGCAGAATAACGACGACTCCCATTTGTTCAGCGACTACCATTCGTTTTCTTTTAAATGGTAGAACTGGGGACAGTGGTGTAGTGGTTAGCATGTCCGCCTCACAGTGAGAAGGTCCTGGGTTCGAGTCCCGGGCTCGGTGAGGGCATTTCTGTGTGGAGTTTGCTTGCGTGGGTTTCCTTCTGGTAGTCTGATTTCCTTCGACAGCCCAAAGACATGACAGTAGGTTAAATGGCTGTTCCAAATTGCCCCTAGGTGCGAGTGTGAATTGTTGTGTGTGTGTGTAGGCCCTGCGATGGACTGGCGAGCTGTTCGGGGTGCGCCCCGCCTTTGCCCAGAGTCGGCTGAGGTAGGCTCCAGCCTTAGCGCAACCCTAGTAGGAGTGCGGTTCAACAAATGAGTGATGAATAAATGCTAGAACTGATCATGCCGTGATCCTCAGCTGATCAACGACAAACTAAGCAGTCAGTTTTTCCCCCTCACTCGTGGTCCTTTGAGGTTACCATGGTTACCATGTTATTAGAAATATGTAGACATCCATAGCCCACAGACATTACCAAAAACAGTTTATGTTTAAGGTCATTCGGCACACGTGTAGCCTTTTAGATGGCTGTAAGATGACATCATTTCCTTGTTATTCCGTTTTATTATGCGATAACATGGTTTTAAACCTGCACTCGCATGAGCTCTTTATCCATCACGTTGTGTGCAACTGGATATAAATATGCATAACTGTAATGCTATGAATATGAACGAGCAGTCGTTAAATCCAGTGTGGAGATGAGTACCAGGGTCACAGCATGGAGGCCATTAGCTGTCTGAACGCCCTGGACATTACTGCGTGCTTGGTATATGCGTGAGAACTTCTAGGGTGTTTATCAAATCAGCCATTTGCTTGGTGAGCGTAATCTTTTTGCAGATCTGTCAGCGGCCAAGTCTTTAATATCCTGGTAGATGCAGCTAGCGCTTTATCCTGGGCAGGATCACGGTGTATTGTGGCGAATGAACCCTTTAAAGGAAACCGGGCCACCCCAGGGCACCATGGAAACACAGTCGTGCACTCATCCGCATTTAGTTCACCGGCTGACATGAGAATTAGCCATGTGGGGAAACATGTATTATCCCACACTCCAGCCGAACCAAGAACGCTTGAGCTGTACATTAGCAACGCTAAAAGGTAGACCATCACTGACATCTCATGCAGCTAGTTTTCGGACTGAAATGGCTTTGAACTTCAGACGAGTTCTTGGACCAACATCTACACAAAGCGACCCAAAGCCGTTGGATCTAGAGCTGGGAATACCCGCGGGATAGAACACCACTTTCACGTTCTCCTTGAGAATCCGAGCACTAGCAGATCCCAGATAACCATCTCAGTCTGTAAATATAGCCAGGATTCTTCAGGATTTCTGGGATGAAAAGATAAAAGGAGCTTTTCTTGTGTCCCCAGCAGTTTGCGGGAAGGCTAAAAGAGATGTGAACCCTAACCGACGTAAAGCCTAGCCTAAGGACCAGCGAAGATCACATTATGTGAGTCCCCACACACCACGTTATGTCAAATGGATTAATCGCCACACTCACTGTGTTGTGGATCTTTCTTTGGAGGTAAGTCGGAATCAGAACCTTACGGTGACTAGCCGAGTTAGAACGCCTTGGCGGGCCCGAATCATAACAATGGTGTAGTGGTTAGCATTGTTGCCTCAAAGTCAGAAGGTTCTGGGTTCAAACTTCACAGATGACTGCAGCCGTTCTCTGTAGAGTTTGCATGCTTCCTCTGGGTGCTCCAGTTTCCTCCCACAGTCCATAGTCATGCACATTATATCTGCTGGTTACATTAAATTGCCCATAGGTGTGAATGTGAGTGTGAGTGGTTGTTTGTGTGTGTTAGCGCTCTGATAGATTAGTGACCTGTTCAGGGTGTAACCCCGCCTCTCACCCAAAGTCCGCTCTGATTGGCTCCAGCTTCCCCTGAAACCCTCACTGATAAATGGTATAGATAATAGATGGATCTTTAATATTTTTTATTTGGTTATATGCCACAGATTCAGTTTATGACTTACCAAGACCATCGCTTCAGGAACTGGGGACGGTGGTGTAGTGGTTAGCACGTCCGCCTCACAGCAAGAAGGTCCTGTGTTCGAGTCCCGGGCTCGGTGAGGGCATTTCTGTGTGGAGTTTGCTTGCGTGGGTTTCCTTCTGGTAGTCTGGTTTCCTTCGACAGTCCTTCGCTTCAAGCGAGAATATCACTTGTTGACTTTTTATACCTATGACTACACAGTATATTCAGGATATACATTAGTATATACTACACGTGAATGGCACCGTCTGATTGGTCTGCTATTTCAGGATTATAATTCATTATTCTGATTGGATAATACTTGAACCAAAATAACAGACCTCACAGTTTTTTCATGAGCCCTGGAGTAGGCACTGTCATCATTATCACACTTTAAAATGGAAAAATAAAGCACAAATATCACGTTTTAGTTTGCTTTCTTTTCCTTGTAGCATATACCAAAAATTTTAAATTCATGTGCAGACACTTTACAGAGCAGGCTTTCTTATGTGCTAGCGTAGCGTGTAGGCTAACCTCTGAATGAGGATAATAAAATCTCTCCTGTTAGCTCTACAGCGCATATTGAGCTCTGCTCCGTTAGGTCGTCTCAAAGCACACAGCTCACCTGAACAGTCTTTGTCATGGTTAAAATATATACATAAAATATCTCATTTTAATCTGTTATTGTATATCCTTGTAGTTTATTCATTCATTTTCTAAGATGTTTAATCCTAATTAGGGTCGCGAGGAGGCTGGCGCCGATCACAGCCAACTCTGGGCGAGGGCGGGGTACACCCTGAACAGCTCGCCAGGCCATTGCAGGGCCAGCACACATACAACTATTCACACTCACACCTAGGGGCAATTTGGAATCGCGAATCAGCCTACTGTGCATGTTTATGGACTGTAGGAGGAAACCGGATTACCCGGAGAAAACCCACAGAAGCACAGGAAGAACATGCAAACTCCACACAGAAACGCTCGAGCCCGGGAATCGAACCCCAGTCTTCTTGCTGTGAGGCGAACGTGCTAACCACTGCGCCACCGTGCCGCCCTTCGTTGTAGTTTATATTTTTTCATTAGTGTTTAAACACGCCTCTACAGAACTGCATTTCTGATGTGTCCATATAGTACTGGATGAATGTGCGTGACACTCCGTAGCAGTTATTAACTCAGCTCAAAGCACAGAGCTCATCTGACCAGTCTCTGCCATGGTTAAAATATGTAAATATAAACATCTCGTTTTAGTTTGCTTTTTATTATGTTTCCGTATAGCACTACCAAAACTCTGAAAAAGGTTTACGCAGCTCTTAGGTTCTGTAGCTGCCTGTGCTGGGAGCTTGTTTTCATCTGTCATGATTTCAAAAATAAATAAATAAATAAACAAACAAACCATAAAAGCAGTGTTTTAATGTGCTTTTTTTTTAGTTGTTGTTGTTTTTTTGTTTTGTTTTTCTTGCTTGAGTGCCTGTGTAGTATATACTAAAACAAACGTGCACCTCAGACTTGGTGGATGTCGCTAAAATGAATATTCTGCATCCACCTCACCTTCGGTGCACAACTTTTAAGTGAGTGCTTGATTAATTCTTAATAATATTGTTTCATTTTCTCTTAAGTCTATTCCTCTGACATTGGCACATGGAGTTCAAGACCACAAAAGAAGAGGTAAGAGATTTCCCTACTTGGAAACTATGGAAACCTTCCTACTATAAAAAGGCTTTTGTGTACTTCACTCTTAATTGATTAGGTTCATCTTCCTTGGCTTAGCAGTTTACGAAAACAGTGTTTATTCACTATATAAATTATGTAAACTTGGTACAGTGCAAAACTTCAACTTAAGTGATAATGTGAATGAAAAATATAGTAACTGAAAAAAAAAAAGAAATAAAAGAGGGAAGATTAAACTCCAAATGAGTAAAGGATAAATAAACTTGCGAATGTTATACCGTATGTGGTTCATTCCTGGGGTTGAATAAGAGGGAAGTGCTGGCGACAGAGTGCAAAGCCAAAGGGAACAGCGAAGTCTTCTTGAACTCGATCCATCTGATTCTGATATTCTGTACATTCACCGATTTATACATTATTGTTAGTTTGTGTAATCTATGTCCCACTTTGTCAACCACCGACCACATACAATTATGACTAGTCCAAAGAGAAGATACTATCTCATCCAAGTGACTTCTACAAACAGCCAGTTTGGTTATGCTCCATGCTCTTCCAGGTCCTTTGGTGCTGCTGACCTTGCCGGTGTATTCCTTCTTTTCAAGAACAAACCGTTTTGTTCTTTTGGCCACTCCTAAAATTTTTTCTCTCTTTCTGAGGTCTGGTTTGTTTGTTTTTTTTTAGCCCTATGATGGCCTTCTTCACTAGCATCAGCATCTCTTTGGACCGTGTATTAAACGTTCTCATGAACATCTGCCAAATGCACTTGGATCAACTCCAGGCCTTTTATCTCCTTAATTTGTCATGAAGCAGGCCATAAATGGACATAAAAGTGCTTAGCAGTCAATTGTCCGATTACTTTTGATGCCTGTGATAATGGAGGGATGAGATAATAAAATGGCTGAAATTCCCAAATGGTTCACACAATAGTGTTTTTTTGTAAACACCCTGAATTTAAGCTGAAAGCCAGGTCTACATTTGAACCACATCTGGACGGCCTTATTCTGAAATCGAAATGTTTGTCATCCATACCTAACACAAAATAAATAAATAAATAACACCAGCAATTACGGACAGCGTAACCTTGTTAGCAGATTAGTGGGTCGTAGCACAATTATACCAGGCCTGGTGAGGTCTGGTACATATGAAACATTTACAACATCCAACAGTAGGAAGCTAGGAGGCTAGCTAGCTAGTTGAGTTTTCATTAATTTATTCATTTGCCAAGCCACTGAATCCTACTGGAAGGCTGGAGCCTATCTCAACCGACTCTGGGCGAAGGCGGGGTACTCCCTGAACAGCTCGCCAGACCATTGCAGGGCAACACACCCACACACAACCATTCACACTCACTCTCACACCTAGGGGCAATTTGGAATAGCCAGTTATTCTAATGTGCATATCTTTGGACTGTGGGATGCAACCAGAGAACCTGGAGGAAACCCACCCAAGCACGGGGAGAACATGCAAACCCCACACGGAAACGCCCTTCCCGAGCCCCAGACTCGAACCCAGGAGCTTTTTGCTGTGAGGGGTAGGTGCTTCATTGAGTTTTACTTCCTGTATCTTTGTATTTTTAACACGCTTGAAACGAATCTTACTCTGATTACGGGATAAGGGCGGAAATTGGAAACGTGACCGTGACGTGAAGATGACAGACGTCTTTGCGTTTCTCGCTTGCTCTCTTACAGACAAAGACGGGGATTTATCTACTGCAAGATGGTAATGATGAGCCCTTCAACATCCGCCTGCACTTGTCCAAAGACATTCTAACCATCCAAGAGCAAGACGTTATTTGCGTTTCCGGGGAATCGTTCTACTCGAGTGTAGGTTCAGTTGTAGATTCCTTACCCTAGTGCTTATTTTGATTTTGCTGAGTTCTCATGAATATTCATGATTTCTTGTAGGAAAGAACAGTAACAATACGACGACAGACCATCGGAGGATTTGGTTTAAGTATAAAGGTCATTTGCGTTCACGTTGTCTTGTTGTGAGCAACGTCTGCTATAAATTGGCGAGAAATTAATACGAGATTCTTTCACAGGGTGGCGCGGAACACAAGATCCCTATTGTGATTTCGAAAATATCAAAAGAGCAAAAGGGTAAGTTATTGAATCCGCCTCAATCTCCTCTGATGGAATG
Source organism: Tandanus tandanus (assembly GCA_039654325.1). Lineage (NCBI taxonomy): Eukaryota > Metazoa > Chordata > Actinopteri > Siluriformes > Plotosidae > Tandanus > Tandanus tandanus. Next base: position 72,236,917 of record JBCNYH010000001.1, read on the forward strand.
TTTGCCTTTGTTGTTTGCTTGTTGAACAGCCTTTTGATCTCCGTCTGTTTCCGCAGCCGAGCTCTCTGGTCTACTGTTTATTGGAGATGGGATTCTCCAGGTGAGTGTAAAGCTCAATGCAGATGCTGGATATGATGCCGATCAACCGTAGAACAATACCGTTAAAAACAACAAATGAAAGCCGTATCTGGTTGTTTAAAAGTTTTGATATGCCTTTGGTATAATGAATAATGAACCCTAACTTGGTAGGTCACTAAAGGACTACCTTTGCGCCAACGACTTTGCTAAGTTGATACGGCTTTCACTCAGAATTACCTCAAACCGGACCCAGTCCTCGTACTTCACAACCTGCTTTCTCAACTTTCAGGGAAATAATTGGAAATGAGAATGTAAAGATACAGAGGAACATAATATAAGTAGTTTTATTTAATTCCATACAGGGCGCACTGAGTTATGGTCTGATAAAAATGTACCAAAACTGCACTTTTGCCACAAAAAGCGCCCCCCATACAAAATCGCCCAAACTAAGCCACAGCCATTCATGCGTATTTAGAAACGAAAGGGCCCCACGTGTCCAAATATGCATGAGTGAGCCAGGCTTAATCAGGGCGCAAACCCTGAATGCAGCCCAAAAGGTGAAAAGTAGTGATATGAGGTGCCAGCTATAGGTGGCGCCCTCATTCAACCTCGAAAATACCGACATTTTTTGAAAGGCTCTAATTGATACATTCATATGCCATGAAATCACGGAGGCTGAATGAGGGCGCACCGAGATAATCAAGGTCAAAATCCAATTTTTACGTTTTTTGCAATTTTGGCCCTCGCGACCCCTCCCCTCAAGAGGGTTCCAGAGATAAAAAACATAATTTCTGTCAGTTCTGGCAATACATATTAGTAGTAATACATTTTTTTCGGTGACCTCCTGCAAGGTCATGGTCACAATGTGCAAAGGAATTGTGTTCAACCAAAAATGTAAAAGTTTTACTTGTTATCCAGGATAGTTGTCAGGAATGACAGGAAGTACGGTAGATCTGGGAATCCTTCTTTTTGATTGCGTTACTCTAACTGCTCATGCATTGTCTCTAGATAAATGGGATAAACGTCAGAAGTTATCGTCATGAAGAAGTTGTAAGTGAACCTTTTAAGAGTTTGAAAGAGCATTGTTAGCTTTTGCTGACGTTGAGAATCTAGTCAGCGTTCTCTTCTTCAGGTTCAGGTTCTACGGAATGCTGGGGAAGAAGTAACTCTGACCGTGTCTTTCCTGAAAAGGACGCCCGCCTTTTTAAAGCTGCCGATCTGTGAAGACTGCACATGTACGGTTTGCTTTTCCTGTGTCTTTACACTTGTGGCATCGCAGGCAGCCAGGCATGACTTAGCAAGATTCTGTAGTTCTCAAATGATTGCCATGGGTGCCTGAATATGTCAGAGTTTCCTTAGCATTTTTAGATTAGTGTCAGGTATGAAACCTGTTTTTGTACCTTCTTATGTTGATGTAATTTCCTTGTAGGTGTACCGAGTGACCAGGGCAGTGGGACATCATCTCCACTGTGCGACAGTGGCCTACATCTGAACTATCACCCGAACAATACGGTGCGTAATGAAGAGAATTAAAATCATTCAAACTCGGGTTTCCACGTGGGCCAACGGAAAAGCATTTGCCCTATCTTTCAGTGTCTAAGACAGCAAAGTTGGCCATAATGATTAGGCAGGTGTGTCAGCAGGACCCTTTCTCTATTGTCAATCACAGTGAGGTAACCGACTGTAGGTGTCTGTGAGATCATGTATGTGGAAGAGGGTAGAAAGTGCTTTCACAAAGATAGAGTTTGCCTAGCTGCCCTGTGATGTAGCATTTGTGGTTTGATATCACCTTCCCAAACCACCTGAAACACCCAAGCAATGACCTGGAACACCATAACAACCACTATAAACACCCAAGCAACCACAGGAAACACCTTCGCAACCACCAGGAACACCATAACAACCGCCTGAAACACCCTGAAAACCACCTGTAACACCATAACCATCAACTAAAACACCCAAGCAATTATATAGAACACTCTTGCAACCACCTGGAACGCTATAACAACCATCTGGAAAATCCTAGGAACCACCCGTTACCGGGCCTGCTGTTGCGAGCTGTCCAGTCCCTGTTTAAAGCGAGAGCTGTATACATCCTTGGCATTAAATTGAAGTCATTTCCAGTGTGTGTTGGACTCCAACAAGGCTGCCCCTTGATGCTGATCCTGTTTGCGGTATTCATGGGCAGGATCTCGAGGCATAGTCGTGAAGAGGAGGGTGTTCGATTTGGGAACCTCAGGATTGCTTTTTTGCAGACGATGTGGTCCTGTTGGCTTCTTCAGAATCTGACCTTCAGTGTGCACTGGATCGGTTCCCAGCTCAATGTGAAGCAGCCGTGATGAAAGTCAGATACTCCAAATCTGAGGCCATGGTTTTCAACTGGAAAAAGGTGGATTGCTTCCTCCAAGTCTGGGATGAGTCTTTGCCTCAAGTAGACGAGTTCAAGTATCTCGGGAGATGGACGGATGAATCGGTGCTGGGTCAGCAGTAATGAAGGCACTGCACCAGTCTGTTATGGTGAAGAAGGAACTGAGCTGAAAGGCAAGGCTTTTGATTTACCAGTCCATCTACGTTTTAACCTTCACCCATGGTCATGAGATTTGGGTGGTGACTAAATGAATGAGATTCCTTTGCAGAGTTTCTGGGCTCAGCCTTAGTGATGAGGGGCTCAGACATCCGACGGGGGCTCAGGGTAGACCCGCTGCTCCTCTGCATCAAAAGGAGGTGGTTCAGGCGTCTGATTAGGACGCCTCCTGGTCGCCTCCCTTTAGAGGTCATTAGCGGAATCATAATTCTAATTATTATGCAATAATAATGTCATCAGTGGGATAATATCCAGCGAGGCAGTCATTATCACAAAATAAACCCTTCAAGGTAATTCAAGCTACGTAGCTTGAGGGTCTTGATCACTTAGGCGGTGTTTATTTCACAAAATGTTATTATATCTAATAATGCTACTGGACACATTTCTATAATTCTATATGTTTTTCATCTTTAATCATCTTTCCAAGCCTAAACAAATTAAATTGAAAAAAAACAACGATGCAGTTTTCTCCTTCATCCCGTCAGGACACGCTGTCTTGCTCGTCTTGGCCGATGTCCCCAGTGATACGCTGGGAGAAGCGATGGGTGGATCTACGCCTCATCCCACTCCTCCATGCTCATTTTTCACAGTACGTCCCTGGCTCCGATATCTGCAGGTGAGCAAATCGAGGGGAAAAAAAACTATCCAGGAGATTTCTTTGGGTGCTTTAATCAGTCCTCCTGTAATTTGTTTCTGTTGTATTGCTTTCGCACCACTATCATGTCGTTCCCTACGGGAACATGTAGCACCTCCGGACTTACTGACATGATACTGGGCTCTTGTGATAGTTAGAGTGCTTACCATAGAGTTGTTATTACACTACGCACTAAAGGATGTGTTCCTGTTGGTTGAAGTGTTTATCAGGGTCTTTTTGTATGCCATCAGGCAAAATGCGTTTCAGGTCATCGCAGTGGACGGGGTTTGCAGTGGGATAATTCAGTGTCCGAGTGCTGAGGAGTGCGCTGACTGGCTACAAGCAATAGCATCTAATATATCAGCTCTCACAAAGCACAATGTATGTATTTCAGCTGCTTTTCTTTATGAAATATTGATTCATTTCAAAGCGCTTGTTCAGGGATGGCTGGGATACAAAAACAAATCCTATTTCGACCAGATTAAAATGGATTAAATTGACTGTTTGGCTACTTATCTATAAAAAGAATTCTTTAAGTGCGGGTGTAGTTCAGCAAATTGAACTCTGCATGATTTGATTTATCGATTTGTATATTTTCTCACTCACTCACTTTCCGAACCCCTTAATCCTATTAGGGTCGCAGGGAGGCTGGAGCCTATCTCAGCCGGCTCTGGGCGAACACAGGGTACACCCCGAACAGCTCGTCAGACCATCGCAGGGAAACACACACAGCCATTCACACCCACATGGGGCAATTTGGAACTGCAAAGTCTTTGGTCTGTGGGAGGAAACCGGAGTACCCGGAGGAAACCCACGCAAGCACAGGGGGAACATGCAGACTCCACACAGAAATGCCCTTGCCGAGCCCGGGACTCGAACCCAGGACCTTATTGCTGTGAGGTGACCCCTACGCCACCGTGCCGCCCTGATTTGTATCCAGAAATGTATATTTGATTTTTTTTTGTGTTAGTTCAGCAGGATAGCATTGCATGTTTATTTTTCCATCTTATTTCTCACCTCTGCTTATTTGTTTTCCATCTTAATCTTAATGCTCGCTGTCACCTAGTTACCCTAACAGTCACTCTGTATTAGGACAATTTATGTAAAACCCTGCTTGCGGATAATCTGTTACTTGGTGCTTTGTCAGCTACTTTGCCAAGTCGATTACAGCGTTTTCAAAGAGCCGAAGCCGCTCCGAGCTTCATGGCATATTTCCAGCACAGTTTCCAGGGACAGATTTTATAACACTGTTGGCTTGGTGGTGTGTTTGCTACAGTACTTTCACACTCTTTATAAAAATAAATAAATAAATAAATAAATAAAAAAGCTGGGAACTTTTCAAAGCTGTACAACACTTGCAACTTCACCCAAGAGTGTTCAAAAGTATTGCCAAAGAATCAATCAGTGACACCAATATGTGCAATTCCTACTTTTGCAGTCTAGCTCTCGTTCTTGTTGGAACTCAGCACATGACCTCCACATGCACTGGTTCATGCTGATAAGAAGGCAACAGTAATGTGAATACGCACTCTTTACAAACGTCTTGAGCGGAAAAGCATCTCACGCTCAACTCAACAAAGACCATATTCCAGTCAGCCAGGAATCGAAATCTGTTGCTAGAGTATAGCCTCAACCAAACCGGACAGGCTTCCAATTCCCAGCTTCCCAGTGTGGTCATTCTCCTCTGACCTCTTCATCAACAAGGCATCTCCAACCCCATCTAAAACATCACAGTAAACTCTGCCTAATGACTACAGCAGTCGTTACCAACCCTATCCCTGGAGATCTACCTCCCTGTAGACTTTGGCTCCAACCCGAATCCTGTCCACATGACCATCTAATCATTGCCTCAAGAAGTTCGTGTTCAGCTAAAAGACGTGTGTTGGATTTTGGTTGGAGATAAAACCTGCAAGAGGGTAGATCTTCAGGAACAGGGTTGGGGACCACTGCTCTAAAGACTCTAGGGATGTGTGTGAAATCATCCAGAGATTGGCAGCTTTTGAAATACTCAAACCAGCCTGCCTGGCACCAACACCATTCCACGATGAAAGCTACAGTGATTTTTCCTCTTGACTCTGGTGCTTGATGGGAAGATTAATTAAAGCTCTTGATCCAGCGTCTGCATTCTGTTACATCTCGTTTGGCTGCCACATGATTATTTTCTCAGTATGCTCGATTAGGGGAAAAGCTGGACTGGAAAATTGTGCAACAACAACAAAACCCCCCCTCAATCACCTTGAGTATGTGCCTTATCTTGGACAAAGTCAGAATGGATATCGAATCTGTCCTGGCAACATGAGGCTACCATGGGAAACCAGTTCCATCACATCTAGGCAAACATCCTAGACATCACATTAAATGGCCCTCCATGCAAGATTCCCTCAGGAACCAAAGACAGCATGGTTTGAGACATGGAACAAGGTTAATTTGAAACAAATTGCAATGTCACATGGACGTCTCACTGGAAGTTCTTTGGTGAACCCATTTCCCAGGCATTGCTGAAGGTTCGCAGACTATTTGCACACTGTTTGACGTGATTCTTGTACAAACGGTAGATAAATTCAAGCACCCGTGTGAACTTGCTTGCCTAGGGTGATTTTCCATCAACCAATCCACCTTTTGAATACTGGAAGGAAACCAGTGAACTTGGAGGAAACCCACACAAACTGGAGGAGAACAACATTTTGGACAGGCAGGAAAACGAGCTCTAGATGGAACTAGGGACTCTGGAGCTGTGACACGTCAACGTTTTTCACCATGACACCATGCTGCGCTCTCTGAAACGCGGTTTATTGCGCCCTTTTATTTTCCAATAATGAAGACCTTGGAGCAACTCCCAACCAATACAATCCATCTCTTTACTCCATCCCCAAGATAACTGCCAGTCAAATAGAAATTGAAGGAAGGAAATGTCATTTCAGACTCAAAACCAGATGCTTAGGTGATTTCTGAAGGGATAAGGAGCAGCTGGTGTAATGAAAGCGATGACGCCAGAGACTGATAATAAAGCCTTAAGGCATGTGGCGGAAAATATACAGAGGTCTGTTTGCAAGAAAAGGCTGTTATCTTGGTTCTGGATAATTGGGGTGAGATATTACAAAGGTCATTTTATGAAAGCTGATGTGCATTTCCTTCTCTGTTTCAGCCGAGGCGGCAGATCGTGTCTAATAATTAACAACGCTTCGGCTCTGATTCAATCAACCCGGAGGAGTTATTCAGGATGCAGGCTCCAACGCTTGAGCTTTTAGATAAACTGTAGGTCAGCAGGGCACCGAGTGCAGAATAACTCAACAGGAAGTTACTCATACCCACTTAAAGTGCATTATTCTCCCATACTTACAACCAAGATGTCCAAACATTCATTCACTTGCTGAACCGTTTAATCCTATTCGGGTCGCAGGGACTCTGGCTGAAGGCGGGGTACACCCTGAACAGCTTGCCAGACCATCACAGGGCCAAAAACCCACACAACCATTCACACTCAAACATACAAGCAATTTGGAACAGCCAGTCAGCGTAACGTGCATGTCTCTGGACTGTGGGAGGAAACCGGAGTACTCGGAGGAAACCCATGCGAGCACGGGGAGAACATGCAAACTCCACACGAACGCCCATGCCCGGGACCTTCTTGCTGTGAGGTGAACGTGCTAACCACTACACCACTGTGCCGCCCTTACTTTCAATGAGATCAAACAAATGCACTTTGGCATTCCCATGACGGAAAACCTGCCGACTTCTAACACCGGAGACTCCCTCCATAAATTTTTCCATCAAGAAACATTTCCGTACATAAAAGTTTTATTTATTTCGATTGTGAAGGAGTTGCTAAAGAAGCAACGAACGCACCTGACTATGTCGGACCCACTGGACATTCATAATGTATATCGTTAATATTACTACTATACTATTGCTATAGATATTACCAATGTGCAGTTACAATCAAGGCACTTTAGTACTCCGTTAAAAATTTCTCTCTTTGTTGCAGGTGAAGAAGATTAACAGAAACTTTCCTGTAAATCAGCAGGTAATACATTCAAATCTCACGAATAATAACAGTGTGCTACACCACTATACTTACCTGGGAATCATTACTAATATTACCTGCCTATAGAGCCCCAACAAGCTTTCATGAATAGTTCCAACTTGGCGCTTGTGGAAATCTTGAAATGTCAGTATTCATTAATGTTACTTCCTCAGCGGTAATTAGCAGAATTCCATATTAAGGTTACACATGGCGCTTGCTAATCATTCAAGCTCGGCCTTGAACTTGCCAAATGCTAACCCGAAACATCCTAGCTATCAACAAGAGAAATCAAAGAGCGCAAACCTCTGCCAAGCCTAGCGAGCTCCCATATGAACCGAAATGTCAAATCTCACAATGTTAAAGAATATTTTAAAAAATTCCTAAACCTGGAATTTTATCAGGATCGTCTCCAAAATCTGTTGGAATCTTCCTTGTCCAAAACCCATCTGGTAGAAATTTCAGGAAATTCCTACGTAACTTTTTGCAAATAACAGACAGGACACATCGCCCCCTGCTGGGCCTCCTGTAATACTACACTTACAAAAAAAACCCCTTTCATTCATTGTAAACCGCTTAATCCTAATTAGTGTCGCGGGGAGGCTGGCGCCCATCTCCACCGACTCTGGGTGAGGGCAGGGTACACCCTGGACCGCTCGCCAGGCCATCGCAGGTAGAAATTGCATACATAGCCTACATACAGAAACAGGAGTACCCGGAGGAAACCCACGGAAGCACGGGGAGGACATACAAACTCCACACAGAAACGCCCAAGCCACCCGCCCCCCTCTCACATAATGCTAAAGAATCCTTTAAAAAAAAATTCACGGATTCAGAATTTGATCTGGATCACCTCCAAGATCTAATGGAGTCTTCCTCGCCCAAAACTCCACCTCTGGTAGAAAGTTCAGAACTTTTTGAATAATCTTGCTATCAAATAAACACTCGAAGCCTAGGTGAAGCGTAACCTCCATGGTGGAGGTAATAAAAGTACTGGTTAGTTACCTTGGAAACATTTTGAGCAGGTTGGCCCTGGAGGTGGTAAATGAGAGTTACAGTGCTAACCTTTAAGTAGCTATTTTGTAGCAACCGATGTTAAAAAACCTAAAACTTTTATGTTGCATATTTGTTTTTGCCTCTACGGAGGAGGTTGTGTTTTTGTTGGTTTGCTTGTTTGTTAGCAACTTCAAGATAAAACGTTATGAACCGATTACCATGAAATTTCTACCAGAGGCGGGGCTTTGGATAAGGAAGAATCCATTCGATTTTGGAGATGTTCCGGATGCAGGAATTTTTTAATATTGTGAGATAGAACAATTTTTGGAAGTGTGGTATTACAGCAGGTTTAGCAGGGGGTACTACATACTTTTTTCAAAATGTACTGGCTTGGTGGGGGTTTGTGCTCTCCGAGTGCTTCTAGTTTAAGTAAGAAGTTTAAATCTTGTATCCCAGTTTACTTAAAGGGCACCATGTGATCTGATCTGGAGCCATTTGCTTTTTAGTCATGACAAAACATTCTTACGAATAGACTTAGCTATAGCATACATACAGAAACAAAAAGAAGACAGTAGTCTGTCGTCTCCATTTGTCGATATCTGTTTGTTTTGCAGATTATTTACATGGGCTGGGTAGAGGAGAAGGAGCAGGACTCTGTTCAGGACCGCATGTACACTCCAAAGTTCTTGGCATTAAGGGGTTCATCTCTTTTCAAATTCTCAGCACCTCCAGTAAGCACTTGGTCTTGTTTGGTACTCTCGCTGTTTACTCTCTAGAACCCTCCTGCTAATGTTTATGCCTACTTCTTCCCCCACAATAACTACACTGCCTCAACATTAAACATTATAAGGATTGCTGCAAATTTACGACGTATTATGTTTCAAGTAATTATCTCTTTGTATGCTAGCACCCACACAATCCCTGCAACTATTACTGAGCTTTTTGTTCACTGTACTCCACAGTCTTCCATTAAACGGAAATCCATTAAACTCCGTTTAATCAACTCTAATCTCCAGACGCTGTCAGCAATTACTTTTAAAGGGTGCAATACAGGATTCGACAAGATTATCCAGACTGTAGCTTTAATAGCATGCGACATTTTTTTCCCTTTATTTTAGTGTGAAGTGTGGCTTTCGGTGCTCATTAATGCACGCCGAAGCTCGTAGCGTTGTGAGCAAATTGCATTACCTTCTTCTTCCAAAGGGGTATACAGTCCATTTCGTTTTATTTGGGTCCTCAAGAGGAACGTTAGAATCAAGAAACCAGGCCATCCTTTGGACCGGTCCATTTTCAGATACAATTTTAATTAAACGTCGGGCTTTTTCCCCCCCCGTCAGTACATTTCCTGGGATATTTTATTCGTCTGAAATGTTGTCCGATTGGAAGTCGAGTGCAAAGCGAATGTAGTTCAACTGGAGGTCATCACCTCGCTCCTTGGCTAACAAACCTCAAAGGAATTTGAAATGTTCTAGGTAACAACCTGGGACTGGACCAGAGCTGAACGGAGCTATACTGTCTACGAGATCATGTGCAAGATCCTTAAGGTAACATCAATCAAAGTTGTGACCATAGCATTGTACTTTATACTGGGTTTCAAGGTCATGATGTTTTCCAGGGAATTTACTACTTTGACCGACACTTTTTAATGTAAATACCCTTGAGTTAAAGCTGTACTTCAGCCTTGTAGGCATGTCGTAATTTACAGCCTGTGGTGCTGGAAAGGTGCCACGTTGGAGCTCGGAGCCATATTTTGTTCCTGTATTTCAGGACAGCGAACTCCTGGACAAGCGGCGGCAGTGTTTTAGCGTGCAGATGGACACGGGAGAGGACGCAGTGTTTAGCGTGGAGTTGGAGAGTGATCTCGTGCTGTGGGAGAAGGCCTTCCAGATGGCCACCTTTCTCGAGGTGGAAAGAATACAGGTACTGTACCCGCATCTACATGTCCATTTTCAGCCCAACTGGAGAAGAAGGCTGGTGGGGAGGTTACCAAAGTTTACAATAGTAAAAATATGATTTATTTATTTTTTTTCCAGACTAAGACGTACGCCTGCATCGCAGAAAGCCACCTGATGGGGCTTACCATAGACTTCAGCATGGGCTTCATCTGCTTTGACGCAGCATCCAAGGTGAGCCCAGTGATTTCCATGATCACGCGTGGAAGTACGTACGATACAACGGTTCGGTTTGGAAGGCGATTTGTTAAAATTATTAGCAAATTTCTGTTTACGGTTCACGGGGGGAAAAAAAAAAACATTCACCACAAATTCACGGTGGTTCTTCAGGACCTCATGGATGTACAGTGTTTCATTTCTGGCATACAGCATTGCTGTGTAAGCTGGGGGATGGACTGTATACTTATCGCCCCCTGCAGGTCGTGTTGTGGCGGTACAAATTCTCCCAGCTCAAAGGATCCTCAGACGACGGCAAGAGCAAAATCAAGTTTCTCTTCCAGAACCCAGACACGAAGCTCATTGAGGCAAAGGTAACTGATGTGGCTTTAATCAGACGGATAATCCACCACGGGAAAATGAGAAGTCTCTGTCGAGCAGCTCGAGGTTAAACAGAAGGGAATTGGAATCGATCCTGAATGTTAATGAATCTTGAGTGCCGCGGACTCATGGGAACCCGAGGTGTTTTCTCGGAGGGGTTGACGCCTTGCTGTTTCTCGGTAGCATGACAAGCGCTCTTCAGCTCGATTAATGATTGGCAATGCGATACTTTGTCTTCTTTTCTCCCCCACAGGAGCTGGAGTTCTCCAACCTTTTTGCCGTCCTGCACTGCATCCATGCGTTCTTCGCTGCCAAAGTGGCGTGTCTGGATCCAGTGTTCGTGGGCAGTCCGAATTCCGCGGCAGCTGCAGCGGTGCCCGCGATGACCTCGGTCACCTCCCTGGGCCAAGCTGCCAGGTTGAAGTACTTGAGCTGAAAGACTCTTTGACATTTCCAGCTCCGGCTTTGAAAACATTAGACAGCCCTGCGACGGCGGCGGAAAGGTTTCAGCAGCCGTGACTCATTTCCTTCTGGGATTACACGGAGAAGCCTGCATAGACTGGGCCAAAGACTTAAATTAAAAAGTCGGGCGTGATATTATATTTTGATTACGGAGTGGCTGTGCGTGTGTGCGCGAGTGTGTTCCGTTGGCGTTTCCTAACAGTGTGTGCTGTTAAAGTGTTAATTTTAACCCCTTTGCGGTGATTTTTTTGCCGCGATACTCCATCTTTGATCTTTTCGCAGAGCTGTGCATAAGTGTTCGCCCCCTTCGAATGTTCTCTTCTATAATTGACCTAAAAGGTGCAAAATATACATGTTTTTGTTTGTTTGTTTGTTTTACTCAAGTTCAATAAATAAACTATTTGTTTGGATCTGGAGATGAACGATACCACCGGATCAATTTTACGCATCTGGATATTTGTCCATTCACAAACAACAACATGATGCTACCATCACCATGCTTCGCCATGATGGATGGAGTTCTCAGGGTGACGACCAGTGTTTAAAAAACAAACAAACAAACAAAAACACATCTTGTGGCACTTTATTTGCACAAAGGCCGACTCCACTCGATTACTGGCTGCTCTGGAATTTATATAGGGGTGAATAACGGTGTCGTTTTTCTTCCAAAATAATTTTAGACTTAATTCTTCCATCCAATTTGATTTGATTTGATTTGATTGAACTTTGTTCCGGGTTCGAACGCTTCCAGGAGACCTGAATACCTGCGCAAGGCACTGTACACTACTATATAAACCAGAAAGGATTCACAAAACACCTGATTAATACTTTATCTCTTACCTGAAATACGGGCAGAACTGTAACCTGATGAACAAAATCGCTACCTAAATTTTATAATACTAATAATAATAATACTCTGTACATACTGATCCTTGTCCATATGATTTGTCATTTTGAGCTTGATGCCATCATACAAAGTAAACAAGAATTTTACAATTTTAGCAGACTATGTAGCGTAGCCCAAAGCATTCAGTCCCAAAACCTGCCTCTTCAAGTGCTTACTTTTCAGTTTTAGGATCAATTACGTTTAAAATGGAAGTATTTTAGCCTGAGATTAATTTTCCTCTGCCTTTCACTACGTTTGCTTTTACTTTCTCCAGTGAGCTGCTCAGAAACTTTTTTTTTTTACACACATATACATATAT
>JBCNYH010000001.1:72258917-72274060 GCA_039654325.1 Tandanus tandanus
TTAATACATCATCATTGCAGTGCACTTTAGTCCAGAAATTTACCCAAGTGTAACTTTATTTAAATTTTTTTTCTTTTCTTTTTTTTTTTTTTGGAATGTGTGCTGGATTAAAAACATCGGTGCACCTTTTTCTTTTCTGTTTTTTTTCCCCCAGACTTCTGCTGGCTTGAAAATATTTTGATGCGTCACTGAACGAGTGCCAGGTTTTAAATGAACCTTCGACTTTTGCCAACCACTGATTGTTTTAATAAAGATTATACAACTAACAGCATGTTGTTTCTTTACCCATAAAATATTTGGGATGTACATACGGTATACAAGAGTAGAACAGATATACATTGTGGTCAGCGAAGCTACACAGGAGTATTCACCATCAGACGTGTTTGGATCCCATGTTTGTGCTGTTTATACAGTTCCTTACTGCATAAATCTGGTTTGCTAACTGTAGTAATCTGAAGGTTCATAACCCTCTTTAGGAATGATGGCTAAAAAGGATACGGAAATAATTTGGCGGAGATTTAGCTTACAAGGAAAATATTCCAATTCCAAGCTCGAATTACCTTGGGAAGCCTATTTTCTAATGCATTTAGCTAAAGGTATCATAATTACCAGGGACACCTGGAATCAACATGGAAATGACGTCACAAATATATCGGATACAAAAGTATACATACTGTACATGTATATCGACTTAGATTATTTATTCAGTGGTGATTTATCAGCTGGCGGCGTCTCTGCTCTACATAAAATCGGTTAATTTGATGGCACTCATTGGATTCACCAACACACGGTACAATGGAGAAGTCCAAGGAGCTCAGTGCAGACCTCAGGAGTGTGTCGCCGAGCCATCTCCAAGCAATTACAGACTCCAAGATAATCAGTTCGAACCACTGTACCGAGGTACACCTTATTGTGAGGTGTAGCCACTCTTCAATAAACTCTGGAAGAAACCGTCACCCTCAACTGGGAGGAAATCGGTTCAGATGGTCAGCGACAACCCAAGAACCACCAAGCCACAGATCTGCCGTACAGCCAAGACAGGTTTTATACCACCACAAACAGTACGAAAGCAAGAAAGGAAGTAAGGAAGCCTGCACATTAAAAATTCACTTTTTCATTCGGTCTGTCAGTTTTTCATTCAGCGTAGCGTCCGTTTTTACAACTGCCTGAGCAGAATTCTTTTTCTTTGGAGTCTCGAACTTCACTGCACATTACTGCCACCTTCTGGAACTGGTCCGTTACTGTCTCATCTTTAAAATGCACGACCATAACCCCAAATTATTACCATTAAGATTTTGGTATGGCCTTCCCAAAGTCCTGACCTGAACCTTACAGATTATACTTGCACACTGGAATAGGCTTAAAAATCCTGGGTTGTGCCAGAAAACCAGCAACTTGATCAAGAAGAGTGGGGAGACGTCTAATACTCAGAATTCTGCCAGAAGCTTGTTGATGGCTATCAAAATCGTGAAACTTTTAAGGAAGATTTGATACCGAAAATTTTTTTTCGGTAGGGTGAATGTGTGTTTTTGGTCATGTGCTGATTCCAGAAATAAATAAAAATATAACTAAAACTCGTACACCAAATTCTTGCTTTTTATTCTATTAAAAAATGTATTTATACAACAAGACATTAAAATCCCAGTGTTGCCATGATCACCGTACATGCTGGGAAAAGAAGGTGATGCATAGCATCAGGAACTCTGTGAAGTTACAGGAGATTCTGAATGAAAATCGGGTTGCTTCTGACAAAAATGTCATTAGATCTTCCAGCAAGACAACAAACCTGAGTGCAAAGTTGACACCAAAATGGTTCAATGACCACAGAATCAGGCTTTACGCACAGATATCCCAGTTAAACTGAGCTAAACTGGACTGAAACTGATGCTCGGCCAAGACATGGCCTCGGACCTTGGAGGATCCCCTGTGGTTTTGGTAAAAATTAAACCTTTTCATGGTTTTTTTTTTTTTTTTTTTTTAAATAAATGTACCTTGGTTTCTTACCTGTTAATATTTTTAGCATGAAAATAAGGCAATTAACCCCGAAGACCAAGAGTATTCCGCTCCACTTGTTTCCTTGGCGAGTAAGATTAGAAATTTGCCACCTTGTGACCATGACCCAGTGTGGTTGATGTAATTGGTAATTCCGCACAAAATGAGGTTGAAGGTTCTGAATCTAGAGCAAGATGGGGAACCTTTGATTCTACCAGGGCCTTGAAGGAGTTTGTACATGGGCAGTTAATCATTTACAGATTCTGTTGGACTGGAACATCTTTGGCACGCATTTGACAGAACCTTACCCTGACTGCCAAACCGGACCCCAGGAGCTCGTCTAAAATACGTGTTCACTTACCAGTTTAAATCACCAACCTACTAAGGTGCAAGACCAGTGCCAAGTGGCAATACTCAAGCAGAGTTCATACTAGAAAGGCCTTGAGTGTCTAGTCAGGATATTTTTTTGATCTGCCCCATTCTTATTCCAGTCACCGTTTCAATTGCTACGGAATACAGGCAATATCTCTGCTCTCAAATTAGTGGGTTGACATCCCTTTGCATTTGGGTTAAACTTCTTACCAGGGAGTGCAAGTTGTTTTACTGCCCCTGGAGACCAAGGTCTATGAATTCTCCCTTCTCTTAAGCCAGATAAAACTTCTGATCTCCTGATATCTTGTCCCTAGGACTAAGTCACGGGATGATTTTGTAAAAGAGGCTCAGCTTGTATGACGCGCATGGCTTTTTGACTTCAATTCCAGATGCACGTCTGGCAGCTAGATCAGAAAAACAAGTCTCAGTAGCAGTAGTAGTGACTGGGATGTGTCGGTCCAACAAAACGTTTGAAGCAAAGGGGGGTGGGGGGGGGGGGCAGTCCAACACACACCACAATTTACACTTACACCCGGGCCACTGTGGCACAGCCGTCACCTGAATTCACCTAATATGTATGTCTTTGGACTGTGGGAGGAAACCAGTGTACCCAGAGGAAACCCGACAGCAAAGGGAGTGCATGCAAACTCCGCACATAAACGTCCTCGCCAAGCTCGGTACTCAAACCCAGGACCTTCTTTGCTGTGAGGCGGATGTGCTGACCACTACGCCGTGCCACCGATCAAGGAAACAAGCATCAGGAAATACTTTTGGTTCTCATGGAAACCAAGCTAGGGACCCTCCACTTGCATGTAGAACATATGTACTTCTGAAGATATCGATGTTGTAGAACCTGCACTGTTGCTGAAAGGTGCTTCAATTGTTTCATGGTTTCTTAAAACAGCATCAAGCCGATGGAAAACCAACAGCTTGCACTTTTACACCCGAAAATTTACATGATGAAACATTTTGGCAGAGTTTGAGTTGGTCGGATGGTTGTGGGATCCCGCCATGTCTGATGAAGCATAAAACCAAGCCTTACACATGTGCCTTGTATATGTAGATTGTTAAAAAGACAGTAGCAGCAGCTGAAATTAGAGAGTGAGCCTTCTAGGACATGGATCTTCACAAACGTTAGAATTTATTAAAGAGTTCACACCCCATATAGTTCATACTGTACATACATATATCCAGCAGATAAGAGACTTCAATCCTGACTTTAGCATGAAAAGTGATGCTCGTGTAAAATATCCATAGGGGGAGAAAGTCCCACGTTGGCCCAGTCTGGGGGAAAAAAACGTTATTATACCTATATACACACCTCAAATTACATTATATGAATATAGCTGTGGTTTTGTGGTGGAAAGAAAAATAGAAATACAAAGAGTTTGAAACGAGTTGAATTGATTTGAATAGTGAAGTGCAGTCCTACGAAAAATATAATGCAAGGGACTCGATCTCATCCTCGACATGAAACGAGTCTGAAGTCTTTTTCCTTTCCCCACCTGTATTAGTTAATAAGTGGCTGTATATACCCTTATGCGTCTTCTCATCTACAAAAGAAACTTAAACCCGACAACGACAGACTGAGTGATTTCAGATTCACAAAATACAGAATTTTTACAAATTTGTTGTTGTTTATTTTTACATTTAAAAAAAAAAAAAAAAAAAAAGGCTCTTAATGCTGTTAATTTCTGTAACATGACAAGTCTTAGCATCTACCATTAAGTTATTGTTAATAATAATTATTATCATAATAATAAGGATTATAATACAAATGAAGTGATTAACGGAAAATATATAGTGAGCGTTTCTTGTGAAACACTACACGGCAACTCGCGACTGGACTTAATACCTCAAAAATGATGGGTGCGTGTTGGGTGTTGGGGTGGTGATGTCAAGCCTTAGGGAAAGTGCGTGTTAATGCTTTGTTCAAAAAGGGATATTTCGTGGAACACAAATCAAGTAAAGTCGCTGAGTAAAAAGATTCGTCAATAGAAAACTCTCCACCAATAGTGCAGTTTAATCGAGACTCATCTACGACTGGGCCGAATAACTTTTAAAGTTAGAACCAATGAAGCCCGCTTCATATTGTACCTCTTAGGGTGACCTTCCGAGGGGGGGAAGAAAAAACAAAATAAACAACCCACATTCAAACATGCATGCACGTTTTTGTTGTGCATCCCAACCACAAGATGATCAAATAGTTAAACGCTGAGAAATCCACACCATCGGCTGAAACGGCGAATATTTGTCAAAAAGTCAGGCTCTGGAGACGAACGGATATAAAGATTTCTGTTGTAATATGAATGAGACGGCGCAGCAAACTGCCGAGTACAAACGACTAGAGAGACCTAGAAACCTGGAAAAAAGTTCTGGAGCAGAACCCGGGTCGGGACAGTCCTTAGTGTACGAAGGGTTTCAGTTATAAATCGGTTCGATAGCATCCTGGAAAGCACAACCACGGAGGGCTGAAGTTCGCCTTGAAATCTTGAAAACAAATTAAATTATGCTACATTATCAAAGTAATTCATAGAGCGCGAGAGAGAGAGAGAGAGAGAGAGAGAGAGAGAGAGAGAGAGAGAGAGAGAGAGAGAGAGAGTCCTCAATATAAAAACATTGCTTGATCCTAGGCGGAACGTCAGCTGGTCTCCTTATTTCTCTCTGTAATACAGCAGATACGCCTTGAGCGGCTCAGGCAGGGGCAAGCTCAGGATCTTGTCTCTTAGCAGGTTGACCTGAGGCTGCTCGGGTTTGTCTTTCTCCGCCTCTTTGACCTGCTCTTCCTCTTTGATGTCCTCGTCGTCGATCTTCTCGTCCTCCTCGCTCTCCATGGGCTGCGGGATCAACTGGTTGTCCACGAACACGTAGGTGTTGACCTGGCGGCGGTGGGCGTGGCGGCAGCGCCTGCGCTTGCGCTTCTGAGGCACGCGTGGGCCCGTCCCCTTGGACGTGTTTTCGTCGTTGGTGAGGTTGCGCAGCGTGCGGCGGATGTAGATGCGTGCCAGGTCCTGGAGACTCCGCACCGACAGCGGAGCTATAGGCAGCACAAGAACGCAACGGGTTAACAAGCAGCACTGGTGGACGGCATGCATTCAGAACGTGTTTACCACACTTCATAGGTTAGTGAAGCTGTGCACCGTGAACCAGTGCGCATTGCTCCCTCCCCTTCAAGGTCCTGGCCATCTCTTAAATTTATTATACTGCGCTATTAACCAAAGCACTGTACTGTTTTCCCGCTGGTCACCACGGAGATGACTTTTCACTTTAACATTCAACCCACACCCCTCTACACTGATCACAATAATAATACCTCCAAACCATACACAGCACTCTGCCTCTTTTCATCCCTCCATCATTCCTGCGTTCTTCCCCCGCCCCCCATCCCTCGCGGTTCTCTCTATTCATTTCTCAAGGCCAAACAGCTCCTAGAGACTAAAACCCCGAACCACTGACGTTGGTAAACATCATTCGGATGGTGCACCTCACATAAACATGGCGTAACTTTTCCTCTTTCTTCCCCATCTACTTCCCATCAGAACCCATCGACTGTACTACTACCTATACTAAAATCTTAAGTAGGACGCAGTCACGAATCTTGGAAGACGGATTCAACTGCAATAGTTAAGCGGTTAAGAGCTGTTCATCTATTTCACCTTTCTATTCTTTCACTCATCCCTCCATCACACACCACTGATTTTACTACTACTTCAACATTCAACTGCTGATATGAGCACACCCTTACATTACTCTATCTATCTATCTATCCATCCATCCATCCATCCATCCATCCCCCTAGTAGCTTGTCCAAACTACACCTTCCCACACGGTCATCACTGAAATCCCCAGACAGTCGAATAAGAGGACGGGTTTCCCCGTGAGAGGCGACGAGCACTGATTTTCAATGAACGCAGGCAGCACACTGAGCCTCAGGCCTGCACGAGCGTCACAGATGTTCGCAGCTTCTAAAGTCCCAACACGGAACCCGGGCCGACCTTTCCAGCTTCGCCCCTTATCATCTTACCAACTGTGGCAGAACTCATGAAACCCAAAAAGTAATTAAGATCCTATCTAACCAGCTGGAAATTAAAACCGGGTGCTGAAGAAGGGCGCGTGTGAACAAGACTGCAACTCACGCAGGTTCACGGAGTCCGGTCTGCTGCCTTTGCCTCGGTTTTGCTGGACAAGAGGCGCAAAGGACACGGCCAGGATGTTCTTGCTCTCCCAAGAGCTCTGACCGGTTCTGGTGATCTGAGTCAACTGCAAAGTCCAAACAGATATCAGAGTGTAAGATCCATACGAGGCGTTTCAGGCTCGACGTACCTTTCGTGTTAGCTTTGTAGTGCTGATTGGTGCACGTGACACACGTTAACTGGCTTACAGCGACTGATCCTGGCACACAGGATTAATATAAAGTGATTATAAGATGACCCCCTCCTCTTTATAGGCATTTCTACTCAACTTATTGTATTGCCATGCAGCACCATCACAAACTATTTGCACCCTTTCTGATTTCCATTTTTTAAAAATTATTATTATTTTTGCATCAGTCGATCGTAGCCATGCGGAGTCTAATTGAACCCTTCATCAATTAAACTTAATTTGTGGGATTAAGGGGTTAATGACTTTTCCACAGAGGAGATCTGGGGCGTTGGCGAGTTTTTGCCCTTCAATAAATCAAAAGATCATTGGAAATCCGTGGATACTGTTCACTCGGGTTGTCATTAATGATCATGAAGAAACCAGGAAGGGGGCAGATACTTTTTCGCAGGATGGTACTATAATATAAGATATAATATAATATATAATACTGCATGAACAAACAGTTAAGAGATCCTTCTGGAGCGTATGTTTGCAATATCGAAATTATTTCACCCCTGACTGCGAAATATCAAATCAAACCCACCACCATTTAATACTGAGATTCTTCAATTATATTTAAATACTAATAAAACTGTTTATTATTATTATAAATATAGGATTTATTTCTACCTGATCTTCAATGGGCATGACCAGGATGCCGCCGACCTTCAGCATGACCTTCATGTAGGTCTCGTGGTCTTTCTGAACTCCGGCGCCGCAGTAGATGCGATCGTACTGATGGCTGTCCGACGGGATCTCCAAACAGTTCCCGACGACGAAATGGGGCTCGCACAATTCGAACCTGGAACAGACGACTCATGTTATTCACACGTCACATCAGCCCCGCTGAACACTCAATTCTGATTGGCTGGAGGGTGGGTGGAGTTCAGACCGTATGGACAGATAGGAACATCGACTCTGTCGGTTCTTTATTTTCGCCTACTCACTTGTCAAAGCTGTCACTGTTTTTAATGAAATCCTCCAGTTTCTCTTGCGCGTATTCCACCACGTCCTTGTGGAGCTCCACGCCATGGTTCACTCCAAACGGACCTGCGGGGGAGGGGAAAAGAATTCTCGTTATTCCCCACTTCAGTCGAACATGCCGTCATGGCTAGCACCGTTCGAGAACTGAACACGCTGCCGGCGTCTCACCAATGATCAGGCCCACCATTGTGCTCAGGTATCCGGTCCCGCTGCCCAGATTGAGGAAGGAGAGTCCTTGCTGCAGCTTCAGCGCCTCCATGACCTCGGAGTAGATGCACGGCGCCGAGAGGTGGATGTTGCCGTGCTTCCACGCTAAGTCTTTGTAGGCGTTTTCTCTGTAGCCGTCCAAGTAGTAATCCCCGCGATCTATCGCCCTGAACGCCTGCTCCACCCTCTCCGTCCGGATGTACTGCGCTTCCTTCAGGTTGTCGATCAGATCATCGTTGTCCTCGCCGGCGCTCACCGCTCCGCCCATGGTCGCCTTTTCACCACCAGAGAAAAGACGGAAAAGGTATAAACAAGGAGAGGTTCACGGAGGTGACCTCTCTCCACTTCCAAAGGGGGGAATATTTCTTCAAAACAGATGGATGGACGGATGGAACGAACGACGGTTTGGACTCTATATGGTCACTTTAGATCATCATCACATGTCTAGAGGAAAGAGAGGACAAAAAGAAAGAATGCTGAATGCTAACTTTTTTATGCTAACAACTGAAGGGATTACTGTGTTGGAGTGATTAAGAGAGAACAAGGAAGTCGATCATACACAATAACAGACTTCTCAAGGCATTTACCGGAGTCCTAGATTCCATCACTGAGCAAATCCCTGCCCTTAAATTATATCGACTTACTTCTTATTACCCCGACAAGAAGGTCATGTTCACACTTTGGTGCGGTTTGTTTTTGCAACCAGGATTGCGCAAAACCTAGTGACCCGATGTCCACGAAATTTGGTGGAAAGGTGCATCATTGGCCAAGGAAAAACCTCCTAAATTTTGGAGTGGGTCCGAGGTACGGGGCAGATCCACGAATTTAGGTTCCCTTCCACTTAAGTTGCGAATTACGGCCTTGGCAGATGTCTGCGTTCAACAATGCCATACATCTTGAAATCCAATAGATGGCAGTAAAACTCAAATTTCAAATCATCGCCGATGTTCTGCAGAAGTATGACAAACGATGCCATTGGTATATTCAAACATATAATCTGGTTGCAGTTGTAGATTTACGGCATGGGGCCCAACCCTGTTTCTGGAGAGCTACCTTCCTACGGACTTTCGCTCCAGCCCACCGTGCCCACCTGACCATCTGCTCAAGACTTGACACTTTGAAATGAAGACTGAAGGCAATGATTTGTCTAGTGCTGATGTCTGGTGGCTCTCCTGAAGTCTTCAGGAAGGTAGATCTTTAGAAGCAGGGTTGGGCACCACTGATATCCAGTGGCACAAAAAGTTCAACTGTTCTCCATGGTGGAGGTCTGTGCTCTCCAAGTGCCTTTCTGTTGTTTCTAATGTTGCACTATCTGAAGAAAAAGAAATGATACCCAGGTGTTAAGGCAGATTCCGCTTTCTGACACTGGAGACTCCTTCCAAACAATGTAACAAAGTCTCCTTATGAAGAACGGTACCACAGGAATAACTGGATTTTCTACTACAGGATTTATTATCACCTGTTTACTTAATCCACCACTAAGCACCTAGAAATATCTACACAATGGCCACACCCACACGCTTGGCGTCAGACGTGTGACAACCTGTAAATCAGTCAGACTACCAACACGATCCTAGATATCTGATTAACAGTCACCTCAGACTGAACGAGACTCAAGCGGACCAACCAATAAGGACATATAAAAAAAATTTTGGGATACAAGATAAGCTGAAAGAAACACTGCACACTTCCAACTGGTAAAATAATATTTTATTCATTGCTGGCATTGTGACGGCGGCCATTTTGATTTTCTTGGGTTGGTTGGTGTTTTATTCACTACATTTAAAAGGGGAATTAAACCCAATAACAACCTTCTTAAAGGGAGAAATATAGTAATAAATCCTCACACATGGGGGCACCATTGTACTGCGAAAAGCTGCACGTGATGCACGTGTATGCAACACTAAATACAGCAGTAATTTGTATATGAATGAACGGCTGATTATACCATTCGCTCATCCAAATGAGCCAACGTTTGTCTGATGTAACGTATGTGAACGAAAGCTTGTATTATGCGTAGATGTGCCTGGTTTTATTGTATTCAGTTTATATCTGATTTGTAAGTTTAATGTCTGTATACTGTTATTACTACTCGCATTGTGACCTCTTGGAACTGATGCCTCAATGACCTATTCTTGTGATTACGCACTCTCGCAAGAGAGAAATGAACTCGAAATGGCAGCCTTTTCAAACAGGCTAATGCAAACTATCGAACGCTTCAGAGGTAAGTAAAAACCACCTGATGATGAAAATTCAGCGTAATAGGATATTTTGGAAGGTTTTCCTTTTTATCTTTAAGAAAAAAATTTAAATCTTCCAGCCTTGGTCACCAACCTTCCTATGAGTACCGTGACTGAGAATTTTGGTGTCACAACCAACGGCCATGTAATTATTTGAAGGTAATTAGGTGAGCCGCCTGATATAAACACACATGTGATTCCAGTCAGGTGTGGATATTAAAAGCTTGGCCAGCGGGTTTGGGGCGTCAGACCATGTGAGGACTGTGAGAGTTTTTTTCTTTTGTAAAACGGCACTCATCATTTTTCACTGACAATAAATGCAAATAAAATGTTCATACAAATTTACCCCATGTTTTTCCATCCCATACAGCCTGAGTCAGCATCTCGCTCACTTGGTTTGTAAAAATGAAAAGCGTAGGGTTTAAAGTTCAGTATTTTGATGCTGAAAAAAACAAAAAAAAACACACAGCCTTTTTAAAGAGCAACGAAATAGAAGAAGAAAAAGAGGAAGAAGCAAAAGAAAAGAAAGAAGCAGAAGAAGGCGCGATCCGAAGCACTAGCGGCCTTAATTTTTTCCCTTTAAGGTAAAAAGCCACTCTTGGTGACATCGTTTCCTCTTTGTGACATCACAGATTGTGAATCTGCGATGTCACGAAGAAGAAATGATGATGCCTCACCTCGTCATCGTCACCACTCCTCTTCCTCTCCTTTAGTCTCTTTGCTTGGACCCCCGGAAATCGCTGCTTGTAGCTATAATTCTTAGCATGTTTATCTGCAGTACTTATCATTCGCATAGTTTCAACACAGACGTTAATGCGGCCTGACCAGCTTACACTCACCGTTTAATGGAACACTAAAAGCTGGGCTTGCGGTGTCCCATGTCTGTCCCTTCCTAATACTAGTCTAATTTTGCCTTAAAGGTGGTCGTTGTCGCCGTCACAACGCTGTCAGGCAGTCCATTCCAGAAGTTACACACTCCCCGACTGAAGAAGTTCTACCTGACCTGCAAGCTGGACCTCGCCTCGTTTAACCCGTTGAGAGACCTCCCGCAAGTTATCTATTAAAGCATGCAGCTCAAGTGAGAATGGCGTGCAGCAAGAACCTTTGACCCCCCCCCAGTGCAAGTCATATAGAAAAACATGCGATTCGAATGGGAATGGTGCGGAACGAATTTGGTAGTGATTCGAGTCACTATATCCATAAAACATTGCGGGAAAGAGAACGTGGTTAAACCCCCCCCCCAACAAAAAAAAAACAACAACTCTGGGATATTTCTTAATTACCACAAGAAATAGTCCTCTTCATCATCACCCTACTCATCATCATCATCATCATCATCACCTTCCACACAAAATGCACTGCAGCCTCACAGCGACGAGTACACCTAGTGGACATGCACCGAACTGCAGGCAAACAAACATTTCTGCAGGGATGATTTCCTGTTATTTTTATTACTAAGATTATGATTATTATTAGCATTATTAATATTGTAGATTATTATTATTAATAATAGTATTATTGTTGTTGTTATTTACTGTTATTTATTATAGTTGTTGTTACGTAATGTATATTCCAGCTGCATAAACTTGTCCATCTGTACTGTTTTCATTAGCTTTCGATTGAACTTCTAATATAAGAACATTCAGAACCACATGCTAGGTACAGCCTGTTAGCCTGGTTAGTTCAAGCTGTGGTATGTAAACAGTCCTCGCTCCAACAAGTACAAGTCGGACATGTTTCCGCCTGGTGAACGGATTTAAAGTTCACGTTATGAAACAACAAGCGCAAATCTGCTGAACCGTCCGACTTAAACGCCGTTTATTTATGTTTTCATTCTGTGGTAAACACGAAGCGAACGTACTTTTGTCCGATTCCGCCGAGCTAGCATAGCAGGCTAGCGCTCGAGCCCCCTGAGCAACGGCGCCAGAAACAATAACACGCGCGTGCCAGGTGACAGTCTGAAATAACTGACAGTTTCCACGTTTGAAATGAAAAGTATTCAGTCAGACGCAGAAATCGAGGCCTAGAACCCAGTTTCATCTCCTTTAAACCCGTTTTACACACGAGTGTCAGCTCCTACACGCTCAAATTCCACAGCTGGGGATTCTCTCATCTCTTTTATTATTATTATTATTATTATTATTAGTAGTAGTAGAAGCAGTCGTAGCCTGTGAGCTAACCTGAAGAAAAGCAGCTCCTAATCCGCGTGCTGCATTAAAAAACCCCCGACTTTCTTTCCTCCACTTACCTTCCTCTCATCGGTCCAGGCGCTCGAGCTCCAACGTGAACTCACCCGAGCAGCTTAGATCCAGCGCGCGCACGGCAGCACAACAAAACATGCCATTCTTTTTTTTTTTTTTCTTTTTTTCTTTTCTTTTCTTTCTTTTCTTTCCTTCTCTCGGTCCACCGCCGTCGTGTTTTCCGCACAACCAGCTGAGAGGATGTAAACACAGATCACGTGACCCGCGCTGGTAAAGCTTTAAATTAAAAAAAAAAAAAAAGTTGAATGCCTAAACGCGCATGCGCGGATGTTTGTGTCGCTGTGACCGCGACATCTCGCAGATTCTCGCGATATCTTGTTTATCGCAGCAAAATTAGTTTACCATTAAATATTTGAATTAAATGTGCACTGACTGGTAAGAAAATATTACCTTCATGCCAAATTGGTCAATTAAGTAAAAAAAAAAAAAAGCTACAATAAACGGTGTTTATGTCACTATTAGTATTAGATGTGTCTTGGTTACATAAATAATAATAATAACAATAACAACAACAACAATAATAATAATAATAATATTAATGATAATAATAATAACAATAACAACAACAATAACAATAATAATAATAATTACAATAATAATAACAATATAGTAATAATAATAATTATTATTATAATAATAATAACAATAATAATAATAGCAACAACAATAATAATAACAACAACAACAATAATAATAATAAAATTAATATTTATCAATAATTATATATTTTTTTACTGTTTTCTTTTTAATGTGAGTTTGTTTGCTCATCGATAATTTATACCTGGAAAAAAAAAACATTTTAAACCCAATTACATTCTAAAAACATGCAAAAGACCTGAAACCAGTCCAGGACATTTGGGCATTAGAAAATGAGACATGTTTCTTCTGAGCCTCTGCATGTGGAAACAAATATTTCACACTTATCACAGGTGTACAGGCAATATTCACTCCATAATCCCCCTTTCAATTTCCCAGTCTTCACAAGACACCTACTCATTCATATCATATGTGCGTATTACTCAAGCTGGCCACAAAGTTGGAAAAACAGCCCCACAATGGTTCATGTGTGATGTAGCATTACAAATTCCCTTCACTGGCCTGGCATGGCAATGCACCTGTCCACAAAGTGAGCTCCGTGAAGACATTAAGTTTGGAGTTGAAGAACTCAAGCATCCTGCATAAATAACGCGGACGGCGCTATGTTCCGACGGCCCATTGGCATCCCTACTCATATGACATGGGCACCTTGCTTAAATCAGTTTCTGCACCCTTCTCAGTTCAACTGGGTTAGGGCTGTCGGAATATAGGGTTGTAACCCTGCATATCCCCCGTCTTCAACCCAACTGATCACCTCTGGGAGGGAGCTGAAACACCAACTGCACCCCTGATCTCAACCCAACATCAACCCGAACTCACTGATGTGCTTGGTTTAGCTAACAGATGCAGTTTATATATTGATCTTTTTCTGTGTGTTTATAAAGCAATGCTTTGTGCTATGAAAATCCTTCCATTTCTCCAGGACTTGGATATTGAACTAAATTCAGAAAGACTTTAAGCGTGTAGTTTTAATTGGTATTAAAGCCACAGTCTTCCACTGGCAAAACAATGCACTGGGTGCCAAAATTTAATACATGAATGACTTTGTGCTTGTTTTCTGCTTTGCTGTGACATTATTTGATGTTATGCGGGCATAGACAGCTGTACAGGCCGTAACAGGGTACCAGCTTACAGACTGGTTATGAAATATTCAGGGTGTGGACGTCTGCCTGTGGAAATTTCTTGGGAAGGCAAACATGCCCAGATGAAATGCATACACAGGGGAACGTTGTGGTACACAATTTGTCATTTTCAAACATAGGAAATGCAGGTCCAAGTTGACCCTTCTTAAACACTCTTAGCAAGGCTAGCTAGATGCTAAACTACACGGTGCACAGTTTCTAGCAAGAAGCCTAACGTCTGTCCAGCCAACTGGTTTGTCCATATTTTTATTGAATTTTTGATGTAAAATATAAACCAAAACATCAAACTCCGTCACTAATTAACTTGCCATTACTAAAACATCACTAGCGTACCCCATTAGGGCTAATTTTAGGACCCCAGGGTAACTATGTGTACCTTCTAGAAGCCAAAGATGTTCATAATGTTCATGATGCTCCCAAGCAGTGTACAAGGGGTACAGATAAGTACCTTCAAGGGAACTGCCCTGATGACAAGCCCCTATACCCTGATAATATAATACAACAAACATTATTTTCTTAGTGTGGCTTAACTGAGAGAAACTTACCCAATGGCCCTGTCTGAAGTGACCACCTCAGAAAGAAGGGTGGATAATTGGCCCATCTTGGTGGTAAGCATAGACCGTTGGTTGAATGACTCTGGAAGCACCTTGCAACCAACACTTATGTATGTATGGCCGTATTATGCCACTCAGGAATCAGGTGATTGACCTTGCTAAAGGGGAATTGCACTGCAGCTATGCATTTATAATACAGATTGTGAAGGAGCTCCACTGTTCAAGCAACGACCTCTGACCTACTGGATGACCACCATGACTTGAGAACAGGCCGGATGTATAGCCCTTTCTGTGGCATGCCATTCTACCAAAAGTGGTTCGTACGGCTAGCTAGTCAGCCAAACGGTAAAGAGGTTCTTCATGGCCTGTTAAGATTAAAAGTCAATGAAGCACTGGAATTCCTGCGACTGGTCATTTTTGTTTATCTCATAT
>JBCNYH010000001.1:72308957-72319803 GCA_039654325.1 Tandanus tandanus
GAAAGTATACGGGAGAGTGGGGGAGAGAGTGAGAGTGAGAGAGAGAGAGAAAGTATACGGGAGAGTGGGGGAGAGAGTGAGAGTGAGAGAGAGAGAGAAAGTATACGGGAGAGTGGGGGAGAGAGTGAGAGTGAGAGAGAGAGAGAAAGTATACGGGAGAGTGGGGGAGAGAGGGAGAGAGAGAAAAAGTATACGGGAGAGAGTGAGATAGAGGGAGAGTAAATAAAGTGAATAAAGTTTTTTATTAGGTGGGTGCAATTCTAATAAGATTTTTAATTAATGAATATCAATTTAAATTAATTAAAGTTTTTCCTGTGAGTATTTATATAAATATTTATATTTTTTACAAATTAATTCCCTTCATTTATTCATTTATTTATTTATCCCTTTATTTATTCATTTCTTTGCTACTTTATTTCACTTTTTTATATTCTATTTATTGTTCCATTTTATTTTTAATGAAGCTGTATTTACTTTGTGGTGGCGCAGTGGTTGGCACGTCCGCCTCACAGCAAGAAGGTCCCGGGTTCGAGTCCCGGGCTCGGCGAGGGCGTTTCCGTGTGGAGTTTCATGGTGGTACTCCGGTTTCCTCCGACAGTCCAAAACATGCACAGTGGGTTTTTGGGTGATTGGCTGTTTGAATCGCCCCTCGGTGTGAGTGTGAGTGTGAATGGTCCTGCGCCCTGCGATGGCCTGGCGAGCTGTTCAGGGTGTACCCCACCCTCGCACAGAGTCGGCTGAGATGGGCGCCAGCCTCCCCACGTCCCTAATTAGGATTAAGCAGCTTAGAAAATTAATGAATGAATGAATGAATCTGTTTGACTATTTATCCATCCATCATCCACCGTCTAATCCTTCTGTCCTTTCGTTCCTCCCCACTTAGAGTCCGTCTTTTCTTTCTTGTACCAAATCATACTTTCTCTTCCTATCGATTTTTTTTATGATGGAGGAATAATCAGGAGCTGCGGATGGCGCTTGTGGGTCACTGGTTACTCAGCGTGGCCCGGTGTCTCCTCTCCACCTGTCAGCTGATGTGCTGAGGGAGGCGGAGAGCGAAGAGTCTTCAGGTCTTCATCGACTCGTAAAGAGTGAAGGATTTCATTTTCCTTTAGTTAAATAACTAATGTGATGAACAACAGTGACGAGTCTTTGATCGATGAAATCAGTTACGGGAAGTGTACACTGTTTGGATAGAGAGAGAGAGAGAGAGAGAGAGAGCGAGAGAGAGAGAGAGAGAGAGAGAGAGAGCTCCACTTGGCCCGAAACGCCACCAGCCGATGTACTTAAAATGCATACAGACACTTGGAGGCAGACGTCCACAGATGACGGAGCAGCTAACACTGTTTTATTCATGCGCTCGCTTTGTACAGTACCTGCTCTCTCTCTCTCTCTCTTTCTCTCTCTCTCTCTCTCTCAGCCCACTGAACACGGTCCGCTCGCTGTGTAGGTGTCTTTCACACCACACCTCCTCGAGTTCCTCTTAGCGCCAAGTTTTAACTCGCTCCTGCGCTCGCTGCACCGTTCCCGACGACTCAGGATACGTTTTATAATCCACATTTCCATCGGCTCCTCTGGCTGCCCCTGTTCTTACCCCTGTACGGACATCTACTTCCCCGCAGAAAAAATATAACCCATTCCTCCTCCTCCTCCTCCTCCTCCTTCAGCGCATGGACCTAAGAGCTGCTGCTGTAATCACAAAGACCCAGCGCAGGACGGATTGGTTCCTCTCAAGGTTCCTTAGCTCCTTTCTCGCTCACTCACTTGCCGAGCCACTCAATCCTAATAGGGTCACGGGGCGGCTGGAGCCTATCTCAGCCAACAACACCGAGTGAAGGTGGGGCAAACCCTGAACAGCTCGCCGGACCATCGCAGGGCCACAACCTTACGCACTTGTACTCACGCCTAGGGGCAACTAATTAGCTCGGAACAGCTAATTAGCCTAACGTGCATGCATGCATGCATGATTGTCGGAGGAAACCCATGCAAGCATGAAAAGAACATGAAAACAGCCCGGGACTCGAACCCAGGACATTCTGGCTGTGAGGTGGACGTGCTATGCACTACGCCACCGTACCGCCCACAGCTTGATTGGATAAAAACGTGCGGATGTTAAATACAAATCGACGTCGAACATTTTACTGGACAAACAAGAAGAACACCATCGACAACAAACCCGCACACGCGCACACACACACACACACACACACACACACACACACACACACACACACACACTTTCCTTCAGGAGCCAGGAGAAACAGGCGTTAGCATAAAAGTATCAATCAAATGCCTCATCACATGTTTTACAAAGAGAGAGAGAGAGAGAGAGAGAGAGAGAGAGAGAGAGAGAGTCTTCTAATTGTAATCGAGAAAGAAGCCTGATTGTATTCTCCCCAACTCCTTTTGATGTGATTACACAAATTCTCCTTTGTGTACATTAAAGCTTTAGGGGCATGGAGGGGAGGAAAAAAAAGAGAGGAGGAAAAAAAAACTCTCTTGTTGTTCTGCCACCAGAGACGCACGCGGTTCTCTGTGCCAAAAAAGTGTCGTTTGATGTTCTCTCCCACCTTTTTCATACACAAATCACAGTTGCTACAGAATAGCCAGATTAAATACCTCTCCCTCCACCCCCCCTTCCAAGCGAGTGCCCTAATTTGATTACCTTTGTGAACGATGCCAGTGGTCGGGCATCACTGTTGTCCCGGTAACGCGTAGAAAGGTTGAGGATGGCGGTAGACGCCGTACCTGACTGAAGGACGCCACCCGCGGCTTGGGGTCGGCTCGGGCTTTGCTCACCGGGTTTCACCACGCGACCGCCTGCAGCCAGGAAACAGGGGAATTGAGGGGAGGCTGCAAGAGAAGCACATAACATGATGTTCAGTAATGTTTATCAAGTCATTCGTTTACTGAAAGTGCGCAAACATCAAAACGGTCTCTCGCAGGGGAAATCGTTCTGATTGGTCAGAAAGTGTGTTATAAAGGGCGGAATGTTTCCGTAGCAACAACAGGATGGGATAATAGGCGTTATCCACCCTGCAAACTCAGGATAATCAATTAAAAATGTTTCTGTTAGCTTTTTTTTTTTTAACGTTCATGTCCTTATATTCTTACGAAACGTCCATGAAACTCTTGATTTCCCATTTTTGTGTACTTTCATCAGCTGGAACTGATTGTGGGAGGAAACTGGAGGACCCAGAGGAAACCCACGCAAGCACTGAGGCACACAGAAACCCAGGACTCGAACCCAGGACCATGTCGCTCTGTAGCGGACGTGCTAAGCACTACACCACCGTGCCGCCGACTGTACTGTATCTTTTCTGAATTCGTTTATACGTTAATTATTCGCCGACGTTAAGGTGGATTTTAAGACCATTTAGTGATATCCACCTCGCCTGAGGTGAATAATTGTTTAAGTATATATTACACTGAAACAAAAGAAAAGCAAACTTTTATGATTTAGATTTTTTAGTTGATTCAGGCATTATACCCAGTTTTTCAGGGTGGATAATGTCTATTATCCTTATATAGTGAATAGGGATATACAATGTCCTAGTTTAATGTTTAAATAAATTGTAATTGTTGTTATAAAAGTAATCAATCACTTCCGGAAGAGTCCTCGGGGTGCTGCGGAGCCACGTCAGTCAATGATTAATTTCCTAAAGCAACACAAGATCGACAATCACCATCATCATCATCACTTCCTCTGCGAACTCACAGTCATGGAGGTGCGCGGCCTCTTGGTTCTGTTCGGACACAGCGCGGCTCTGTTTGCCGAACACCTGAGCGTCGAAGCTGGCGTAGTCGAAATGGCCCCTGCTGTACTTATCCATATCTTTGGGCATGCTGGCCTGCAGGGCGCTCACAGGGTGGGCGAACTGGTAGGCGAACTGGCCGAAGTCGAACTTCTTCATCTGCACCAAAGGTCTGGGAGGATAGAAGAAAAGAAAGAAAAGAAACGCACCTGTATCAAAGGAAATAAAGCTGCTGTGGTTTACTCAACCGTAAGCAAATGATCCATTCGGGTAACTAATTTGAATGTTTCAAGGGAAGCATTTAAAACAACAACCAAAACAAAAACACGCAGACGGGAAGCTTCCTTTGCTCTACCGACTGCTGTAGAGTCTCACAGGAAAAAATAATTACATCAATTTTCATACCTTGCCATCTTGTCTGAAGTTTGCCTGCACTTGGAGAAATCCTCCTGGGGTTTCGAGCCTTTCTCTGCCGCAGCGATCGGGCAGCCGGACAAACTATACCACAAAAAAAACCACTATTACACCTCTATAAATATAATCAGGTCTCACAATAAGAGCCAATCCAGCTGTAAACATACACAGGGGTTCGGTATGCTTGTGGTTTATTCTCAAAACCCTGAATGGAATTCACCCAAACAGATTTTTATACATTTCTGGTAATCGAAAGCCAATCATTTTGCGTGAAAATACTCGAAATCTCCGGCGGTGACCACACTAGACGTGTGATAGTAAAGCGACTCACTGTCGCTTTTTATTCTCAAATTTGTCGAGCGACATTCACGACGTCATTTTTTTTTTTGAAATTTCCATGTTTGAAATTTCCGCGAATGTCTGACGCGGAATAGTCTCAAACTCTTCTCAAGCAGACTGCACATGTCGCGAGAAGGTCGCAAAGTTGTCATTTTGCTCGTGAATTATTCGTTTTTCGTTCACAACAAATTTTTCAACCATACATATTTTATTCGCGCAAATAAAAAGCGAATGGTTTGAGAAAAAAGCGAACAAAACGAGATTCGCATATTTTCCCCCGTCAAACATCTCGCAAATCAGTCTTGAAAATTCTCACGCGACCTTCTCGCGCGATATACGTATTTAAGCCGCAAAATATTCGCTTGCACGTGGAGTCGCAAAAAAAAAAATCAATTCGCCTCAGTCGCCTTTCTCTCCCCCTAATGCAAAGTGTGGGTTTAATAAACTGAGACACGGTAAAGTCCTACTTTCTTTTCGTAGCTGTTGTACACAAGGCTTATTTCTGAGCAAAGGCCGCAGTGTCACCACCATCAGCATCTTCAGAGGCGCCAACATTTCCTGTTTAGCTTAATTTCCTGCATCATCCTGAGAATTCATCAAGACTTGTTTTGTGAGCCAGTAATAAACGAGTGGGTGGGTCTGCTGGCTGTTTGGTAGATAAAAAAAAAATGAAGGTATTGCTAATGATTGAATAGCGTCACATTGGACTTTTGCCCATTTACTTGGTGCACATCTGGCGAGATTTAGCTTCCTTGTCCAAGAACATATGGCAGCTGCAGTTAGATTCAGGTACGTTCCACCTTAAAGCCAAATTTAATAATGTCGCTGTGCTACTAATGTTGCTGACTCTTAGTGCGTATTATTCGTTTATGCATACCTTCGATGAGTGCTGCGATTACTATTGACGTGACCTCTTCCAGTGCATCCCGGGGTCGGGCACTTCAAGACATTTTCATGCATGGCTAGAACTATGGACAAAAGGGAACGCATTAATTATATGAACAAAACCGATGCTTAAAGATACAAAAAACCAGCAAGAATTCAATGACAGACGACGAAGGACAAAAAGCTATGCACGGTTACAAATATAATGTTCCAGATAAAGTAAGATTTGATCATACAGTTTTACAGATTTCCCGAAAGACAGCAACAGAAAATTAAATGGACAGCTTTGAATGAGCCTAAGACTTCAATACTTGCTAACTCAATTTTGGATGGAGATGATTACTAGAATTTTATATATATATGAATATTATTCAACTCACACACTATATATATCTTCCATGATGTTATCGAGAACTGCTGACGACAGTTTGGTTCATGTGCTTTCCGGAGGATTATTAAAAACAGCTACCGTATCAAACCCTGGAGAACTTTACCAATGGTAGTTTCTAACAGAGATGAAAGCCTTCGAGGTTGTGATGGTGAAACTTTAGCTTTTATCAAATAGGCTCTGGATTCTTGTGAAAGTCCATGATATGAAACCTCCTGAACGCGGCTGGAGTAATAACAAGTATGTACATCCTTAGATTTCTAGGCTTTCAGCGATCCACGTGTGTAAAATCCAGGGGAGTGTATCAGATAAGGTAGGAACTATCCAGAAAGTTCACGTTCGGTCACTTGTTAAGTCTCTCAGCTTGTATCTGCAATGCTGTAGAGATCAGGAATGTTCTCTCCACCAGCAGCTCCACTACTTCATTCTCTTGTCCTTTTTTTTTGCCAACCTGGAGACTGCGACTGAATGGGGAAAAAAAACACTCAATGGGTCTATATTTGAAAATGAGCCCAGTTTCACAGATTCCTACATAAGGGCGGGGCTGGGGGGGAAATAAGAGTCGCCCACCTCTTATTAGAGAGAGTTATCAAACTGTTTAAAGTAAAAATTCCAAACAGAGGAGTACCAAACAGCTGTCTCGGCATCAGCACGGGCCTTGCACGGCTCAGGATGATTTTAACCAGTTGATGAGGTTTTGAGCCGTTTTGAACTTTTATTTTGAAAAAAAAAAAAAAAAGATTTGTAATGTTGTCACTGTGAGCATCAGCACTGATGTGGAAATTTCCTGTAAACAAACTCATCCATTCATTCATTTTCTAAGCCGCTTAATCCTAATTAGGGTCTCGGCGAGGCTGGTGCCCATCTCAGCCGACTCTGGGCGAGGGCGGGGTACACCCTGAACAACAGGTCACCAGACCATCGCCGGGCCAACACACATACAACCATTCACACTCACACTCACACCTAGGGGCGATTTGGAACAGCCAATTAGCCTACTGTGCATGTTTTTGGACTGTTGGAGGAAACAGGAGTACCCGGAGGAAACCCACGCAAGCACAGGGAGAACATGCAAACTCCACACACAAAAACGCCCCGAGATTCAAACCCGAGAATCAATCCCACGCCTTCTTGCTGTGAGGTGGGCGTGCTAACCATTGCGCCACCGTGCCGCCCTGTAAACAAACTTTTTTTTTTTTTTTTAACAAACCTTTTGGTTGAGTGTAAGCCTTGTGTAACCATGCCAACTGACTTAACCCACATTCACCGGCTACTAATCACCCAAGTCGGCTTCTTCACCAAATTACCAGCCAAATACAGAATATGAATTTGTAGATTTTATTCAATAAGAATCCTGAATGGTGAAATTCGAACAATTCGATGCGTCGCCATTAAAACCATCCAGACAATACTAAATAATTACTACACTCCTGAAACCTGTTATATTGTTGATTGTCATCCAGCCAGTTATTTGTACTTGTTAGAATCTCGTCCTCTGTTCTGCGCATCACACGTTCCGTGACCGCGAGATTGTCTCAAGACCAATTCACACCCCAAGCTACTCTGAAGCGTTTTTAGCCACAGAACAGGTTCACTTGCAATCAAATAATAATAATAATAATAATAATAATAATAAAAACAGGAAATCCACAGACGGGCAGTGATATGATCTGAAATAGCACGGGGGAAAATAATGGCACGCCATGCACCCACATAAAGAAACAGACGAGTGCGAGAGCAGTTCAGTTCTGCGAGCACTGAACACTTTGTTGATGGTGGTCCGCCTTTGCCTTCCCTCAACAGCCCTTGCACAGCACTTGGTATTCCCCTACTATACTGGTACTAACCAGGACCAACCCTGTTTAACCTTCGAGATCAGACGGGATTGGGCGTTCACAGGGTAGTATGGGGGCTGTCAACAAATTAGCCAAGAATTTTGTATTTATTGAAGAATTGTGTGGCAGGTTTTTTAAATAAATACATTTACAGTTATGTTTGATGCCGTTGAATGTTGATGGAATTTTGATGGAAGTGGTTGATAGAATCCTCTAGGGTCGCGGGGAGGCTGGAGCCTATCTCAGCTGACACTGGATGAAGGCCGGGTACACCCTGAATACCTCGCCAAGTCATCGCAGGGCAACGCACACACACGACCATTCACACTCACTTTCACACCCAGGGGCTATTTGGAACAGCCAAGTTAGCCTAATGTGCATGTCTTTGGACTGTGGAAGGAAACTGAAGTACCCAGAAGAAGCCCGGGACTCGAACCCAGGACCTTCTTGCTGTGGTGGAGGTGCTAACCCCAATGCCACCATGACACCCCACCCACATTCAATTCAGTTCAATTTTACTTTATTTGTTTCGGAATTTTAATATTGAACACTGACACAAAACAGCATGACAGATATAGACACACAAACAAATAAAAAAAAACCCAAATAATAAAAAAACAAACATAAATAAATGAAATCAGCAAACAAACAAATAAATTAAAAAGAAATAATAAATAAACAAATAATAAATCAATGAAATAAACAAACAAATAAATTAAAAACAAATAATAAAAAAACAAACAAATAATAAATAAAGGAAATAAGCAAAGAAACCAATAAATAAAAACAAATAAAAACAAACAATAAAAATAAACATAAATAAATGAAATAAGCAAACAAATGACTAAAAACAAATTCAAAAACATTTTTAAAAATAAATTAATAGGTAAACAAACAAATAAATAAAAAATAATAAAGCAAACAAATAAGTATATGAATAACAATTAAAAATAAACATATATAAACATAAAAATGATGATAAATTAATAAGTAAAGCAAACAAATACATTAAGGTTTATGTTTAATGTTGTGGAATGTTGTGGTATCGTACATTTAAACGCTGGTTCTGTCTCCAGCCTCTCATTTTTTAGACAATACTTCTGAGTAAAAAATGATTAAAAAAAAAAAAATTTAAGAAACAATAAACGGTTCGAACGAGCTTCTGTCACAGAAAATTAATCAGCTCCTTCTGACCAATCAGCAGCTGGAACAGGGTACTTCCTGAATATACTCCATTTTGGTGAAATGAAAATTGCACGCAGTCGATTAACTCCTGAGAACTGAGACGCAGATTAGAGTTCATCCAATTAACAGTAACAAACTTCGCACTTCCTGTTTCATCCTGCTGGAAATAAATCTCTGGTTCAAATATCAACAAGGCAGCAGACTACAGCTTTAAAAAAAATAAAATAAGCACAGCCAGTGTAGGCTACTGGATACCCGGAGAGTCCTATGTACTAATAACTTTTCCCTTTTGTACACATTTATTTTTTTTTTCATTTAGTTTGGAGGACATGCCTGTCCATTTATTTCTAAATGCTGCGTCCGCTCTCGGGCTTTGATTTGCGGAAGACTGCAGCAGCTCTGAGACTTTCATACCGAAAGCCCTTAATTACATTCGCTGTTCCTTTTGTTGCTTCACTGTTTAATGGTGAAATGTTTGTGTTGCTTTCAAACGGCGAAGAAAAAAAAAAAAACAAGACAAAACACCAAAAAAAAAAAAAAAAAAAAGAAGAAGAAGAAGAAGAAGAAGAAGAAGAAGAAGGCAGCGCATGAAAAAAAATAAGTGTTTCCACACCATGATGCTGATTTGCATACCACAGTAAATCAAAAGCAGTAGACAAACTTCAGAGCAGAACTTGTGAAATGACGAACGCGGTCTGGGTGCCTTCTGGAAATCTGCTTGATTAAATCTAGCCGTGGCACAGAATCCAGTCTCCAGGTAAATACACATTATTCAAATCCCCGCGAGCGTGTGTGTGTGTGTACTGTACATACAGTATAATAACTAAGGAAATAAATAAACAACAACAATGCATGCTTTTATAGGAAAACAATCCCTGTTCCCTCCCTCAAGTTGAATATTTTCCAAAAAAAAAAAAAACAACCCATCATGTTTATTCACTTTACACCACTATATACACCTTCATCCATTTATCCTATTAAAATAAGCAGGAATATATTAAGGAATTAATGCAGCGTGTCGTGTTAGACCGAAACTTGACAGGAAATTCAATCCTAAGTGATTTCAAAATTCATTTTTAAGACAAGGAAGAGAAGTAGCATCAGGCGGCGTTTTGACGTGGAATGTTGATGGAGTTCCTGCGCAAAGAAAACATCGCTCACTACCCCGAAATCACTCACCCCTCACTAGGGCATTGTGTAGCGAGTTCGCCACTCCCGAATGTATACTGAGAGCGATATAGTGCACTAAATGTATCCCATAATGCATCATGTACAAGTGATGCTCACTAACCAAGCAATAGTGTGTATACCATCATGCATTGCGTTTGGCTGTTGGAAAAAAATGCCTGACAGATGGGGGGAGGGAGCGCAGTGGGGAAATGTTAGCATGTTGCGTTTAATAAAAAAAAACGTAAAGCATCATACCAAATACGTATGGGGGCAGACGTAGCCTAATGGTTAGAGAAGCGGCTTTGGGACCGAAAGGGCGGCCTTTTGACCTTCCCTTCTTCCACCTTTATGGCTGAAGTGCCCTTGAGCAAGGCACCTAACCCACAACTGCTCTCCGGGCGCCCCAGTGTGGGGCAGCCCCCTGCTCCGAGTGTGTGTGCTCACTGCTTACGCATGTGTGTGCTCACCTTGGATGGGGTAAATGCAGAGGCAATAATTTCCCTTGCGTGATTAATAAGGTATAGCAAAATCAAAAATCAAAAAATCAAAGTGTCTCAGACATTCCTGAGAGTCCTGGGAGCTCAAAGAGACTTAGTTAAACCTGATATAACCTGTAACGAAGCTGGGACGAGCTGGAATAAAGAAATGTAGACTTGGTGGTTGAACTGTCCAATCCGAACAAAGTGTTCCCTGGTCTGGTGAGCCGGATGCGCAGAATTTAATATTTTTCACAACATCAGTGAAACAGGGGGCAGTGGTGGCCTGGTGGTAGGGTGCTGGATTACTGATCCCAAGGTTGGAGGTTCAAGCCCCACTATCGGCGGGTTGTCACTGCTGTCCCCCCCAGTGCAGCTAACTGGGTTATCAAATGCCGGCCA
>JBCNYH010000001.1:72323655-72340591 GCA_039654325.1 Tandanus tandanus
AGTATTTTATTATGAGTAGTAGTATTACAGTAATATTATTAGTAATAGTAGTATTTTATTATGAGTAGTAGTACTACAGTAATATTATTAGTAATAGTAGTATTTTATTATGAGTAGTAGTATTACAGTAATATTATTAGTAATAGCAGTATTTTATTATGAGTAGTGGTACTTATAATAACTGCATTGATAATTGTAATAATAGAAGTAACAGTATTATTACCTTTGTTGTTATGATAGACAGCGCGAGCATCCATTTGTCTCCTTTCTTGGTTGACCCGTTCCAACAGGAAGCGGTCCATTTCCCTGTAGGCACCGTGAAGGAGCTGCCTGTGCATCGCCTGCTCCAGGAGGCCCAGGTTGAGCCGTGCCCGCTCTATGCCCATGCCAAGCGCCCAGCCTCCGAACGGGTCGTCCAGCTTGGGCACCTGGGTCTCGTCCTCATTGTCGCTAACCTCCCTCGAGTAGGCAAAATCATCTATCAGGAGCCCACTGGCGGCATGACCTACATACATGGGGAGCTGAAGTCCAAAGTGTTTCTCGAGCCGGGCTTCATCAGTGGAGTTTGGGCTCGGGCAGGTGGCGGCGGGGACGGTCAGAGGGCAAGGACTGATCCATCCACATTCCTCTCGGTCTGTCTCTTTTTCTGGACTCTTTTCACAAAGGTCTTTATCAAACCATTTCTCGTCATATTCGTTCTGCAAAGGTTCGGGAGAACTCAGGCTGGTGCGTTCTGACCACGACAGTGAACCGTAAGACTTGTCTCTGTAGTCGAGGCAGTCAAGACCGTCGTCTGAAAGTTAAAAATAAATCAAGGAAATGTTTAAAAATGCTATTGTTGCAAAAAAAAAAAAGTTAACTATACAAATAACTACTGGTCAAAACCTCGTCTGCGTAAACAAGAAGCAAAACCAACCAAACATATAAACAACAAGCATCAGAGTCTCTAACCGAGTCGCGGTTATCAGCAAACATTTCCAAAAAGTGGTTCAAGAAATAAACGTAAGATTTAACACGTCACTTTTTCTTCTTCTTTTTCTCTCCTTTTCCTGAAATCTCCCTGAAGAGTAATCTGCTCAAGACATACACGACTCCAAGATTGTTTTTGTGCTTCTTAGGTTTCATCTCTTGACTTATTGGATTATGAGACATGGACAAAAACACGACACTGGACATGAATTCTCAGATAAGAGGACCAGCTAAGTCAGGCAAGACATGAACAAAATCATATCGCTCTTAATTACTTTGGGTTTAATAACCCCAGGAAGAAGAAAAAAAAAAAAGGCTTTGTCTTCAAATCAGGAAATA
This sequence comes from Tandanus tandanus, assembly GCA_039654325.1. Taxonomy (NCBI): domain Eukaryota; kingdom Metazoa; phylum Chordata; class Actinopteri; order Siluriformes; family Plotosidae; genus Tandanus; species Tandanus tandanus. Next base: position 72,324,964 of record JBCNYH010000001.1, read on the forward strand.
ATAAAAACATCTGATCATCAAATATAATCTGAACTGCATGAGAGTGTAATGTTCTACTATAACGTGAGCATTTCTTTAATTAAAAAAAAAAAAAGAAAATAGGAAATAATAATAAAAATTGGTTGTTGACTTTTTAAAATAGTTTTAATAGTTTTACACGAATAAAATGAAGGAAAAGCTTGCAAAGTGTTTTTATTTTTAGTTTTTATACAGATAAAATAATTTAAAAATTTTTTAAAGTCAAATCAACCTAAAATATTTTAATATTCTTTTTCCCCCCTTTTAACAACAACAACAAAAATATTTCATGATATCGCTGTTGGATATAGATAGCTGTCCTTTTTTTTTTTTTTTTTTTTTTGGTTCGAGCTAGTGGAATTAAACCGGAGTAGGACAAGAAACCTGTGGGCTTTTATCTTAAAATTTAGATTTCGCTCCACGTTTTGCTGGGGGTTTTTTTGTTTGTTTTGTTTTGTTTTTGAATATATCATCTGAAGTGAATACAAGAAAATCTGTTTATGAGTAAAAACTAACAATTCATTAAATTGTAATAATAACTGCAATTAAATTTAAATTGTAATCTACATATTTAGACATTAATATTAAAAAAAACAATTTTTGTTTTTTTTTATCGTGAAATCTTTCTTCGGCTTGAGTAAACCCTATTCCTGATTTCTCTTAGCGTCTTTACACTCTAATGCTAATCCATCTTCAAGCTAGCACTGCGAGTGTTTATCTGGTTGTGGAGTCACTTCGAAACCAAACTCGTCCCTACGTACAGGTCAGGATTTCAGTAAAAAACCATCAGGACATGTGCTTTCTGATTCGGATTTACCTTAAAGCTAGTTTTAGTAGCGTCAACACTGAATACTGCGGCATGCTAACACCACAACATCCCAGGTTTTATTTTAGAGTTTATGTCTGCGTTTCATCAATAAACACACATCACTGATGTGCTTCATTTCCACTAATGCAATCTAACGGCTCTCTTTTTCTCCTCCCGCCTTTAATTTTTTTTTTTTTTACGCCCGTCTGAATCACGACAGAGGTGTGATAAACCGAGCCTGTCCAACACAGATGCAAAGTTAGCCAGTTATGCTAAGTTACAATTAGCAGAGCAGGCATCCAGGCCGATGCTGCCATCCAGATGGAGACAGAGCGCTCACCAAAAAGCACACACACACACACACACACACACACACACACACACACACACACACACACACACACACACACACGGCAGCGAGAAAGAATCGGGGTGGGGGTTTGGAAGGCGAGTGGTTTGAGTGTTGGAACAGGTGAATGGTTTGTACTCCAGAATAGCCATTACCGTTGCTAGTGTGCGATCTGAGGCTTGGCTCAAGTCACTCGCACACAGTGCCGCCACCAAATGGAAGACTCGCACTCTCTTTACCTCCCCCTCCCTCCCTCCCTCCCTCCCTCCCTCCCTCTTTCCTTCCTTCTCTCCTTCCTTACTCTGTTTCTTTTTCTCTTGCTGATTTATTTTGCTTGTAGTTTAGATTATGTTCCCGTTTAACACTGTTCGGACTTTTATTATTTTTTATTATTTCCGCGGGTGACTGTGCATCAAATTTTTTATTTTTTTTTTTAAATTAAGAGCAATTATGAGATTTTATTTATTTATTTACAAATGGGTATAAAGTGAAAAGAAATTATATATAGATAATAAAATGATATTTTTACATTTTTTAAATTACAATTATAACTAACAATTATTAAAATTATATGATATAAAAAAAATTGAATAAATGTGTCATTTTTTTTTTTCTCCTAGGAATGCAAAAAGAGGAGAAGGAGGAGGACACACACATACAAATCTATTAAAAAATATACGTGTGTGCACAAATAAAATAATACCAATAAATTAATAAATAAAGCGAATTCCATTTCCAGCGACGCCGCTCAATTTGTAGCACTATTCCGCTGTCCATTTTAACGACCCACATGTGTCCAATAATGAGGCGTCGGCATTATGCCTAATTATGTATATTTGCACCGTGTTTGATGGCCTAACAAAAGCTTTTCGAAAGGGACAATTACGTTTGTTGCTTGGTTACATCGTTAAAAATATACCAAATAAGTGCAGATTATAGGGGAGCGCGAATGCGCAACGCAAAAGTACGGGCATTGTTGCCAAAATGTTCATAATTCGTTTCATTAGGAAATGGCAATGTTTTTGGTTCGGGGAAAAGGACGGCGCTCGACGCTCGCAAAATGCAATCTCAACTTCTTCTTCTTTTTTTTTTCTATATATTTTCATCCATCTGTCGCCAAAAAGGTTTCCGTTTGCTCGAGTGTGTGTGATCGCTTTCTTTTTTCTTCTTTCCCTTTTTTTTTTTTTTTTTTTTTTTTATCAATGAGGCACAATATAATTTGGTGCCTTCTATTCTCAGTTTCTCCATTTGCATAATTATTCAAGCACTTTTCTTTTTCTTTTTTTCTTTTTTGCTTTCTTTCTTTCTTTCCGCGGTTTGAATAATCGAGCAGGCGATAGCCCGGCTGTGATCAGGATTCCAAAAAAGAGATCCGGATACACAGTGTGGAGCAGAGATCTGAGTCTTATCAGTCCAACAACTGCTGTTCTTCTGTCCGGACACCAGTTTGTGAGCAGAGTGCGGGTGGTGGTGGTGGTGCTGGTGGAGGAGGAGGGAAGGGGGGGTGGGGAGGAAGGGGTAAGGAGGGGTTTTAGAATGAGAAAAAGTGCTTTGCCAGGAATCTCATGACAGATCAGCTGTCCCAAATTTCAATCTGAGGATGTGACAGACAAACACAGCGGCCCCGGCAGCGTAGTCTCTGAGCAGGAATTAATGGAGAGGGGTGGGGGGGGTGGGGGTGTATTTTGGTGGATTCGGGGGTGGGGGGGTTGCTCCTGGATGGATGGATGGATGTATGGCTGGATAGATAGATATACAGAGCACTGAAAGGGGGACACTGAAGAGGAGGAGGAGGAGGAGGTGGCAGGGGAGCAAAAAATATGAATGCAACAGATGGTAGTTTAAAATTCAGCGTCAATTGTTCATCAAAACAGACAAAACAACGGGACATCTGTCTACCTGCTGGAGTGTCAATGTTCCTGGGTGCGTCTTTGTCCTGAGCAGTTGCCAGGTCCTCCTCCTGGTCCTCCTCCTCCTCCACCTCCTCCTCCTCCTCCACCTCCTGGTCCTCTTCCTCTTCGCTTGGACTGTAGTGGCGCGGTTTCATCAGCAGAGACTTCCTCTTGTTAACCGGCGCGCCGCGGGCACCTTCAGCCGCGCTCCTCTTCCTCACCGCAGAGAGGTGCAGGCTGCAAGCAAGAGGACGTACCGTTTAGAACCCCGGTGATTTTTTTCAGTGCCCTTTTCAAATCCTGCTTTCTTCCTATTAAAGTCTTCAGTCATCCATTTAAAACAAACAAAAACAAAAAAAAAATCCAGATTGAAGGTTTTACCGGTTCATTAGACCCACAAGGAGGATCTGCGACTGAGTGCTTCAAGATTAAACATTACACAGCCTGGAAACCAAAACCGCTAACTCGCCTCACAGTTAACATCAGATGTTCTGTTTATCCATGGTCCGAAGAACGGGTGAAAAAAAAAACCTCTTTGAGGGAAGGAGTCTCCAGTTTCAGCCCTATGACTCGCTGATGACATGTTACGGGAATTGCATAAACTAAGAGGACCAGCCATGAGGAAAAAAACGTCACACACACACGGCACTTTAGAAACACTTTACAGGAATAAAATAGGGGAAGTTGGGAAAATATTGCTTACCTGTGCATGTCAGTGATGCAGTCAGGCGGAACTGTAAACACAAAGAGAAAGAGAGAGAGAGAGAGAGAGAGAGAGAGAGAGAGGGAGTGAGAGAGAGAGATGGGTAAATACACATGTATGTGACTCCCCACAGGAGAGCGGCAGCTGCTCAGGATCCTGTGGTTGCGTTTCCACCATCATGCGAGTGTTCGGAAACTGACCGTTTATTAGATCAATAATATGAGAAGATTAAAAATAAAAAAACAATATGGGGGGGGGGGGGGGGGGTGTCTATTTAAAAGTGAAAAGTAAGTTAAACATGGTATTTGAGTTTTAAACCCAGCTGTCAAAAGGTATTTGAGTTAAAGAGTCAAATACTATTTGAGCTGAAAAATAAATTTAAGATTGGCGGTGGCGGCAAAATGAAGGGCCAAGGCTCAAGCGCTCAAGGCTTAACCCCGTAATTGCTCAGCTGTAAATTTAAAAAGGGCGTCCGTCAAATGCCATAAAAAATTATGTAAAGAGAATTTAGGCATTACACATGATTTGAGTTCGGAGTGAAAATGTATTTAAGTTTTTAAAAGTAAGAAATAGTTTCAGTGTATTTGAGTTTAAAGCTACACTGTAAAACTGAACACACAGCTCACAGAACTCAAAACTTTTTTCATGACCAATTACCTGAGAGAATTAAGGTGCGCACATTACGTTTTTGAGTACACTTTAATTTATATATTTTTAATTAATTATTTATAATACATTTTTAAATCCAAGTGTACTCAAAAAAAAAAAAAAAAAAAAGATACGAGTACCTACATTGGTACATAACATCTCATAACAGGCTACGCCAAAGGTTTTGAGTACTTGTTCTGTTTTACAGGAAGTTGAGTTGAATGTGAAAATAAATTTCATTATGTCATCATTTAATGTGCTCAGAGGAAATTAGCCTCCGGTGAGCGTATGCAGCTAGCTTCGCCAATCTCCGCGGCTAGTATGAATCGAAACGTGTAAACATGTCAAATGTAAAAAATCAAACCAGGGTGACGTCTATAGCCGTAGGTTAAACATTATTGCCATGTTAACGCAACCAATAAACCAGTGCACAAGCCACGCCCACAAAACAGAAACGAGAAGCGAGATGACAACAAAGCAGCGATGTCTATGAATTCATTCTACATATTAATTAGGAACACAGTTCTGTGCGTGTGATTGAAAAAAAAAAAGACAATTGCAAATCATGACTGACAGATGTGTTTAACCAATTCTGTGAGACCTCTTGAGACCCTACTGTCCTCATACAGTGATGTCACGTTATGCTTCTGCCAAACATCTTCCTGTTTAAAAACACCGATCGCGTCTGAAACGTTCTGTAGGTCAACGATTAGCATGATTAGCAACACTGATTAATTTAGCTAGCTAATGAGCTACCACTGTTCAGCCTTACCGATGACGTTTCTAAAGCAGCCAAATCGCGGGACTGGGCTTCCGACTGGAGATTTTTACTAGCCTAGCGAGCTAGCAAATTCATTTCTAATCTTTCTATTTTAAATAAGTAATAAAATGTACGCGGTTGTTTTTCCCATCAGCGTCACTTTCATTTCGACAGGTCCGTACATCCCATGGTGAAAGACCACAACGATACCCCTGATGAAGGCGCGATCGATGTGTTAGGGCTTATACACTAGAATTGAATGAACACCTTTGTCCACTCGAGAGCGACAGAAAATCAGGGACGAAGACCAAGTGACGCTCTATAGTAGAATCACGTTTTCAGCGTCGTGTGCAAGCCATAGAGAAGACTCAGTAAGCGCTGCTTGAAATTTGCCCTGTCAGATTACCCCGCCACTGGAGTGCACAAGTGTACGAGGAGTCAATCGCTCCATTCAGACACACTCCTTAACTTGCCAGGGCCAACATCGACACATAATGAAGGCACGAGCTGTGAATAATGCATCACCTCGACATAACCGCCTCTCCAAATGAATGAGATTAATAATAAAACCAACAGCAGTGATGCTGCGTCTCTGAACCAACACTTCAGGTGAATTGCACACCAGGGACGTGAAGGGAAGCTGAAAAACTTAATGGCATGCCTAGGGGGCGCTAGGGAGAACTGGAGCATATACATTAATATGAATCAAAGTGGAATTAATAATGACTTAAAAATGGCATTTAAAAAAAATGTGGATATTATATATGAATACTTACTAGCATTGCCGCTGCTTCGCTCAGCCCGATTCTCGTCTCCTTCACAGTCCATCTATTTGAGAAAACACGAATTAAAAACAGTTATTTAAGGTATTTATTCATATTTACGTTTATACGCTAAAGTGCAAAGGTATTTAAGTTGGAGCCGAATAATATCTGAGAACTCAGGCATTACAAATGATTCGAGTTAGGTGTTTTTTTAACAGTTTAAATGTTTGAGTTGAAATGGTATTTGAGTTAAAAAGGTAGCCATGAAACAGGGTTTGAGTTGAAATGGTATTTGAGTTAAAAAGCTACACATCAAACAGGATTTGAGTTAAAAATGCTACACACGAAACGGGATTTGAGTTTAAATTGTATCTGAGTTAAAAAGCTACACATGAAACATGATTTGAGTTGGAAATCATATTTGAGTTTAAAAACTACATATGAAACAAGATTTGAGTTAAAATCGTATTTGAGTTAAAAAGCTACACATGAAACAGAATTTGAGATACATGGATTGATTATATTTGAGGTTATACTGTAAGCTTGGTGTGAACATTTATTTGAGTTTGAGAATTCACCGTATTGTGTTTTAAACATGGGGCATTACAGGCTACTGTGGTTTTCGTTTTTGTTTTACTTTACTTTTTTTTTTTCCAGGAAATCAATTAATTTGGCACAGGCGCAAAGTGTACCCCGAAAAGAAAATAATAATAATAATAATAATAATAAAAGACAGAGGTGAGTGAGACTTGCTTTTGAAAGAGGCGAGACAGCAGTGGGCAAAAAAATAATGATGTAAAATAGTGTGTCAAAAAAAAAAAAGTAGCACCATGGAGTGTTTTTAGACAAAAAGAGTTGTTAATGCCACACACACACACACACACACACACACACACACACACACACCCTCTCTCTTTCTCTCACTCTCCGTGCCGCAGCGTCGCCTTCCCGATCCCAAATAAAACCTATTAAATGTAATTATTCCGGGCTGATGGCGGTGTATAGTGGTCAGAGGGGCTGCGGTGAGTCACAGGCTGTGCTGTTACTTCAGTCGTAATGGGAAACATGACTCCTCTGCCTTCCTCCCTCCCTCCCTCTCCATCTCTCTCTCTCTCTCTCTCTCTCTCTCTCTCAGCTTGGCTGTTGTGATTGAAGGCACTGACCTGTCATACATTTATAATAGGGGGAGCAGGTGTGGCAGTGATGGGCCTTAATTTCCTTTAATAAACCTTTTATGTGGTCCACTCTTAATGCCACGCCGGTCCTCTCGTGGCTCCCCGGGCGTAATAGCTTCATTACTTTTGATTACTGCACTCCCTATCGAGACAAACAACTCCCAAACACTATAGATTACATTCTGTAATAACTAATGTACCTGATTAGTTCATTACACTCTTCTCTGCCTTACACACACACACACACACACACACACACACACAAATGCATTTCTGCGCCGTGTTTAAAGTAAAAAAATTAAAAACCCTTTTTCCTTTTTTCCCCCCCTTCAGTCTTCACCATTTCATTACTGCGCCGTAACGAGGGTTCGTCCGGACGTCTCTAAACAAGCGGAAATGCCGTCGGAGTGCCGTATTTTTACCCAGTGTTGCGTAATTGGATTTGCTCTGAATGGCCTTCGAGAGCCTCCTTGTAGCATCCGTGAAAGCTGAATTAGCGAGCGGTAGGTGGTAAACATCAGGTCTTTTTTTTTTCCGAATAATATCAGTTACCTACCGCCTTCCTTATGCAAGGCTCCCTACATGTTGCTCGAACACCTAAGAAACGTCTGAAGGGAACGCTAAAGCCTCCATGAATAGGTTGCATAAGTAAGCCTTGGAAAAAAAAATAAGAATAAATCGGGCGAACTAAGAACACGACCCCAATCCAACAGCTCGCAATCAAGTGCAGGCACTCCCGTCAGGTCTGGCTTCAGGGATTAAAAAAAACAAAACAAAAAAAAACCGTTTTTCTGTACCTTTGCGTCTTTGTAAGGGAAAGAAGAGTGTGAGTCGTAAGGGCCTCGGGGTCTCCTCTGCTCTCGGCTCGATCTTGTCTCTCCACTCTTCAGAGACTTGGCATGAAACGCATCGTCTGGGGACAGAGAGGAAAAAGGTCAGGTGAGGAGACGCCCGCCAAAAGCAAACACACTATTCGCTTGGTGGGATACAGATACTAATATTGATGTTGTCACTTGACATGCTAATAAATCGATCCTCGATATTCTTGATCCTGATTGGTTCAAAGGTAGCTCCGGCTTGTAAACGCAACTCGCAGGTATACTGTATAACAATGCGTCATCGCCGTCGTTTCTATGGTGACAGCTTTTTTGGAAGGAGTCTCCAGTGTCAGAGGAGAGGGAGGAGTAAAAAAAAGAAAAACTGCGAGCAGTGACTCGGCGTCAGCACCCCACCTTGTTGTTGATCGCTTTCCAATACCAGCACTACACGGTGTTTTCCCGATGCCAGTCTCAAAGTTTCCCTATCATTTAATCCCATTAGATTCCCCCCCCCCCATTCCTTCGTGCGTACTTCGCTAACCGCTTCGCTAATCAATTCTCATCTTAGCGTGAGATAAGGAGCCGCGCGACGATTTCGCGTTTATCAATAGGCTTGAATGGCATCATCTCCATGGCGTCTCCTAAAACCCCGGACACCTTCTAGCTCCATTTGTTTTAAAAAAAAATCTGGTTACACGGTGTTGCGGCGGATGAGCGGTTACTACAGAAACGATAAAGCAGGACACGAATCTGTACCTCCGCATCATTTTACACGTGTAAGTAAATATGATGAGCAGGGCGTTATTTGGTACCTATAAAGTTTTACACTGTGTAGCTACGTCTGGGAGCTTTCTGAGTGTGTGTGCGTGAGAGAGAAGGAAGAGGGGGGGAGGGGTTTTTGATCTCATTAGCATTAAAAAGCCAGCCCACTATCTGAAGCATTTGCCTCATCTGCTGAATCAGAAATTCGTTCAATTCTAGTGCCCTCGCTGGTCCAAGGACACTGATGGCTCACCCCTGGGAGCTTGTGCATCCTCATATGTGTGTGTGTGTGTGTGTGTGTGTGTGTGTGTGTGTGGCTGGTGTTCTCTGCCCCTCGCCCATCTGCTACTTTTCCCACAACCTTATTTGCACTGTCGAGAAGCTTGTGTAAAAAGTGACGCGAGTGCAGTCAGCATACGAATTAAAATGTCATTTGTTCCGACTTAAAGCGAGGGAACCTGCAGTGATTCGATGAGATAACACAAAGTAAACAATAATTAAGAAATAATAATACTACGGGGGGTGGGGGTGGGGGGGGGGGATCCTGCGAGCACATCTGGAGGGAGTAAAAATGGCATAACGTACTTTAATGATAAATAAATAAATAAATCCGACATGTGACAGGAGGCCATGATGCTCTTGCCTTGAATGATGTCACTGATAGAATCTCAGGCGATGTCACTTAGTAAACGTCACCGAACTCAAGTCTCAAATGAACTCGAAATAACTCAAACTCGTGGGATTCGAATCGAACAATTCCGCCGTTCGTCAGAGAGCTGGTCGTTTCCCTCGCTGGGCTGAATGTTTACGCTCGAAAAGAAAAGGTTAGGAATATTTCCGTGCCGAGCGAGCGCTTGTTATGATTAGACTGAACTTTGAGTGTAATTACGGAATAAAGCTGCGTGAGCGAAAGCGACAATGAATAAATAAAGACCTTGAACATTATCTCCACTAATACTCCTCCCTCTCCCTCTCTCTCTCTCTCTCGCTCTCTCTCTCTCGGAGCTTTCTCAGCTTTCTCGCGCTGGATCATTCTTTAAATTATGGAGCCGGGGGCCCAGCACAAGGTCACCTCTTCCCCCCCACCCCACCCCACCACCACCCCATGTCTTTGTCCCGTGTCGCAGAAGGAAAGGGTTAACTCTGGGCTGAATGTAATTACGGAATGAATGGAATTACAATGCGCCTGCAGCAAGTTTGCGTCTTCCTTATTTATTAAGGCAGCTGATGGGCCAGGTTTGATGAGGCACTCTTCGGGCATAATTGAGTCATCACACAAAGAGGGGGCTTCGGCAGCATTCAGCGAGGTTTTTATCAGCCGCAAACAGACCTGATTACTGGCAATTACACTCTGATCTGCCAGGAGGAGGGGGCAGGAACCCAAGGAAGGAAGGAAGGAAGGAAGGAAGACAGGAAGGAAGGATGGGGGGAAACAAAAAACTTTCCTGTTCAGAGTTCACCCCAGGAATCGTTTCCATCGTACGTCGTTTCAATATTTTTTTTAAAAAGCAAACGTGTAAAAAAACGTGCAAGGGGTTAAATAAAGTTGAAACGTTGCCACCGACGAGGCGAACGTGAGCCAAACAAACCAAACGAAATCGTAACATTATCCTCGTCTCTCGGCTGGAATTTTATCCGGGCGGATTTGAATGCGCGATGTTCGGATCCACTATGAATACCAGCCTAAGAAAGAGTACGCCGGTGCTCTCGGGATCAGATGCAAATGCTTGTGCGTAAATCGAAACCCTTGTCATCACAGGATTTGATAAACAAACAAAAAAGAAAAGTTTCCAGAGGAGCAGACGAGGGTTTTTATTAAAATTAGAACATGCAGACTGTAATTCCAGAGAAATCTCTTCAATGCTGAAGGTTAAAAACATCTTACTGCACAATTCAAATGATTATAATTATAATTATATCATAATAATAATCATTCCAACTCAACACTTGTTTTGGATTCTCTTCTTTTCTTGTTATGGTCGTCGTCGTTCTGTATCAATTCTTTTCTAACGCATGTGTCCGGAACGTTCTGTCCTAAAATCCGAGCCTTCTGTGTTCATCTCCATTATATTTGTCAAACATGTATTAAATATGTAATAACAGTGTAATAATAATGTAATAAATGTAATAATGCAATATAGACCCAGAAAAGTCAGAAACAGTCATTTTAAATCGTAACGTCATGCCGTGTGCCGGTTGAACTTCTCTTCTGAATGTTTTTTTTTTTTGTTTGTTTGATCCTGAAGCCAAATTGGTCATTTCATAAAGAGGAAGCGGTCCTTTTATCCCTTCTCCCCCCAAAAAAACAAACAAACAACAACAACAACAACCAAAAAAACCAGTGGCTCCGCCGATGAGACAACGCATCCGGGACTCCTAACATGGAATTAATCGCTTGGCCACAGGGAAAATAAATAAGGAAAAATTCAAAAACATAAATAAATAAAATAAAATAAAAGTCATGGCGGTGTCCAAAAAAACTGGAAAAAAGGATGTGAAAGGGTTGGAGGGTGATGGCGACCATTTAACATTAAACAGAAAACAAGTTGAATCGTCCAGAAAAGAAAAATCATAAAACTTTCTGAGAAACTTTAGGACTTTTATTTTGTAAATGTATATTATAAAAAACAAACAAAACAACAGAAAAAACAGGAAAATCATCAAGCACCTTGTCATTGATTAGTTTCCTGGAGCATCTCAGACCTGTATGAAGAACTTCCCTTTCCTGTCGTTGATGATTGAAGCCCAGATTTATTGATTTATTTATTGATTTATTTATTTATTTGTTTGTTTATTCTAACAGGAGATAAAAGATTAAGAGTTCAGAATTCAGTCCTGACGTTATGATTTATCTGTAATGATATCCGAGCCATGCACGCATTCTACTCGAATTCGACACTCCTACCTGAATTCAGTGACCTTTCCTCTTTATTGTGTGTGTGTGTGTGTGTGTGTGTGTGTGTGTGTGTGTGTGTGTGGTGGACTGAACAATAGGAGCGCTGATGAAAAAAAAAAAAAGAGAGAGAGAGAGGCCAGGTGTTAGCAGAGAAAACTTCCGCGCCATTCTTCGTCTCAGTCGGTGTAAAACTCTGAGTGCTCCCAGGTGGCCTCCGGTTTTCTCCATGCTCGTTCAAAGCCGTCGAGGAAACGATACAGATCTGAGACATCCAATAGGATAAAAAGGAGGAAAGGAGGAGGAAACCCCTATCAGGGTTGTGTATCAGGAGTTGGTTTTTTTTTGGTTTTTTTTGCGACCCTTTAAACTCGTAATCAGATTGCGCTGAAATGAACAGCTCGTATGGCAGCTGTACTTTTCCCAGGGTTAATTACCTTTCACCGCGCTCGCCTAATGAGTCAGCTGCCGCTGTCATTAAACAACGCCACTTCAAGCGCCGCTCCTTTGGTCTGCAAAAACAGTCGTCCCCCTCCCGGCGCAGGAAGAAACACCGACGACCACGGACGACGGACGAGCGGGGGAAAAAAAATAAAAGAAAGAAAGAGGAGGGGAAAGGTCGGCGTTTGTGGCATATGCTCTGAAACTGGAGCTTTGTGACACCTGACATTTAACCTTCAAGCCACGACGCCTTTTGAGCTTGATTCTGGGCATTTAGATCACGATCCAATAAAGACGCACAACTCCCCTGATCACCTCGGATTACAAACCACAGCCCTTTAACTCCACGTTCGCCCGGATTTACCTCCGTCCCGGTCCGAGGGGGCTTAAGTGCGAGTCCGGAGTTCCCCTCGTTACAGACTTTCTATGTCCAAAACTTGTTTAGATAACAACATCAGTGGAGCACTGGGGCGACCATCAATACCCCTTTAATACTACTAAACATAAATAAATAAATAAACAAACAAACATGTCTTTCTACTGGGTAGCAATGAAATTATTCAAAATCTCTGCTCTCTCTCTCTCTCTCTCTCTCTCTCTCTTTCAAAAACTGTTATTTATAGCATAATCCATTTGTAATATGAATATTAGGGAATATTCTCCTCCACTCACACACCCCCCCCCTTCCTCCACCTCCCAACACAGTTTTATACTTAAAAGGTTAGCAGGGTCGTACAGTATTCCAGCAGATGGAGCACGATTATGATCACGTACATCAATAAAATGTCAATCTTTTACAAAATGCACACTGGCCCCGCCCCCCCACCCAAAAAAATAAATAAATAAAATAAATAAATAAACCCACCCCAAAGGCACTGATTCATCAGCAAAGAAAGAAACCTGGAATAAATATTATATTATTCATTCATTCGTTCGTTTTCTATTCCTGGGAGGCTGGCGCCCATCTCAGCCGTTTCTGGGCGAGGGCGGGGTACACCCTGAACATCTCACCAGACCACTCCAGGGCCAACACACATACGACCGTTCACACTCACTCTCACACCTAGGGGCGATTTGGAACAGACAATCAGCCTACTGTGCATGATTTTTGGGCTGTCGGAGGAAACCGGAGTACCCAGAGGAAACCCGCGCAAGCACACGGAGAACACGCAAACTCCACACAGAAACGAGCCCGGGAATCGAACCCGGGACCTTCTTGCTGTGAGGTGGACGTGCTAACCACTATTTTTGCCTCCAGTTAAATTGAACCTCGTAAAGCTGTTCTGAGCCCGGAGACGCCTTCCAGACATGCTACACAGTCGGGAACCCTCAGCGATTTCGGGTTGGAATAATACCCTCCGGTGGTGGGAGCACCATGTTGGAGCCAGGCACCACTTTTCTATCCGGGGCGGGGCATTCGTGACTCCTCGGCTAAGTGTTTCCTAGAGTGGCCGCCATATTGTTTCTCAGGGTCACTGTTGTTTATAAATGAAGATACTGAAACCGCCACATTTTCTCAAAAACGCAAGATGGTTCACCAGCGAATCGGTATTCGAATAGCAGGAAGCTGCCGGAAATAGTCCTGGGTGATCCGCTAAAAGAAGGCATCGCTGCGTCAGGTGTCACCAGCCAATCAGAGTTAAGGACAACACAACAGAGTTTCAGGATGGAGACGAATTTCAAGGAAAGTTCTTGAATCTTACTGGTTGGGAACGGCAGCTGCAGGACATTTCCCAGAAGGCCAATCGTTCGAAAGCTTTATGGTTTCTATGGTAACAGTAGGTGGGGGGGGGGGGGGGGGGTTCCAATAAGGGGAGCTTGAGTATTTGTTTTTGAAGAAAGGAGCCTCCAGTGTCAGTGAAAGAAATCGTTTTCCTGCGTAAGAACTTTTTCACGGACGTTTACACTGAACGGGTCAAAAGTGACGCTCGTTTTTAAAATAAACCCTCTCTGGTATAAGACGATATGCTGTCTCTGGAAACGAATCGTCCCTCAGGTCCCCCAGTGCCTCCGCTTCGCACCACCGCTCCGTTGTTGATTATTTTCCTCCATCAGACTGTTTTCTTTTCCTCTTCTGTATATAATAGCTCGGGTTGTTGATATCTTTAGCCTGCGCTAGCATAAGGAGCATACGGATTTGTTTTTGCGTGTAGATAAGGCAGCACTCGCGCGGGTCATCACTCTGGAGACGAGACGGCAATGTAAATATGACTCAAACACTCCAGCTGATATCAGGGAGAACTCGGAACTCAGAACAAAGACGGAAGAAACGCGGGGACACGATTAACATGTCACCTGAAGGGAAAGCGGCCACCGGGGCTGCGGGGCTTTGAAGTGACGGTGTACTAAAGTGCGCTCTCTCTCTCTCACTCTCTCTCTCTCTCTCTCTCTCTCTCTCTCTCTCTCGCATCACATCCTCAACCCTTCATCTCTTCATCTCTTCTTCTCCTCTCACTCCCACTTTCAAGCTAAACACACAGCCAGTGAAGCGCGTCCCTGTGTACAAGCTTCTCAAGCCCTTTCATAACACGATTAGAATATAAAATAATAATAATAAAACCGAGCCAGAGAGGGAGGGGGGTGGAGGGGATGGGACGGAGGTGTGTGGTGGTGCACAGACACAGAGATTGCCCCACCTTTCCTTTTCCCCCCTTTTCCTTCAAGACCTTTTTGTCATTCACTTAACGTCCGCTCTTGTTAGCTGAGCCGTGTGTAATCGGGGAAATTATTTTCCAAGTAAATATTTTACCACATGCTGACCCTCAAGGTACAACCAGCGTTCGGAACGTTTAATCACATAAAAAAACAAAAACTCGACACAAATGAGAATATCAATAAATATACAGATATATACATAAATCCAGAGCAGAGGACGCAAAATATTTATCAGGTTGTTTTTTTTTAAAGGTTTTTTAAACATTTTTGGTTTTTTTCTATTTATTAAATTATGTTTATTTATTTATTTTTTAAATGTAAAAAAAATCTGATTTTTACCAAGACGCCTCTTCTAGGTTAAAGTTTTGTGGCTCTGGGGAAAAGTTTGTGCAATTTAGTGGAGCCCCAAAAACAATTAAACAAACAAACAAACAAACAAACAAATACAAAAATAAATAAATTATACGATTTTTTAATTTTTTTTTTACCAAGACATCACTCCCAGGATTATTAAAATAAATAACTAAACAAACAAACGAACAAATAAACAAACAAATAACATTATTTATTATTATTTTACTAACACAGCATTCCCAGGATTAAAATATATCTAAAATATAAATAACAAACAAACAAACAAATAAATTAATTTATAATATTGTTTGTTATTATTTTAGCAAGACCACTCCCAGGATTAGAAAAATAAAAGATAGATAGATAGATAGATAGATAGACAGACAGACAGACAGACAGATAGAGGATGGGTGGATAGATAGATAGCTGGATAGATAGACGGACGGACGGACAGACAGACAGACAGATAGATAAATAGATGGATGGATCGATAGATGGATAGACAGATGGATGGACAGACAGACAGACAGACAGACAGACAGACAGACAGACAGACAGACAGACAGACAGACAGATAGATAGATAGAT
>JBCNYH010000001.1:72406824-72428639 GCA_039654325.1 Tandanus tandanus
CAGAGCCCAGGGTGCAGAGCCCAGGGTGCAGAGCCCAGGGTGCAGAGCCCAGGGTGCAGAGCCCAGGGTGCAGAGCCCAGGGTCCAGTTTTGGGAACTCTAGCACACTGTTCTTCTGACACAGGAAAAGTATTCAGGATAGAAATAGAGACCAGAGCCCAGGGACCAGAACTGGGCTCTTTAGCTCAGGGAACTCTAGTACACTGTGTTGTTGTTGTTTAATAAAAAGTAATAGCTGGGAAGATTCTGTCATATAAAACAAAATAAACACTTCCTGATGGTGAGAAAAGCTCAGCCTTACTTCGGGCAGCATTGCACCACAACCCATTTTTCATTCTTCTTTAACGGAACATCCCCTACTGTTTTATTCTTCAGTCAGCAATTCATTTTCTTCCACTTATATTTATTTTACCTGAGAAAAGGCTGCACTTCAGCAGGACAGCAGCTCTTCAGATACTGCAGGTCGTTCAGGGAAATGTCCGGAAGCTCAAAGTCAAACCTGCGAGGCTTTCTCGTCTGAAACAAACAAACAAACAAACAAAAAAAAAAATCAAGTGAATGCAATCAAATCAAATCAAATTAAAAAAACAAGCTCTGGACGTACTATGGCACATTCCAATACTTACACAAAACGACGATGGAGGCCACGAGTCAAGTCCTCGAAACAACCGTTTTCTGAGGATCGACTTTTCTACAAGACAAAATAAATAAAAATTAGAGATGGAGAACGGCTTCCAACTCGAGCAGCTCGGAGCTGTTCATTCGTGTTTATTTGAAGCTCAGCAGATCTGCAGGGAACACCAACAGTAAGCTCGTACTTACTGAACAGCTTGCCGAACGTCTCCCTTTTGGTTTTCTCTGCCTCATAAAGGTTTTTCCCATCTTTAACCAGGGCACTGGCCCACTGTGGAAACACAGAGCAGAGGAAACGCCGCTGTTCAGACTACATCCAAGGAATACGCCATGAACCAACCCGAAACTCACCGATCCTCTCACCTCTCTGTAGTGTTTAACAAACATTTTGCGGTGCACCACCTCCACCACGGCCAGGCAGTACGTCTGCGGTACGGTACTGAGGGCCTCGACCACACGCACTCGCTCCAGCAGCTCGGTCAGGAGACGCAGCAGCGCTTGGAGCTTCTCCCCGTCCTGATCCGCATGCAGCATCACGTAGCAGCACCATCTACGCCCAAGACATAACGACATGGTCAGACCTTCTCCTCTACAGACGGGTAAAATGTCAAGCATCGGGAACGTCCTTACTTGAGACGGACTTGCAGGTTATTGGCCAGTTCCTGTTTGGCAGTCGTGCACTTCTGCTTAATGTCCAGTAGCTTCCTGTGGTTGGTCAGCATGATCATCAGCTGATTGGCGTGACTCAGGCACAAATCCGGCAGCACTGAGTTGTCCTTCAGGTTTTCAGCCCTCATCTGATTGGCTAGAAATCCCTGTGAAATATACATGCATATTCATATAGATGTACAAATAAATAACTAAGATGTGCCAAACAAGCTGATCAGTAAAAAGCCTTAATAAACGCCGCACGTACCTGAGCGAGCTCCTTCTGCTCGTTCACTAGCTTTTTGCAGCTGGCGATCATTTGGTCGAGTGCGTACAATCTGTCTTCGAGCCCCTTAATAGCCTTCATGTTCTGATTATCCAGTTTAGTAATGGTGTCCCGGCACTCGACGAGGAACGGCTGAATGATCCGTGGATCCAGCTACGGAATCAGAGCGCATGCGGACATCAGACAACAACTAACGCAAAGGTATTACCAACGTCAGGAAAAATAAATGACAGCGGGAATTAACTACGACGACTAGATATCTCTCTCCACTAAAGGAAGTTCGGGGTTGCATTTCAGGACCCAATCGCTGTCTTGCGAGAAAACAGTTTGACAGTTCCATCTGTTCTTCATTTTGTGTTTCACGAAGAGTGTAAAGACACGCTGCACACATATATTTATGTTTATATTGACTAAAAATGGGTTTTGGCTTGAAAATGACTAATCTGGTGGTTTTAATCTGAAGAGTCTAGTGGGGTTATCTGAAGAGTCGAGCGTTTGGCACTTCTCTACATCATTAGGTCTGAGGATGTTAATGCACTTCACCAAGCTCCGCCTCTGAATTAGGAGTCAATGCTGATTAGGACAGGTCTTTCTCTTCCCCTCCCTCCTCCTCAGGCCCCACCCCTTTTTTAAAAGCACAATGCATTAGGCAGTTACACCTTAATATAAAAATAAGTGGTAGGAGATAGGGCAACATCAAATTAAACTCCTTCAGCAATCTCGCTCTTACTCTGTTGATGGAGTCGAAGCACTTCCTCACAACAGCCTCGACGTCATTAGGTCGGTCCTGTACGTTGATCCAGTCCAGCAGCGTGACATTAAACGTCGGAGCGTCCGTTTTTTCCATCACCTCCTGCAGCCCGCTGTTGCCGCTCCCCGTTTTCTCCTGAGCCGCCGAATCTCCTGAAGCAGAAGACGTCTGGACCTCTGCAGGACACGGGATAGCTGCCTGTGAGGATGTCTGTTGTCCTTCTTCGCCGTCGGGCTCGTCCCCGGTCCCAGGATGTGTGGAGGATCTGCCAAGGCTTTCTCTGTAGCTGTGGCGGGTCAGGCACTCCAACAGAGGGATTTTCGACATGACCGAGACGGCTGTTCCGAGCCTGGACGTATACAAGCAAAGAAAAACATGGTGACTGGTCGGACTTTCGGTGTCACTTAAAGGGATGAAAAAGGCAGCAGTACTCACTTCGTTAACTTGAGTTTGATGTCTTCAAAATCCTGTTGGTAATTAGTGTAGGCGATTTCGAACTGAGAGAGCAGCTTCTGATAGGACATGGTGCAGTCGTCCAGGTTGGCCATGATGGCGGCCCAGCCTTGGTGTTGAAGGTGTTCGTCATGGACCAGGCGTTCGCAGAAGGAGCACAGCTTCTTGGCAACTTCAAACATTTCCTTTACAAACATTAGAAAGAAACGATTCGTTACAGTGACCGCTTTGAGCGTGTACGAGCGTAGTGTTTCATAGTTACTGAGGTGCGTGAAGAGTACCACGGCGAGTTGCGTCCTTGAGGCGACGGTGTGAAACACTGCTGGCATCATGAGGGACTCCTCCACCTTCATCTCCATCTCGTTCTCGACGGAGAAGGTGGTTTTGGGGATTGTCGGCGCTCGGTCGCACAAGATCATCTCTTTGTTGAACAAAAAGATTGGGTTCGTATCCTGCAACACACAAAAAAAATTTAATACATGAATAAATCATGGGGTTAATTTTATATTTACTATAACTAGGTGCCTGTAAACATGCTATGTACATATATATAAATATCCATATAGAACTGTTGCTTCAACGTCACTCCCGCCTGACTTTCCAAAAAAGCACAATAGTACCCCTCTGTGTGAGGATTTATTACTCGGTTATCGTCGTCCCTGAAAAGGGGTGTGAAAACAAATAGCGTGTTTTGATGGGATAAAATTCTGAATTTTGAAAAAATTTCTAACATTTATTACAGGTTACATGTCTCTATAATATTAGGACAGTTTCAGCATCAACACTGAAACATATAAAACCACATCCGCAAAACGACTGAAATCTTGAATCAAGCGCCGGCCCAGCACTTCCCATTTGAAAGCAGGTCAAGATCAGGTCACATGCACTCAGTTCCCATCAGCTGAGCGCATGACGGAATGTGAAGACTGAAATCAGGAATCATTGCGTAACTTGCTTTGTAAAGATCACGTCACCTATTATTCATCACCCAGACTGTTCTAGTGGCTGTAATAATATTCGAGTGTTGTGATGATTAAAGAAGAAGTCACTAGGCTGTTTTAATTGGAGGAATGCACCGCAGAGTCTGTTATGCTGGGAGCGAATGATGCAAAATCACTGCGATATTGCCGTAGCACCACATTCAGCTGTTGTTCATGCTACAGCGTGGAAACAGGATCTGTGGATTTTGTGTGTGGTGCGTCTCACACAGCGAGGCAGGAAGCTGCGCCAGCAAATCTAATATTAACCCTTGGTGGTTGATTGGCGTACCAGTGGATGTCACCATTTTGCGCCTCGTTCGGCAATGCAGTGTAATCTGTGACCCAGGTCAGAAATTATTAAATACTTTGATGAACTTTAAACACCGGAGATTTTCTCCAAAGTTGTATGCTTAAAAGGCTGAAGATCCCTGGCAGGTTTTGGTTAGTTAGTCCAAGACTAGATGAATATGTTCGGGAATTTGGTGTCATCTTAAAGCTTAGGATATCAGCTACAAAACTGTACCAGTAACTCAAAATCATCTATTCGGGACATAAAGAAGAGAATCTGTGTGTGGGGGGTAAAATTTGGCAGTTGGTACCTGCTATAACTACTTTTGAAAAAATAAATATATAAAAACAGCAGGTTTGGGGGTGTTGGCCAATCAAAAAGAGCAATGAGGAAAAGTCTGGAGGGACTCTGAGTGGGAGGAGCACACCGTTACTACTGTCAATTACACAATAATAGGCACCTATGACCTCATGTATATAGAAGTGGGCGGATTGCTCTTTACCACCACGTTTCCTAAAATGGTTTCTTACCGTGCCTGCGCTGTAGCTACACACCCTCCTCTCGGCCACCATGCACTCGCCCCCGTTGACCACCAGCACCTGATGCTGAGTGGCAATCTTGTACTTGGCCTGGATTGCATGTTTAAGGTCCAGAACACTGCAACAAAACAGAAACACTGCATGTTTCCTTCGCATTCCACATGCCTCAGTAACAAACTGTATAACATGCGTTTTTACACATGCCACGGGGTTCTTGGACAGAACTCACGTTTGCACCGCTAGTTCAGTATCGAAGGTCAACGTGCTCCCGTTGTTGACCTGGAACACGTACAATTTCATGTTGAGTTCTCCGCTCAGCTTCCACACGGCCCGGCTCCTTCATCTAGTCTGTGATGCTCACCTGGGAAACAAGTCGTCCATTTAGGATCATTAATCGTGTACAATTATATCACTGACATGTACGAGATGATAAACCCGACATGATGCTGCACATGGACCAGATTATTCTGATACTGTAACAAACACAAACCACAAGGAATCAGACGGCCCCGCCGGCTGGACCATCTGATAATACGCGTCAAAAGAAAGTCAAAATATTATGTGTATATATATATATATATATATATATATATATATACATACATACATACACACACAAGATTATCTGTATATACATATAAGATCAAGGTGACCCATATAGCTACAATCCCACCGTGTTGACCACTGAGGGGAACCCACACACCAAATTTGGTGATCCTGAATGTCATTCCCTTCCAAAGATATCACGCCAACCATTTGTACAGACGGACCCCATTTCTACAGCTCCGACTCTGCTTACCTTCTTCGGTGGTGGCGGAGGAGCTAACAAAATAAGTTTGATAATCAGCTGCTAGGTTCCTATGACGTCTACAAAAGACCTCGGCGCTTCATAACAGTGAAAGAAAAACATTACGCTGTAACTTTTACGCGTTTCCTCGTCATTTTAGATGGCTAAAATATCATCAATTAACAATATGTACTTTTATTTTTTTTATACACACAGACCAGATATAACGATCGAAATAATTTCTGAGTGCTTAAAATTCTCATTTAATGACACATTTCCCTTATAATAACACCATGAATAGTTCCATCTTAATTAAGTAAAAGCATTACTGACATTTCCTCTTAACGAGCCATGTGTACTTACAGCAACAGACTTCAACGTGTCTTATTTATGATTTCAGAAGCCCCACCCCCTCCCAGTGACATCATCGCCTACTGAATGACCTACATTACTTTGTGATGTTACCACCCTGGGACATCTCCCACACAAAAACACCCCAACCCACAGAGGCTTCACACCTTGCTTCTGGTTCCCTCTGATGTTTTCTTATTGTGACCTTTTGTAACTTCCTGTCATGTGTAAATGTGTAAGTAAAGGAACGCTTCTCGTGACATCAAACGTGGTGTATTACAGCTGTGGTCGGTTAGCATTCCGTCGTATACACAAACCGTTCAGTTGAAATGGTCAACTTATGAGGTCTGAGGCTGCTGCGATCCTGGAAAAAAAAATAATCCTCGACCAATCAGCTCCTCACGGCCCTCTGGGAAACATCCAATCAAATCCCCCCATGTCTCCCTGCTCATGTACGACCGTACCGTGGCTCGAGAAGGACCACCAAGCGCAGGGAAGGGTTTAGCCGATCATTTCAAACTTTGCTAGCTTTCCAGATTACCAATCCCAGCTTTAAATAAAACAAAAAAGGTGACTTTTATTTTGTAACTCAGACCAGGATGAGGTTCTGAGGCATAAACCCTTAACTTTTCATCTCAAATTACATGGATGACTTACATTTTACTGCCTCTGCTATAGCTGCTAATGCTTTCTAATTTAATATTCAACACAATTTAATACAGCACAGCCTCTGTGTGTGTGTGTGTGTGTGTGTGTGTGTGTGTGTGTGTGTGTGTGTTTACTCTCTAGTAGGGACTATTTCAGGCTGAGTCATGTTGTTCCTCGCCGTCAAAGTGAATCATGAGGACTTCTGACAACTGTTTACTTCATTATTGAAACTATATCTCCTAAAAAAAAAAAAACACACAGCTTGTTGTCAAATCTTTACTGAAACATATTTATCTTTAATAAGTAATCTTTTTCAATACACTTTTAATGAAAAATAAACAAAACACCAAGTTAGCCAGCACGCGCTCTTTCAGAACTGAAAGCTATCTTTGTCAACGCGGATTAAAATAAACATGTATAGAAATATAAAGAAATAACCTTAAAAGTAGACCTTAAAAGTAAAGTTTTTAGAGAGATAAGCTCCTGTTTACATCATTAAGCTTGGTTTTGTGAAGTGTAAATGCTTAAAATGTCCCTTAATCTCCGCGTTAAGAGAAAAAGCCGCTAGCTAACTTAGCAATGCTAATATCTGCATCTGTCAGATGAGGGCTTGGAGTCGATTCTCCGATTTCTCTATTAAAGTAAAGAGTCGAGTCTCTGGTTCCCGGTTTAAAGAACAGAGTCGATTCTCCGGTTCCTAGCCGCAAAGAAACGAAGCCAGTGAGAGTCGACTCCGTGTCGTTTATGTTTTTTATTCTCATATTCATTCAACATTTAAGGTGTGATCACCCAGACTTATGTATTGCTTACATTCCGAGTGTAAGAAAAAATTAATTTATTAATAATTTCTAAAGAATAAATACTCTTCATCTACAATTAATCCAGTTTAGAAAAGAGTCGATTCCGTGTCGTTCAATTTATCAGTTGCTGTTCGTTTGCAATTGAGTGTGACTTGTTAGAGATCATTCATACACTCATTTATTCGCTGAACTGCTTAATCCTACAAGGGTCGCGGGGAGGCTAGAGCCGATATCAGCGGACTCTGGGCGAAGAAGGCAGGGTACACCCTGAACAGCTCACCAGTCCATCACACACGCAACCATTCACACCCACACCGAGGGGCAATTTGGAACAGCCAAGCAGCCTAATGTGCAGGTCTTTGGACTGCAGGAGAAAACCAGAGTACCTGGACGAAACCCACAAAAGCACAGGCAGAACATAGACAGAAACACCCTTGCGGAGACCCGGGATCGAACCTAGGATCTTCTTGCGGTGAGGCGGACGTGCTAACCACTACACCACTGCCCACCCTTGTTAAAGTCCAGTGTTGACATAATAATAATAACAATAATAATGCAGTAAAAATATACTTTTAATCTATAATTAATCCACTGAATTAGAGAGTTGATTCAGTCTTTTAACGGTTTGGCTCATGTTAATGCACAATAAAGGGACAGTAGTTCTGTAAAGAGTCCTGCATTACTTACAGAACTAACTAGTGTGAGAATAATTTGCTGCACTAATAAATACATACTATAACTTCGCTAAAAAAATTTCTCTGCTCATATTTGTATATGAGAATAACTTATATCTATACATTAATAATTTATATAAATAATGAATATATAGATAGATAAACTAGTTAAAAGAAATATACCATTACACTATAACTAGTCTGCTGTTGAACTTTACCCTGAATTCATTTAAAAGTTGTCTATCTTTATTTTGATTGATTTTGATATGCTGTATTAATCCCACCAGGGAAATTTGCCTCTGCAGTTAACCCATTCAAAGTGAGCACACACATGTGAACAGTGAGCGCACACACACACACACACACACACACACACACACACACACAGAGCAGAGGGCAGCCACACTGCAGCGCAGAGAGCACTTGGGGGTTAGGTGCCTCACCCAAGGTGTGAAGGTGGAGGAAGGGGAAGGTGCCGCTCACTCCCTCCGCCGCCACACGTTTTACCTGCCGGTTTGGGAACTGAACCAGCAACCTTCCTACTTCTCTAACCATTAAGCTACGGCTGCCCCAAATAATATCCTTTCTTTATAAAAATAAAATAAAATCATAATAATAAAAAATAAAATAAATCGGAATGCAAGTTGTGTTAAGGTTGAAAAAAAAAAAAAAAATCTAATTTTATTTTTAGGCCCTACCCCATACCGAGGTTAAGAAAAATATTAATTTGAATTCATTTGTAATATTATGCATTCAAAATATTTTAAACTAGAAATGCACTCGGGGAGAGAGGGAGAGAGAGAGAGAGAGAGAGAGAGAGAGAGATCGTAGTAATCCAGGTATCACTTCTTCATGGGTCCAAGACCCACATTCAGTTAAAACCTCTTAGAAATTCGTTCTTTAGTTTTCGAGTTTTCATGCTAACACCCCCCCACACCCCCCCCACACACACACACATATGGCCAAACTCACATCTCAGCCCTTGGCGGAGGTATTAAGAGATGTGAAATGTAATAATAATGTAATTAATAATAATTAATTCAGGAATAGGCTTTATATCTTTAGAATATTAGTGACTGCATGCAGACATTCAGGAACATTACCAGAGCTGAAATGTTTAACCATTTATTATGGTGCAAAATAAACTGCAATTACATTCTACTATGCCTGTAATAAATTAGTAGTGAACTCTTGAATCAGTCAGAAGACAAATTAAAAGGCACAATAAAAACAAAGTTAAACTGAGTCATTATTACAATCATTAGTTATCGCTGTTGTTATTATTAGCAGCCAATATTGTGAAACATTGCTTGTCCCACTCACGTGCGGAATCGAACACTATTGCGCGGAATCGACTCGGAGTCGACTCAGACAGCAGTAGGTAGAACACAGAGCCTGTCAACGTGAAAACGCAGCAAAACGCCAGTCTAAAATCCTGATCTAAACATCCCACCTTATAGAAATAATCACACTGATCTTGTGTTTCCACCCAGAATCAATCTCAGCTTGAAACAACAGATAAAAAAAAAACTGCAATAAAACGAGCTATTACTACAATGTCATAAGGTCCAAGTGAGATCATATGGATGTGTCTTCATTGCTAATATGCTCCATGTCGCCTTTAGAGCCATGAAAATCATATTTTATTACCTGTTAGGCGTCGGTGTTCATCCTTGGTGTTCAGAAGAGCAGCAGCGGAAAGCTTGCTTGCTCTGAAGCGAACACTCCGAGGCTAATGCTAGCTGCACATACAGAATGTTATGCTAGCTGGATTAGCTGCCGGGCTAACAGGCTGTGGATTATACCCTTAGCAGTAAATAAATACACACGGGCTTTGCTCTTCATGTAGGAATGAACCCGGGCTACTAAAAGACGCCACTAATCCGAATAAACGCAGAACTAAATAAAAATCCCAACCTTCCTTGTCGGAGATGTAAATTCCGTACACCTCACTGATATTACTCCAAACCGTAAGCTAACTAAACAGGCTAACACCCTTCCACTGCTGCTCTGTTTTGTTGTTGTCGTCGACCTTGACGTCATTGTGTGCCGCGGTGCATTCTGGGCTCGAGCACACTCGGCGGTCACTTAATTAGCTTATTGGCTCCTCCTGCCTTCGGGTAGACACTGTGGAGGGTCTGACCGCTTTTATAGATCATCAGTCGGCCTGTTTTTAGTAATTAACCCTTTAAAGTCCTAATCTTTATTCATTTAGGGCTGCTTGGGAGGAGTTGCTTCCTGTTGTCGCCGACGTTATAGTAGCTGTAAACGGTATTTCCCTGCTGTCAGGAAATGTTTACGACTTCTCCGGTCACGACTTTTACGAAATCTACGTTCCCGAGATCCGGTGGCACAGTGGTCAGGGTGCTGGGCTCATGATCAGGAGGTCGTGGGTTCGAATCCCCGTTGGACCCCCACCGTGCTAAGACTCCTGGGCAAGGTCTTAGCCACAAGTGCGCCTCTGTCCTCCCAGCAGTATAAATGGGTACCAGTAAAAAAATACTGGGAAGGTGACCTGCGATGGACCAGCGTCCCATACAGGAGGAGTCGCTTCACGCTACAGAAACCGGGAATAAGCACCGGTCTGATGAGCCACTAGGCTCGGGTGTAAAAGCCCAACATTTCCGAAATGTTTCGGTACTTCACTGAGCTGTAAACGGCGCGACATGACAGTGCTGTGATCAGGGTGGTGTAGCGGTTTGCACGTCCGCCTCACAGCAAGAAGGTCCTGGGTTCGAGTCCCGGGCTCGGCGAGGGGGTTCCTGTGTGGAGTTTGCAT
This sequence comes from Tandanus tandanus, assembly GCA_039654325.1. NCBI lineage: Eukaryota > Metazoa > Chordata > Actinopteri > Siluriformes > Plotosidae > Tandanus > Tandanus tandanus. Next base: position 72,417,442 of record JBCNYH010000001.1, read on the forward strand.
GTTCTCCCCGTGCTTGTGTGGGTTTCCTCTGGGGATCTCGGTTTCCTCCGTCAGTCCAAAGACACATTAGGCTAACTGTTGCAAATTGCCCCTAGGTGTGTGTGTGTGTTGGCCCTGCGATGGACTGGCGAGGTAGGCTCCCACCTCCCCACGACCCTAATAGGATTAAGAGCTTCCGCAAATGAATGAACTGTGATGAAACACATCAGTGCTGCCATTCATTTTTAAATGGCATCTTATGGGTTGAAAATGTCTCAAAACACCTACTGGTTAAAATCTTCCTGATCAATGCAAGAACTATGACAGCCAACTGTTTGTTGCTTCTCTACATCTTGACATTATAGACTTCCAATCAGAAATGGGTGGACTCTCACTCCCCAGCCCCACCCACAAGTGGGAGTGTGATTAAGACTCATCATTTACATAAAAAAAAACATATTTAAATACTGCGATTCGATGTAGATGTATATTTAGATCCATAATGAACACACCAGAGGAAATAGGAGCAAAGAAAAACTTTGAAGGAAACCTTAAAAGAAAACTATCATATTCTAGGTGCTCTGGGCTAGTGGGGATCTGCTATATGTGAAAAAAAAAAAAAAACATGTTTAAAAATGCCCTATAGGCTCCTGTACAGTACATGCAATGAAACATGATATGCAGTGGCCTATAGGGGGTTGTTTGAGTGGATAAAGGGCTGCAGTACATGCAAGGACACATGAGTGCCCTCAAGCCCTCTAGGGCTCCGTCACACTGAATAAAATGTAATGAAATGTGTTCTAAGGTGCCTCTATATGCAAGAGAATACGAAAAAAGTGTTGATACCTGTAAGAACACACAATGAGGTGCCCCCTAGGGTGCCCTTTCAGTGGAAAAAAAACACGATGCAGTGCCCTATAGGCTCCTCCGCATGTGATGAAGAAGTGTCGAAGTGCATGAACTGAAAACTAATGCTGGAATACACAAATGGGTGTTCCTCCATCAATGAAAGTGTGATGAAATGCCCTCTTGCATGCCCTTGAGAACGCATGATGAAGTATGACCTATAGGGTAATATATATATATATATATATATATATATATATATATATATAATACCCCTATGGGGTTGGCCTACATGCAAGGAAATGAGCCTCCTGTAGACATGTCTTAGCGGTTCTGTTTTTATAACTGCTATAAAGAGAGAATTTTTCAAAAGAGCTTCTTCATCGAAGACAATTTTACCTACTTTTGATGTTCTTACCTTAAATTGAGATTTAAACTAGAAGGCACTGCAAGTCTCCTCCATCATGCAGGATGGATAATGTAGGAAGTAGGCCCCGTATGGATACTGGGTTTAATTACCTGTGTGCAGGTCTTAAGATATGTTCTGTGGTGTGGACGTGCCCAGATCAAAACCCTCGCTGGGGTTTGACCTTTGAAGGTCACTCAAGGTCAATGGTACCTGTGTCATTTGAAAGGTAATATATGGTTTCCTATTGGTGTTCCATGGCACTGGCATGTCTACTGGCACTCGGTTCAAAGTTATAAGCAGTCAAAATTTTGTGACCTTGATCTTCACCTTCCAAGGCCTCTCAAGGTCAAAGGTAACTGTCTAATTTGAGAGTCCATACATGGTTTCCTATTCGTGTTCCTTAGAAACAATATGTCTATCAGCACTCACTTCGAACGTTATGAGTGCTCTATCTCCAAAAATTTGTGACCTTGCCCTTTGACCTAGACGTTCGAAAATCAAATCATCTCTGGGACTCAGGTAGGGTAGTGTCCGCACCACGTTTAGTGAAAATCTGTGGATGGGTGTGGTTAGGATTTTGTTCACAGACAGACAGACAGACAGACTCATAAACACCATCAATTACAATACCTCTAACAGTACAATATAAAAACAGGGAGAGGGATGGATGCCTGGGTTTTCCTCCTAGGCCTGTTGCCTCCATGACCCGACCTCGGATAAGCGGAAGGAGATGGATGGATGGATGGATGGAGTGCTATAACTGTTGCAGTAACTGTCCATCCCCTGACTGTCATCTATTGTTATCTTAGTTTGTTTTATGATGACATTACCGTTCATTTTAATGGAAGGTAATGAAGTGTGGGCTGATTTAATTACATGATGTAATTACATGTTTCATACTGTACAGTAACATCGTGGAAAAGAGCTGGGCGATGCGATGAGCTTGCCTCGCATGAGTAAGTATCCAGGTGAGTCTGGAGTGATCTTTTGGGTGAATCCTGTGTCTTTAAATTGCCGTGGCTTTGTCAGCTGATCCCTGAGATGTAAATGAAGTTGACTGCGAGCAGAACGCTCTTCGCTGTGTATTATTTAGAGTGAACGACGGCCATCTGATCCTCAGACCAACTGTTCATCTCCCACAGAACCGACGACACACACAATATTGGGGGATGAGGGGAGGGTGGCGGTGGTGGGGGGTTGTTTATGTCCCTCATCTAAACAGAGCTTGGACGTCATCTCGTGACATTCGGACTCCTACCGGGTACGTCGAGCACCTTGTCCTCGTGAGCTTTATTTAGAGACGAGACGCTGCAGGAAGTTCCAGAAACTCCAGTGTCCAGGAGACGTGGCGCTGCTCTGATGTTATTGCAGGGCACTAAATCATATTAATCATGCAGGTTATGATTTCCATTTTTTATCATGACCACCTTCGAGAGAGGAAATGACTCTTTATAGATTTAATAGATACTCTTTAATAGATTCCCAGCTTCTGGGAATTTTGTTACATTTGAGGACCACTGGTCCCGCCTACTAATTAGCACTAATTACGATATGCAGCTATTTCTAAAAGAAATTCCTTATGCATGATGGGAAGTATACTGTAATATGTGTGTGGTGGACGAGTTCATATACTGGAAACTGAGGCCGGGTTACATATGGGGTGGGGATACACATCTGGCTTGGCTACACGTGTAGCCCCACCCCTTACTCTAACTGTAAACCTTGGACAGGGCTACAAATGCAACCTTGCCTTGAACCCAAAACCAAGCATACCCCGACACCTGTAGCCCTGCCCCATGGGCAGCCTCGCCTTTAGTAGACTGCGTACCGGACTGAAGTTCTTATTGCTAAGTAGTCTGTAGATGGAGCTGTTCCTATTCCTTACACCATCTCAGTAGGAGCGTAGGCTGGTTCTGGAACAGGAGGTGTCCCTTGTTACTATGAACCAATGCCTATGTGAGAAAATCACTGTGATTAAAATACCACTTGTGGGTTATACCTACAGTACGTGACCTTAAAGTCAGCTAATAGGAAATTGGCTGATATATTTTAGAACTCCCCTTCTCAGTGGGTGATGTTCCTCCATGCCCTCAAGGAATGCAGCAAAGCTGCTTCAGCGACAGTTTCTCCCCCGTGACCAGTCTGCTCAAAGATTTCTCCACGGTGCATTTATGATCATAACCTTGAAGCTCGTCAGCATTCCAGATTCCTGAGAGAGGGAAATTCAAAATACCACCACATTTTGTTATTTTATTGGCGTCTTCATTTATGGCAAGTGACAGACGCCGTTATCCAGAGCAACTTACATTCTTTAAAATCTCATTTATTCAACTGTGCAGTTGAGGGTTAACAGCCTTGCTCAAGGGCCCAACAGTGGCAGACTGGCGGTACTGGAACTTGAACCATCAACCTTCTGCTTGGTAACCCAGAGCTTTAACCACTGAGCTACCACTGCCCCATGTGCTATGTGACTGCATTTCATGAAATGCTAGATTTACACCCACTGACACTAGAACCCAGTTACATTTCCATTTATTCACCAGTGAGACCAAATGAAAATGAGTCTTTGAGTGTGAAGGGTTTTTGCTAAACCCCAACTCTGATCTTAACCACTAATGAGACAGTTATGAAGCTGCTATCTCAGCACTGGATGGAATAGAACCATGGTGCACGCCTTTTACTGAAATTAAATTAGCCAGTACAGTACACTCAGAGGACTGCGCTATCCCCCCTGTACTGCATATATGAACTCACCGGCACCTCTGATTGGCTAACGTCCCTGTGATTGACAGCAGCTAATTAAACCTGGTCACCTGGGTGTTCATATCGTACTGTAATGTCGTTTAGAAACAGTCTAGAAACAGTCGCTTCTACACTAGCCTGTGTTTTGAAGTTGGCGAAGTTTGTGAGTCTTGAAGTCTTTTTAATCTTGTAGAAAACTGACTAACACTGGAGACTCCTTCCAAAAAAAAAAAAATAATCCCATACTAAGTCCAGATTAGATGAAACGCAGAGATGTGAAATGGCTCGACTACCATTTTCTCCACACCTGTATACATATAATACAATGTGTGGGAAATATATAATATTACTATACTATCATGGTATGTTTGTGGAGAGTTGGGTCAATATGGCAATTTCTTACACAATATCTGAAGGTGGGCGGCACAGTGGCATAGTGGCTAACACATCCGCCTCACAGCAAGAAGTTCCTGGGCTCAAGTCCCAGGCTCAGCGAGGGCATTTCTGTGGGAATGTTGATTGCATGTCCACCCCATACTTGTGTGGATTTCCTGCGGGTTCTCCGGTTTCCTCCTACAGTCCAAAGACATGCACAGGAAGTTCCCAATTAGTCCCTAGGTGTGAGCATGAGTGTGAATGGTTGTGTGTGTGTTGACCCTTCTATGGACTGGTAAGCTGTTTAGGGTGTACCCCACCTTCGCCCAGTGTTGGCTTGTATCAGAGATCTCTAAAGTTTATAAAGGAAAAAAAATGATATTTTGCCCTGGGCAGCATGGTGGTGCAGTGGTTAGTACATCCGCCTCACAGCAAGAAGGCCTGGGTGGGATTCCCGGGCTCGCGACGTTTCTGGGCCAAGTTTGCATGTTCTCCCTGTGCTTGAATGGGTTTCCGCGGGTATTCTGGTTTCCTCCGACAGTCCAAAAACATGCACAGTAGGCTAATTGGCTGTTTCAAATAATCCCTAGATGTGAGTGTGAATGGTTGTATGTGTGTTGGCCCTGCAACGGCCTGGCGAGCTCTCCAGGGTGTACTCCACCCTTGCCCAGAGTTTGCTGAGATGGGCTCCAGCCTCCCCGCAAACCTAATTAGGATTAAGCAGCATAGAAAAATGACTTAATTTGTCCTTTTTCCCCCACAATGCTCAAATGTAATTAATATTAAATCTGTGTAATCACGAAGATGAGCTCAAATCGACTGACTTATTTCAGAGCTAAAAAAAAAAACTGCTGAGAAAGAAAAACTTCTCGATATTAGAAAAGATTTTTAATAAAATCTGATTCCGGGGAGATGTTCTGTTCTGGAGTAGATCCCCTGAAGGCCGATGCAATATTCATGGCAGATTTGTGTGTCAAGGAATATTTTTTTCTAGCAGTGTGATGGGGTTTAATTTAGTATAAAGTCGAGGGAGCAGCTTCAAGCATTTTCTTCCCCTCATTTTACAGAGGCACTAGTGTTAGTCCTCGAAATACATTCGTTTAAGAAAAAAAAAAGGTTAAAACTGGAAGTCTGGCTCCTCATTTCAATTCTCCTTCTTAACACATGTACATGAGCCAGATTGTTTCCATCCATACATCCATCCATCAATCCATCCACCCTTTCACGCGGTTGTCCATCAGGGTCACGGGGAAGTTGGAGGCAAGAGGCACCTGACCAGGTCATCGAAGGTCTCTCTGAAATGTTCTTTTGAGTTGCCCCAATGCTCTCAAATCATCGATCCCTACCTGAAGGCCTGGATCATCACATTTACATAATTTACCTGTGAATGGAGGGTGGAGTCACGTAGTGGTTAGCACATCCGCCTCACTGCAAGAAGGTCCTGGGTTTCACACCTGAGCTCGGCGAGGTTTCCTCCAGGTACTCCAGTTTCCTCCCATAGTCCAAAGACATGCCCATGAGGCTAATTGGCTGTTCCAAATTACCCCTAGGTGTGAGAGTGAATGGTTTTGTGGGGGTGTTGGCCCTGTGATGGACTGACAGGCTGTACCTTCGAGTCGACTGAGGATTAAGTGGTTCAGCAAATGAATCAATGAACGAATGGAGGCTGGAGTCCATCCTGGAAAAGACCACGCCCATTAAGATAGAAATGTTTCATCTCTAGCCAGCATGAATAAATAATATTTAATAGTTAGCTAGCATAACTTTTCTTCCATTTTGAGAAAGAACTACTATAATAAACCCAACTGTAAATTAGGAGGAAGAAACTGACCGTATTGGCTAAATCTGGGACTGCTGGAACTCTGACTGTTGCATCGTACACCATTGGCATGATGTTCTTCTTTCTGCTGTGAACTATACTTCTAGCGTCCTGTTTTCTTCACAGCTTCCTTCGCTCTTTTAGACTTTAAACACTGCTTATCTCACAAACATTCCCTCATGCAAAATGCTGTGCCATTATGTAGATTTGATCCTTTGTTCCGTTTCAGTATCCGCTGCTGGCCGGTGGACTGGTTGCTCTTTTGGGATCTATTTCATCTCTTGTCAGGGAGTTTATTCTTGCCCTAATTACACACCATGTCTACTGTCAACACAAAGGAGCTGAATTTATTTGCATCGTGTTACAGTTTCTAATTCATCAGAAAACCCGGAAACAGCTGGTAGTTGGAACTCACCTTACAATGCTCTTGTAGGGGCGCAGAGCTGACCTCTGACGACAATTTTAACTCTGTCACTGTACAAGCTGAGCATCCACCTCGATTATGTAGACCATGATGATAATAGCATCTACCCCTCAGTGAGCCATGCTCTGTTGAGACCAAGGAATCCCTCCTTGTCTTCCCTCTGTGGCAGATGAACAGCTGTTTTAAGGATCAGATGAACTCCGTCCAGTTCAAATAATGCCATTGTGGTCAGAGCACAGAGGGTTCTACAGGCTCATCGGCACTACAAGGTAGAGGTGGCTCAGTGGTTAAGGTTCTGAATTACTGATCCAAAGGTTGGGGGTTCAAACCCCAGGTCAGACCATTGGCACAATTTCCAGCTTTAAACACAAGGACACCTCAGAAATATTTAGCCATGAATGCATGCATGACAAGTTTACTCTTTAACTCACGTGATCACTGATATGAATCAGTCACCTGTTCATATCACATGATATGCCTGATATGCACAGCCTGTCATATTTTAGGAACCAGTTCGATTATCTCACTCATAGATTCCCTTCACAAACACCATCCAGTGAAGAAGTTTTTTGCCTCATATCCTTCCAGTCCCTTTCAATGGTGGTAGGGGGTGCTTTCTAGGGTCCAACTTGACAGCTGAGGTGTACCATGGTTCTGAGGGTGTGACACCCCATGCTCACAGCTGGTCCATGTCTACTGTGTTACTTGAGGAAAATGAAACTTGAAAGTAGGTTGAGGCGATCTAAAGGTGCCAAACAAACAAACAACTCTTTGACCATGCCCAGCTGATGACTCCAAGTCCTTCTATCCAGGGATATTTGGCAACAAGCTTGACGTCCCATGCATGGTTAATTTTTGGAAGGGTTTTTGTTTATGGCACTTGATGACGAGTATAAGCAAATTTCGCAGAGAGTTGCCCCATGTCTTGTCCTCAGTGGGGCTTTGTCAATCAGCAGGTTTAATGAATGACTCCAATGCCATATGCAATACAATATCATGAGGACTAAACTGGTCATCTTTGGCGCATCTGGATTTGGGACTTGAGCAGAATCAACAGAACACCAACATCATCCAACCAGTTCCTAATATAAGCTAGAATGGCCATCAAAAATTCAACCATCCACCCTTCCCAGCCACCCCATCTTTCGATTGGCTGCCATGACTTCTCCTTACAAGCCAACCCTTCGTTCTTGAGATGGCAAATCAGGTGTCTGTTACATTCTGTCTTGCTTCACTGGCTGGAAGGCCTAAACATCTGTGGCGCCAACCCATAAGGAAGAATTCAGGTATTAGTATTGAAGCCTCTCTATCTAGCAAAGGTGGGGTACACGCTGAACAACTCACCAGACCATCACAGGGCAACATACACACACACAACCATTCACACTCACATCTAGGGGCAAATTGGAACAGCCAATTTGCCTAACTTGCATGTTTTTGGACTGTTGGAGGAAACCGGAGTACCCAGATCAAACCCACGCAAGCACGAGGAGAACATGCAGAAACTTCACAAAGAAGCGCATTTGCCGAGTCCAGGACTTGAATCCAGGCCTTCTTGCTGTGAGGCGGACGTGCTAACCACTACACCACTGTGCCTCACAGATATTAAATATTTTCAAATTAAAATTGAAGTTATACTAAATGATGAAATACAGTTAAAACTGTATAATACACCCACCCACACACACACACACACACCAATATGTATAATTCCATAGTCTCAAAATAAAAATTCTCGATGGACTGCAAGTTTATTTATTATCTTTTTTTTCATTAGCATTTTTGCAGCTGTCTGTTGTGTTGTGAAATAAATCAAGAATAGAGAAATAGAGAGAGAGAAAGAGAGAGCGAGAGAGAGAGAGAGAATGGGAACTAAGAGATGCACTATGAGCAGCTGGTGAACTAGCTACCCTCTGCCAATAGGAAAACCCTGCCGATTGTATATTTCCCCTTTGCGCTCAAGGAGCTGTCCATCCCATAACCAAGTGCCAAAGGGACCATCTGTTCAGATAAAAAGGGACATGAAAATAGACGTGCGTGTGCGCACACACACACACACACACACACACACACACACACACACACACAGTACTATATGCACACCACCGACAGTCCAATAAAATAATTCACAAACATAATAAAGTTTGCACATCTGGTTCTTCATGGAAATGTTGCCACGACGTTTAAAGCACAGAAGTCTTTGTACAAAGAATCATTACCATTCCCTCTCCCTGGAACAACGAGGGGCAGCATGGTGGCCCAGTCTCTGGCATTTCTGTTTAGAGTTTGCGTGTTCTCCTAGTGCTTGCCTGGGTTTCCTCTGGGTACTCTGGTTTCCTCCCACAGTACAAAAACATTACGCTAATTTGCTGGTCCAAATTACCCCTAGGTTTGAGTGTGAATGGTTGTGGGTGTGTTAGCCCTGTGATGGTTTAGCGAGCTTTTCAGGGTGTACTCCGCCTTCGCCCAGTGTTGGCTGAGATAGGCTCCAGCCTCCCTGCGACCCTAATAGGATTAAGCGGTTCAGCAAATGATTCAGTGAGTGAGTGAGTGAGTGAGTGAGTGAAATGAAGAGGCCCCAAACCTGTTCTAGCATAACACTGCACTCATGCCCACAGCCAGCTTCATGAAGCCGAGGCTAGCCATGTTAGGAGTGGAAGAACCCGAGTGTCCACTTCAGAGCCCTGGGATAACACCACTCTTGGGATAAATAGACACACTGGATGTGTGCCAGGTTTTCTCACCCGATATCAACACCTGACCTCGCTAATCCTCTTGAAATTGAATGAACACAAATCCCCACAGCCACGGCCCAAGATCTCAAGGAAAGCCTTCTCAGAAGAGTGAAGCTTATTTTACCAGGAACAGGATATTCAATAAGCTTCAAATGTGAATGTGAAGACCAAGGAGCTACCGGGAGCTGCTCATCCCCCTGGAAACGCTATCCCCATGGTGAAACATGGTGGTGGCAGTATCATGTTGTGCGGATGCTTTTCATCAACAATGACTGGGAAACTGGAGCCATGTCCAATGTAATCCAAGATGAAAACATGTTCCAGTCTGCCAGGGGACATGAGACTGCGGCAGAGCTTCTTGGGTAAAGGACAGTGAGTCAAAGTATAGAACAAAAACTATACCGGAGTGATTAAAACCCACAGAACTTGAAAGCTTTCTTGGTCTCTGATGTCTTTTCCATTAAGAATGAATTTAAAATTGCTGTTTAACCAAGGATAATGGGTAAACATCAGGATCCAGATGTGCAAATTGATAGAGACTTATCCCAGAAGACCTAGAGCTCAAATTACAGTCAAACATGGATGGGTGGAGGTCTGAATACTTATACAACTCAAAATATCTATTTCAGTTCCTACAGTGAACAGATAGATAGATGGATGGATGGATGGATGGATGGATGGATGGATGGATGGAAAGAAAGAAAAACCCTCAATACAATCTGGCTGATTTTTGGTCACTTTTTACATTTTGCCAGTGTCCTCATCATTTTAGGTAGCATGAGGCAGTATTTGCGTCATCTATAGTATAAGGTCGTGCAGCTCATTCAGGATGGCATGTCAATGCGCGCTGTGGCAAGGTTTTCTGTGTCTCCCAGCACAGTGTCAAGAGCATGGCGGGGATACCAGGAGACAGGCCAGTACACCAGGAGACGTGGAGGAGGAACAGGAGGAGCACTGCCAGAGCCCTACAAAATGACCTCCAGTAGGCCACTAATGTGCATGTTTCTGCTCGAACTGTCAGAAACAGACTCATTGAGGGTGGTATGAGGGATTGGTGTCCACATGACCGGTTTGTGGTGGGTCAGTGATGGTCTGGGGAGGCATGTCCTTGGAGGGCCGCACAGACCTCCATGTGCTAGCCTGAGGTACTGCCATTAGGTACCAGGATGAGATTCTCAGACCCCTTGTCAGACCATATGCTGGTGCAGTGGGCTCTGGGATCCTTGTGATGCATGACAATGCTCAGCTTCATAAGGCTGGAGTGTGTCAGCAGTTTCTGCATGACGAAGGCATTGATGTTATGGACTGGCCAGCTCGTTCACCAGACCTGAATCCAATCGAGCACCTCTGGGACATCATGTCTTGATCCATCCACCCCTGCGACGTCGCCCCACAGACTGTCCAGAAGCTGGTTGATGCCCTGATCCAGGTCTGGGAGGAGGTCCCTCAGGAGACTATCCATCGTCTCATCAATAGCATGTGCATACAGGCATGTGGAGGCCACACACACACTACTTAGTCTTGAGGAATTTTCACAGAAGTTGGTTCATATAATGGATGTTTAGATTCAGTACCACACTGTGTATCTGAGGGTAAAATGGTTATTAAGATACCCTTCACGTTCCTCTGATATGAAACACCAACTGTTCTAAAATCCTTCAGCAGGAAAAACATCCTGAAGCTTCACCAGCAGATGGAAACAAATACTGATTCAAAACCATTCAGTCTCTTCTCTGTTCCGCCTCAAGGGGCGCTGTTTCCCTCTTCAGGAAATTAATTCCGGTTAAGTACCTGTGTGTGTGTGTGTGTGTCTGTGTGTGTCTGTGTGTGTGTGTGTGTGTGTGTGTGTGTGTGTGTGTGTGTGTGTGT
>JBCNYH010000001.1:72433692-72445257 GCA_039654325.1 Tandanus tandanus
TAGATAGATAGATAGATAGATAGATAGATAGATAGATAGATAGATAGATAGATGGATGGATGGATGGATGGATGGATTCCTGCTATGACCCTGTACACACTTGAAATAAATTAGTTCCTGAGGTGGCACGGTGGCGTAGTGCTTAGCACGTCTGCCTCGCTACAACAAGGTCCTGGGTTTGAGTCCCAGGCTATCAGGGCGTTTCAGTGCTTTGCATGTGCTTGCGTGGGTTTCCTCCGACGGTCCAGAGACACGCACAGACACATTAGGCTCATTGCCCCCTGGGTGCAAGTGTGAGTGTGAATGGTTGTGTGTGTGTTGCCCTGTGTTGGACTGCTGAACTGTTCAGGTTGTACCCCGCCTTTGCCCAGAGTTGTCTGAGATAGGCTTCCCTGTGACCTGAGTAGCATTAAGCGGCTCGACAAAAGAATGAATGAAGTTCCTGAAAGGAAGTGCGCTATAACCCCTTCCTCTCATTCTTACAAGTGGCAAGTGTTGAAATGCAGAGATTTATCCCTCTCTCAGTTAAAGGAAGTTGTAATCTGTGGATTTTAGGACTTCCTTCCTGTGCACGGGTCGGTGCTGAAGTACAGAGAGCTGTTAAAGAAAGCAGGCAATTCAGATTACCATCACATAAACACTCATGACTTAGAAAAAACCTACCCACATGTATACTTTACACACACCAGGGGCTCCATCGTAGCACCGTAGCTAATTTGCATAGAACTTGCGGCTGAAATCCCGGCTCTGTTTTAAAAAAATTAACATCAGTTGTTGCTATGTTTCATATAGCTGGCTCCACTGTGAGAAGCCTCAATGTGTAAAGTATTGAGACTAGCTCCACCCACTGCATAGAAAAACAAAAAAACAGCTAAGGTGTCTGCAAAGGGGCTGAGAGGACTGAAAGGAGGGGTGTGGAGGGCAGGAACGGGGGCTAGGGTGTGTATTTTTTCTCCCAATCATGCACAGGGCTAATTACAATTAATGGGCAGATCAACCCTAACCCTAACCCTAATCCTAATCCTCACCCTAACCAAAGGATCTTCCCAAGATATAATGCAAACTTGCACACATATGAGTGTGTGTGCGTGTATATATAAGTACACGTTGCCTTTTATGCAAAGGCCACAAATCTACCAGTTTATGAGCCATGAAGAATAATGCACATGCGCCACCAGCGTCAGCACGACAGACATGCCCATCTATGGTAATCAGGCCTGTACTCACCTTGGGGTCGGGGTGGGGGTGAAGGGATTTGGTTTAAGGGTATGATGAGTCTCAGTCAGGATATATATATATTTTTTGGAAATATATATATATCCTGGCAGGGCCTGGGCGAGGCAGTCTATCCCTGATTAGAGGGCGTGAACATGCTTAAATGTCATGATGTTGGGAAGTACCAAACAGTGGACTCTAGATCAGCACGTGGCATGTTTTAGGGTGAGAATTTAACCTCGGAGATGATGCTTGAAGTTGATTTCAACGTATAAAATATTAATTTTTTAATAAACATTGCATCGATATTTACGTCGGGTTTCATTTGAGTACATTATTTATGTATCAGAAATGTGAAATATATGAGATAGATGTGCTTTCAACAATTTTGTGGAATGAGAAAGGCTCTCTCTCTCTCTCTCTCTCTCTGTGTGTGTGTGTGTGTGTGTGTATGGCCTTTCCATGTCAGAAATCCAATCCACGGTTGCATAATATGGCCGGGAATCAAACTGATGAGCTTAATCCCTTCACCACAAGGACGTCCAATCGCGTCCCACCCTCCCCCAACCATCCATCCTTCCCTCCCTCCCTCGATCCCTCCATCCGCAGCAACTACGCGCTCCGTGACGTCACCGCGCGCGGAGGTGGGCACACTGGGCGGAGCTTCTCGGACCCGAAGAAAGGGGGGAAAAAAGGAAAGAGAGAGAGAGGGAGAGAGAAAGGCTTTATGACTTCTTCAGCGCACAAACGCCGCAGTCCATGGATCCGCGCGCGCTCCGGTGAAACGGACTCATTGTGCGGCTTGAGAAGAGAAACAGCTTGATAATAAAAAAGAGCAAAGACAGAAAGGGGGAGTGTGGAGCGCGTGAGAAAAGGCGTGTCCGGTCGGTAAGGATAGTATAGAAGGAGAGAGAGAGGGAGAGAGAGGAACAATGCACGCGCGCACGGTTGGGTAATATGAAGCGCGGATCGTTGCAGGCGGAGACCTGAGCGTTAATGCATCAAAACATCGCACCGTAGCGCCGCCGTGTTCCAGACACTAATCCTCCCCCGTTCTTTCTCGCACCCGCCGATCCGACTTCACTCGAGTCCCCTCGCCATGAATTACCAGTCCAGCGTCCCGGTCTCCGGCATCTCGCCGCCGTCGCAGCCGGCCATGCCTGCATCGGGGGCGGTTCCAGCTCCGGTCCCGGTCCCCGTACCGCAGCCCATGGCGTCTCAGTTCGGTTCCGGATCATCAGGCAGCTCCGGACCGGGGCAGTTCGGCTCGGGGACGGCATCGGGCCCCGCAGCTCAGTCCGGCGCTCCGGGCTCGCAGTTCGTGATGTCAAACTCGGCGGCGATCCGAGCCGAGATCCACCGCTTCGAGTCCGTGCACCCGAACATCTACGCCATCTACGACCTGATCGAGCGCATCGACGACCTCGCGCTGCAGAACCAGATCCGCGAGCACGTCATCTCCATCGAAGGTAAGCATGTTATCAAGAGAGATCCACAATCACATCATCACCTCCGCCGTCAAGCAGCCTACCTCTCTCTCTCTCTCTCTCTTTCTTTCTTTCTTTCTTTCTTTCTTTCTAGCGTGTGTTTATTTACCAGTTATGATCTGTGCACCACAATATCCATCAGATCGCGACCCTTTCTATCATTTCCAGCACTGACCGATCCGTGATGCGCTGCAGCATCGCGATATTTCCTCTAGGGATGAAAATATTTCTATCGTCCAGGAAATCAAGGGGGAAAAAAGGTAAACAGGGGAGTATTCTCAGCTGCATGATGGGTAATCAGTCCTGAATAATTTCGAGGCGTTCCTGAGCAGCGTCAGACAAAATAGTTAGGTGGAAGCGATCCCGCTCCCTTCCCTCGCCGATACACCGGTCCGATTTATCTGATACCCAACACTGATTCAGTCCCAGCATCCTCCTCCGTCCACGGTGTTGTTTTTTTTTTGTTTGTTTGGTCCAGCGATCGAACGATTTGTTTTCTGTTCCATGCAAATTCCCCTAAGGTACATGTACAGTCGTACAAAAAACAACAACCACCAATCCAATCTCCGCCCTCTTCCGGTTTTACTTCCTACCTGCAGCTTAATCCTAATTGGCCGTTTAAACCTCACTTCATAAGTTTGTCGTATACCGTATGACCTGCCGTTAAACACGTATAGAGATGTTACAAAGAGAAAGACAGCTTGGGAGGAAGTTGTTGGTGATGTATGTAGCCCTAATCTGGCAATGACGCTAGCGCTAAGCCTACCATGAACCGTGTAACACACTCATTTGCAAAGCCGATTAATTATATTAGGGTCGACGGGAGGCTGGAGCCTATCTCAGCCAACACTGGGAGAAGGCGGGGTACACCCTGAACAACTCACCAGACCATCACTGGTCCAACATACTCATGCCTAGGGGCAATTTAAAACAGCCAATAAGCTGTAAATGCATGCAAATGTACATGTCTTGGGACTTTGGGGGGAAACCGGAGTACCCGGAAGAAACCCACGCTAGCACTGGGGGAACATGCAAACTCCACACAGAAATGCCCTCGCCAAGCCTGGGACTTGAACCCAGAACTTTCTTGCTCTATATTAAAACCAACCAAATTGGCCACAATTTAAAAGGCCACTATTTGTTATTATTGCTGTGGAATGCTGGTTAGGCCACACCCACATTGTTATTGCTTAACAATAGTAACACCAGCTACTCATATTCTTCTAGTTCTATGATTTTATTTTTTGGTTTTCTTTAAAACCTCTCGCTGCTTCTTTTATAAAGCTATAACGTGTTAAAACTGGTTTTGGTTTATGTTATATGTTCTAGCATGGGCAGCATGGTAGCATAGTGGTTAGAAGGTCATGGGTTGAGTCCTGGGCTCAGCGAGGGCATTTCTGTGTGGAGTTTGCTTGTTCTCCCCTGCTTGCGTGGGTTTCCTCCGGGTACTCCGGTTTCCTCCTACTGTCCAAAGACATTCGCATTAAGCTATTAGACATTCGCATTAGTTTTGTGTGTGTTGGCCCTGCAATAGACTTGCGAGCTGTTCAGGGTGTACCCCACCTTTGCCCAGAGTCGGCTGAGATAGGCTCCAGCCTCCTTGCGATGCTAGTAGGATTAAGCGGTTTGGCGAGTGAATGTTTTAGCATTGTTGCTAGATTAACAAAACAACATGTGCATTCCCAGCAATCCGTGCTACCTTTTTAGGTATTTATTTCCCTCCACATTGTCGTGGTGTAATAGACGGCGGTGGATGAGATCTATACCATCTTTTCCGAGTTTGGTTCCGTGCCATGTAGGATGCGCAGAACAGAACTTAGACTCGTTAGAGGACTGACTTGTGTTCGAGAATCTATTCATACATAGTGTACTCTGCAGTCTGCTACCAGTGCCTGTGCTTGTTTATTGATTCGTGTTCTCGGCTGCATTAGGAAGATTTATGACCATTTGGTTTGATGTTGGCAAGGCCGAGTGAAGCGAATACCCTGGTGACGGTTCTTCCTGCATTCGTCAATCAAGGGCAATCAGACATGCATGATCTGAGGTTTTTATGACATGGACAGCTTCTTCAATAAAGTTGAAATACAGGCGTGTTTATATCTTGTTCAGTTCTGGAAGGAGTGGAGCCTGGTCCGGGAGCAAGCATGATGTCAAGGGGAAACAATCAAGCATCGGACAAAGTGATTACGCAGAGTTACTTTTAGCACTTGGGCGAGGCTGATTGTTTTCCAATATCCGCGCATTCCCACCAATCTCCTTTTACAATTAGCGCTTTCTGGCAACAGGAACCTTTTTATAGTTCTTAGAACCATTGGAGGAAGTTATAAACATAAAACATAGTTCTCAGAACAGGCGGCTTTAGCGCAGGTACTCTTCCTGCACAGGAGGAACCAGGAGTGAAGTAAGTATCCAGAGATCGGTCCAGACGTAGAAAGGTCAAAAGGTCCAGCACCTTCTGACCAATCAGATTGGAGAATTCACATCTAGGAAGAATATGGCGAAATTGCACATGAGTGTTTTCAAGTGGTCTGGTAGGGCATGTGAAGAATCTTAGCCCAGTCAGGGGGCCAGCCAGAGGAGAATCTCGGTGATGCTCCTCCTAGGCGGATGAGTAGATTTATTTGGTATATGTGATCGAGATGTCCCTGATGTTAAATTACTGACATTGAAACAGTGACACAATACGTTTCTCCGTCTCGCCAGGTAAACAGGACATGCCTCATTCCTTCTTCATGCAGAGTCTCATACAGCTCAACCTTTCACACTTGCTATTAATCCACTATGAAGTGGAGCTATACTTGATGTTTGTTGAAGGCTTATTATCTTCGAAGACTTCGGATTGTTTCCACTATTCATGACCTTTGTGCCATGTGCTTCATTCATGATACAACATGCACGCCTGGAACTGCTGTTCAACTGCCATTATATTTAACCCAGCTGCTGTTTAACCCTTTGGGAACCAGGTTACCAATCCAGAAACTGGCTCCAAATTAGTAGCCACGGTGTCACATATTTAAGGAATAAATTGGAAATATGAGGCCAAAAAATCAACAAATGGTAGGTGGGGTGAAGCTGGACGGCGTTATAATTACCACCCCAAGTGGTAACAATCAGATCATATACGTTTTTCCAATACAGGGAGTGTTTTGTACCTTAAAATATTATACCAAAGATCACAGTGTTTTAAAATTATAGCACGGGTGTCAAACTAATTTTCACCGAAAACCACGTCACAAAATTTCTAGGTCATCAAGGGCCGAATAATGATCGGGGGGTGATTTAGTTGCGGAATTTTTCCTCTTTTTCTTTTTTCAGTTTCCTTTTCTGACCACACTTGACAGCGATTAGCTAGCATGCAATTTTTCTTGAGTTATGATTGACTCGCTGTTTATTTGGTTGCTGCCACCTAGTGGAAGGATGATGAATTAGGTTTCATGGTAATGGTCGATGCAAAGAATGTATGATAATCATATTCTTTAAAAGCTCTCGTGGGCCACATCAAATGAGTTGGCGGGCCGGATTTGGCGCACAGGCCTTGAGATTGACACCTGTGGCTTATCCACCTTACACCTTGTGTTAACCAGCTATTAGCAGTCTTCCCACACCAGCTCCTCTTTTTACTTTTTACTTTAAAGGGCTCGCAAATCCCTGGTAGCCCTTCGGGCAAGCATTCTTCATACTTTGGTAGTCCGAAAAAGAAATTAATTATCCCAAATAAAAAAAGACAAGTTCTTCATAAAGAAAGTTATGTATCATCAAAAGACCCAATCAAAACCAGCTAATTTTATAAATATTCGCACGCAGACATTAACGAATGGTTTAATTGCCCATACAACTTCTTATTACTTAGCAACAATAAATAACTGAAGTGAAAATTACTCCATTACACATTACAGCAGCACCAAACTGGAAGGCAGAAGAGAGGGGATGCAAACTCATGATATACTGTACAAACCCACAGGAGAAAACCACACTCTTGGATTTCTCTCTGTGGCTCTGACACAACCCAGTGACACTACTTTTCGTGTTAACGCATCACAAATATAACCCTTTTGTTCTGTGATTGTATTTGCTTCAAATAGCAATTAGGAGCATAAAGAAGGAGAATAAAGGAGGGAATATATTCATTTCAGCTGGAGTATAATATCAGGTTGCTGGTCGTGGAGGGCGGTGTTACACTCTGGTAGCCCAGTAGGAAAGGTTAGTAGCCCTGGGATGTCGGGATCCTAAGTTTGCGAGACTTGTTTTTATTAAAAACACAGAGTGTACGATGTTGTCCTCTCCGCTGACACTGGAGATTCCTTCCAAAGACAATGTCGCTATATCACCAGTTTTTGAATCCATTTTAATTATATTGCACGTCTATGGTGCAAGTTCCGGCGAAAATTGTGACTAAAAACTTTAGCGTCAACTTTAAACTCTTAGGGGGTGATCACACTGGACATGCGACAGGAGAGCGACTGATGCGAATGGCAATTTGCGGCTGTCGGTTGTCATTTTCAAAGGGTTCTCAAATTTTGTCACACGGCATTCGCACCATGGCGTTTTGGTCACCTGGTGCATGAACTCATTGCAAAAAGATTTCAAACGTATAAAATTTTATGCGAAAGTTGCAAAACGAGGCTCTGACGCGGAGTAGTCTCAAACTCTTCTCAAACAGTCCGGACATGTCGCGAGAAGGTTGCAAAGTTGTCGTTTTGCTCGCAAATTATTCGCTTTTTGTTCGTAAGGAAAAGCGACAAGTTGGAGACTTCTTGATGCGAATTAAAAAATTCGGGAAAAAAATCACAATAAAATCAATTTGCATCACTCGCTTTTCTGTCGCACCTCTGGTGTGATCACCCCTTTAGAAATACTGACCTGTCCAAATGTATACATCATTTATTAACTGTAAATGAAGCTATATTCACTTTTTAAAAATAGAAACGTCTGAACTACTGCCAAAATTGCTGTTTTTGAACTCGAACCACCTTCTGACCAATCAGAATCCAGGACTTGGCAGTGCCGTTGTACAAAAGGGCAGGATTCATATTTCTGAATATCTGAATAATTTTGTGTCAAATCTATACCATGGGACAGGTTCTTTCTGATCTTTCAAAGCTAAGAACACATTTCAGAGTGCTCACGCTAACTCATGTCACTTATCTCGCACTGTCGTCGATGACTGTCCAACATAACAGCCTGCCATGTTATCACTGTTACTGTCAGACCTCAGTATATCACTTAATAGTCATAATTGAGCTCCAGATCTGGATTTTGAACCAAAAATCTGTCCAGTAGGAGAGAAATCTATTCATGTCTCTGTGTTGCCTTCAGTAACCTTGTGGCTGGTTACGTAAATGTCTAACGGCTATTTTGTGTCACTAAATTGTAAACCCAACACCCCTCCCCCGACTCCTCATGCCCCGTCACAACCCAAAATTGAGTTCTTGACTCAACCGTTCATCCCCACGTGCTGTTTTTAGACGCACCATGAGGCATGTGTCATTCCAGAAATTTCTAGCTGGAAATTTCTCTCCATTGAGTCAGCAAGTCCTTCACTCCATAATGACACTGAGTCGTCCTGAATGGAAATAAAAGCCCGAGACGCAGTTGCGTCATCATGACCACAGTGACCAAAGAGCTCATTTCTAAAAGAACCAAAATACAGCGTGGAATTTATATATATATATATATATATGTATATTTTAGACGATTGGGTGGCAAAGCTCTCAGCAACAAACAAATAAGTGCTTAGATGTGAAAGGTAAAATGTTTTGTTGTTCACATACGCAGAATAACGTCTATTAATGCTGTATATGGCACAGGAACGGTGCAATCGGATTGGTTCGCTATCTCAGGAACTCGGGGGGGGGGGGGGGGTTGGATGGTTGAATAAAAATGGTGGACAAAAAAAACGTACAGTTTTGCGATGGTCACTGATTCTGATATCCTGGAAAAGTAACAAAATTCCGTCTCAGAAACGCGAAGAAAGCTACAAACTCGGTCGGTTACATTTTTCAAGGTAAGGAAATAATAATAATCGATCAAAAAATGAGAATAGTAATAAAATTAGATTTATTTTTCTTGTCTCATGTCTCCCATGTAGTATCTACTAAAATAATGATTCGCCTCGATGTTCCATCTCAGGGCCTATTCAGCAATATCCACCTCGTGTTCAACAAAGAATTGTTTACGCACTGCAGAAAATGCTAACTAGAAAGAAGCCAGGTTTTCTTTAAACTGGTAGAAATCTCTTGCATCAAAAAAAAAAAAAAGTCTGCCCACGTCATGCAGAAGAATTTTTTTCTTTGAAGAATTCTTTAACGTAAAATCTAATTCTGTCCAGTGAAAAATTTAAAACTAGATAAAATTCCGAAATACAATCTTTAAAACTGGGAAATTTCGGCTTGGAATTTTTGGCTGCTAACACAAGTTTCTGGGGTAAATTCACCTAAATTGAGTAAGGTAAAGTCTGTTGGGCGTTTACACTCAAGCCTAGTGGCTCATCAGGCTGGAGTTTATCCCCGGTTTCTGTAACATCAAGCATCTAGGAGTTCAACTCCTCCTGGATGGGATTCTAATCCATCGCTGGTTCCCTTCCCAGAATTTTTTACTGGTACCCCTTTATACTGCTGGGTGGACTGAGGCACACTTGTGGTTAAGACCTTGCCCAGGGGTCTTGGCACAGTGGGGGTCTAAACGGGGATTGGAACCCACAACCTCTCAATCATGAGACCAGCACCCTAACCACTACACCGGCCCCAACATAAATAGAGTAAATGTGTAAGTTAAGAATTTTATCGTTAAAAGGTTTTATATGAAGAAAGTACAGGGCAACACTGGGCGAAGACGGTGTACACCCTGAACAGCTCTCCAGGCCGTCACAGGACAACACACACAACCATTCACACTCACTTTCACACCGAGGGGCAATTTGGAACAGCCGGTTAGCCTAATGTGCATGTCTTTGGACTGTAGGAGGAAACCAGAGTACTTGGAGGAAGCCCATGCAAGCACGGAGAGAACATGCAAACTCCACATGGAAACAGGAACTCAAAGGACCTCGTGCGGTGAGACGGATGTGCTACCGTGCCACCTAGTACGGATGGCTTGATTCTTAAAATAAGGAGGAGGAATCAGGTTGTGATGTGGCGCATTGATAAACTTTGCTCAAAAGTATGAATATATCTTAAAATAATTTAGCTTTTCTTACAAAAAAACAGTATCTTTTTGTTTTTTTTGGACCAAAATTTGGTGAAAAACGTAGAATTTTTCCCCTTTTTAAAAAAATTATTTGTTTGCGGTGCACGTTTGCATTCTGCTTGTCCTCAGGGTTTTTTATTTATTTATTTATTTTTTGCTGGCACTGAAAGACCTCACGTTTTGCATGATGATTTATTTCTTATCTAAAAAAGAAAAACCCAAAAGTAATCCTGTGTTGTTGCTGCATCCTCCTGTGGCTCTGAACTGGCATTTAATGCGTCAGAGTAAAAAAAAAAAAAATAGTCCGAAGAGAGAATCTATGCAGCACTCTTCACTGCAGCAAACCTTGTGGAGCTGTTACAGGGCGAGACAGTGCTTCTGTGTGTGTGTGTGTGTGTGTGTGTGTGTGTGTGTGTACGCACACACACACCCACCCACCTGTACGCCTGGACTGCAGACTTTTGCCGCGGTTCTGCATTAAAGCACAGTGCCTGCCTGTTGCTTAGGAACCAGAGGCTCTTAGTTTTGCTGAAGATGAGAAGAGAAGAGATGAGGACAGGAATTTAAAAAGAGAGAGAGATGGAAGAAAAAAAGAAAGAAAGAAAAGGAACACATTAGAGAAAGACTCTGATCTGGTTTCTACCGTACAGCTTCGGAACGCTTCGAAATGCTGCTCTATTTCGCAGGTTACCTGGCATCCGCCTCATATATCATAATATACACCCTCCCCCTCCTCCATTCCAACACCCCCCCCCCCCTCCATTCTGACAAACAGATTGGGTCTACAAGCCTAAACAATGTTCCCGAAGACAAAATAAAAGTCATTTTGCTGAGAAAACGTTGACTGGTGTGTGTTGGGAAACAGAACGAGGGATTAACCCGAGCCAAATGGGATGTTTGGGAACTGCACATCAGATCAGCATGCAGAAATCGTTTTGTCTCTCGGAGTTTTTGGAAATCCTCCCCAAAAAAAAAAAAAAAAAAAGTCAGTTTATCGCCGAATAAAGAACCCATTGCCAGGGTTTTAGTATATTACACATTGTTATGGTTCTTTTTTTTTGTAGCGTTGGCGGACTAATCTACTAATGCGCATGTCATTCCAAGCCCACGGTTTATCATTTCGCTCAGACGGTGGTGGAATTGCATCAGACCTGTCAATCTTGACATATTTTGTGTACAAGCTTCGCAATTTAACATGCCGGAACTCCAAAAGAAAACATCCTATCGTCTCATTCAGTTATTCATTTGCCGAACCGCTTAATCCTACTACAGTCGCGGGGAGACTGGAGCCTATCTCAGCCAACACCGGGAAAGGTGAGGTGCACCCTGAAGAGTTTGCCAATTCAATGTAGGGCCAACACACACCCACACACAACCATTCCCACTCAGGCGATTAGCCTAATGTGCATGTCTTTGGACTGTGGGAGGAAACCGGAGTACTCGGAGGAAACCCAGGCAAGCACGGGGAGAACATGCAAACTCCACACCGAAACAGTTCAGACAGTTTCGTCCGAAGTGTAAAAATGCAACTCAGCTGGGTGGATTTGGTGCCGCATTATCCCTGGAAGGAAAGACTTTTAAGCACACGTTGATTCTCAGTGTACAGGGGGGGGGGGGGGGGGGGGGGGGGGGGGGGGGGGGGGGGGGGGGGGGGGGGGGGGGGGGGGGGGGGGGGGGG
>JBCNYH010000001.1:72468018-72484274 GCA_039654325.1 Tandanus tandanus
GTGTGTGTGTGTGTGTGTGTGTGTGTGTGTGTGTGTGTGTGTGTGTGTGTGTGTGTGTGTGTGTGTGTGTTGGGGGACGACGACATGTTTAATATATGCAGCATGTATAAAAGCTGTAGGCGACGGTGGGATTAGTATTCACTTTACCGCCTGTCATGCACCGTTCTGGCATCAGGAAAGCGAGCGGGTCTCAGGTCCGGCTGTGACGTCGGTTGCCCCACGGCTCCGCTCCCTTCCACAGAGTTTTAGCCGGATCTCTTCCTCTCATCCAAATCCCTGTCTTGATTCCCGGCCTGCCATCTGTAGAGGATGCCTGTGTGCCTGTAACGAGATGGCCTGACCAGGAGCCGTGCCAAGAGCGAGGGGATACACCTGTAGATCCACCCGGAGGTCAGACTGACAAGCGCCTGTGTAGGTCATTACAGTAGAAAACAACATGTTACCAAGACCTTCTTTCTGACCAATCAGAACAGAGTATTCTGTGAATAAATCTCAAGGTCTTAAATAGATACACTAATGTGGAATCAATGGGATTTTTGGATGCTTTTTTTGAAGAGTTGAGGGTCCACTTGAGACAGAGGAACACTCTCGCACACTCTCGCGTACAGCACAAAGGGCTCGTCCGCTGAGAAAATCCCGTTTTAGATGCTGATGTGTCGCTGATGGATTCTTTCCTCCCTGTGTAATGCACAGCTGTACTCTCTTGGCATGACGGTGTGTGTGTGTGTGTGTGTGTGTGTGTGTGTGTGTGTGTGTGTGTGTGTGTGTGTGTGTGTGTGGAACACAGTGGTTTCCCAGTTAAAAAGCCGGCGCCATCAGTTTTAAACTCGTTCTTTCACTAAGAATTGCTTCTAAAATTAAAAATGATCATTTTTTTATCATTTCGCTGTGCCTTTTGGTCAAAAAAAAAAAATAATTCTTTCTTACATCAATAGAATAATGGGGACACCAGCCTATCACAGAAGTCTTCGAGCTCAGGTATGCAGAAGAGGGTAGATAGTCCTCCATGTTTCTTGGTTCTGCGTTTGTTTTTGGGCTTTTGTTGAGGCGTAAGTTTACTAATGCTAATCAGTAGCATTAAATCACCCCCCACCACCCCACCTGTGTGTAAGTGCACAGTTATGTGTGTGTGTGTGTTTTTGTCTCTTTCTTTCCTGTCCGTGTTGGTTGGGATGTTGAGTGTCTCTTCTTGTCGCGTGTCTCTTCTTGCTAATGGACTTGGACAAGCAGGGAAGGGGCACGACGAGCACCCAAGATTATAATTCAAGACACACACACCGTGGCTTTCATCATTCCATTTTTATGTAACGGTGGCATGTTGCCCAGTCCCGTCTTGTGACCCGAGATTGAGGATGGAATCATTACATTTTACATTAAGAATGACATGCCAATTGAGTGGCGCCATAATTTGTTTATTTATTATTATTATTATATATATATTTTTGCAGTAACCTTTACTTCGAATGTATACCTGGCAACCATGGTTTCCAGGTTGCCAGGATTTGGCAACAATCCCAAAAGTCTAACACATTTTCCTTTACATTTATGGCATTTAACAGACACCCTTATCCAGAGTGACTTACATTTATAATTTTTTTATACAAATGAGCAATTATAGGTTAAGGGTCTTGCTCAAGGACCCGACAGTGGCAGGTTGGTGGTATTGGGGCTTGAACTGCGCACCTTCAGATAAGTAATCCAGAGCCTTAACCACTGAGCCACCACGCCCATTGCACCCACATTCCAAAAACTCCTGGAATGAACCATGAAAAAAGTGTCACATTTTTCATTTCTTTTCTTTTTTTGACATCAGGAAACATTTCTAATACCCAGATATTATCCACTGCATAGTCACCATGTCCTTCTCCGAATCTTTGTAGTTGAAAAGACGGCGGTGGTTCTCGAAATCTGAAATCTACACCCCCTTTGTGCTTGCGTGGTCCATTTTAGTTTTCGTCAACGTTTATTAGATTTAAAATAAAGTCTTGGCTGATATGGAGGTTTTTTTTATGTAAACAGGCCAGTTTTGTGTAAAAAGCCTTACCCTGGTGTATTTTTTATTTATTGCCCTGTCCGCTGTTCCTCCTCCACTCAAAATATTATTAGAGCGAATGTGGGGCAGCGTGATTCTCACCCCAGTGGGCTTTGATGCAGTTCCTGTTTTTGACCACTAGGTGCAACTCTACGTGGCTGAGCGCTGATGTGATGCATTTGAGCAGATCAGTTGTAGAAATATCAGTTTAAATCTGTTCAAAAATCTTTTCTTTTAAATCACTGTTCACTCGAAAAAGGTAATTTAGCGATTCAGCAGAATTTAAAAATGCACTTGTTTAGAATTTGCCTGCAAAATGGTTCTTGTCCACAGCACCAAAAATGTGGCTGTACAGCGTCCATAATATAAGTAAATAAATAAATAAATAAACTACAGTATGTATATTTATTTAAGTTTTCCCCCAAAGTTTTGTCGTTTCCAGGGGTTGGAAAGGGAAGGAAAGCGGGATGCGTGGATGTTTTAATCTCGTCACGTCTGAGCAACGGCGTGAGCATTTTTGTTTTTTTTTTCTTTTTTGTTTTTCCCAACCAGAGGCATTGTGAGAATACAAGACTTAGTTCCTTCCTTTTGGGCAAACAAGCAATAAATAAATAAATAAATAAAAGAAAAGAAAAGGAATAAAATTAGGCGGATGTGTAAATATATAAATAAATAACTGCAATGTAATTAAAAAAAAAAAAAAAAAAAAAGAGGCAAAACCGTTCAGACATACAAGAGCACTGTGGGTTGCCAAGGCAACAGGCAGCCTGCTGCAGGGAGGAAGAAAGAGGGAGGTAGTGGGCAGGATGTGTACACACACACACACACACACACACACACAGAGAGAACTCCATCCAACATGCATAAGCACTGGATGCTACACAGCGAATGGTGGTTTGTGATTATGAAATTTACCCCGACCAATTATTGCACTCGTATCTAATACAGTGCCGCGCATAAGTACCCCCATCACACGCACTTTTCCACATTCTGTATTATTACAACCTGAAAGCGAAACATCTTAATACGGAATGCGAAACATCTTAATACGGGCGGAGCTTCTGAGCTTCTGGCCGTCAAGATCAAACATCAGCAATCTTTCTTCAGAATCCATGACGGCACCTTTAACCGAAAGACTCGGTTACTCCGCGACGTCAGTCGGCGTGTCCCTGCTGACGCAGGTGGAGGGGAAACTGTTTGCGATGCATTTTTCGGCTGAAATCTTCCTCTCTCACGGCAATGAACCTCTAATTGTACCACGACTGTTTCGCTCACTCCTCTTCTTCTGATGACGTTTAATAGTCCGTAATCCGTACGCTGTGTGGTGATCGTAGCCTTCTGAAAGACGATGGAAGGAGTCTCCGGTGTCAGCTCTTATAACAGACTGACGGAAGTGTTTCACAGTAACGTGATAGTTTATTGTCTTATTGTTTTCCATAACATTATTAAGGATTATAATATGATGCGGAGGACGCCGCAGGAACGAATAATGCAAACAGATTGGACATTACTTCCTTTATTATAAGGCTCATTGGTTCGACTTGACTCAAACTGAAAGCCTTGATTTGACTTGGAGGGGCAGCTCGGGCTGCATCGTCCTCCTCCGCCGCCTCCTCCTCATCATCATCATGACAGAACTGATCCTCATGAATGAGCGTGAACATGGTTTCTGATGACCGTGTTGCTCTTTCCCACCACCTCGCAGTCACATAAAAGGCTTTTTCCGAGCAGTGCCTGAGCTGATCCACGCCTTTTAAAGTGGGCTCCAGGGAACTCCCAGGGGTCGGTGAAGCATCGCCGGAGGGAGTATGTCTTTGTATTTTGTTACAGTGGTGAAAATCACAAGCGATATCAAATAGCATGTTATATCACGTAGGGGTTTAAGCAACAAAGTGAAAGCGTTCAGGAATACAAAGCTGTTCTATTTCTATTCTAAAAAAAAATCATACCATGTTCAGGAAAGAGATTCGTACTGACCAGATTTTTATATATATTTAAGTTAAAGTGCTCTCTTCCTTACAAAAGGTGTGCCAGTTAACTACAGGCAGAGTCTACAGGGAATTGCAAATTTGTAACTTCGTAAAAGTAAATAAAATGTTGTTTATAATATTATTATAGATTATATATATATATATATTGTATGTTGGTTATATATTATAATATTATTATGGGTTATATATATATTGTGTATATATATATATATTGTGTATATATATATATATTGTATATGTTGGTTATATATTATAATATTATTATGGGTTTTATATATTGTATATGTTGGTTATATGTTATTATAATATTATGGGTTTTATATATATATATTGTATATGTTGGTTATATATTATAATATTATTATGGAATGATTGATTGATAGGTGTTTCGTGCAACAGAATTTTTGAATCGAAAATGTAGCCATGGTTACCCGTCACTACTCCTGATACCTCGAAATTACTTGAATAAGAGCACTGCATGAGCTAAATGTATCAAATACAGTTTTGGTTGTAGTTTCTCAGGTACAACATAAAAATTTTTTTTTTAAAAACCCAAAAACCTTAACCTAGGTGTAGTTTCGGTCATAGTCGCTGAGGTAAGAAATTAAAAAACTTGAGCTCGATGTAGTTTTTGTTGTAGTTCTTCAGGCACAAAATCCCCCAAAAGTTCCAGCTAGATGTAGTTTTGGTTGTAGTTGCACAGGTACAAAATATTTGTGAAGTATTGGCTATATGTAGCTTTAATGATTCTTGCTTAGGAACAATGAGGCAGAGCTTTTAGGATTTGATTTAATGACAATGACAAAATGCTCCTAAACAAAAAAGAAGAATATCGGATCTGTAAACTTCAACTTTACCACAACAGCCAGGAAAACAGTCAGAGGCTAAGTCTAAAAAGTCAACATGAGCCTTGAAGTGCAGATCTGCTGTACCCGTTTCTCAAGAAGACAGCACGAACTTCCGAAATCCGGAACGATGCCGACGAAACCGTTTCAGGACTGAACGGAGCAAAGCGCTTTTTAATGGCCGCTGTACGTTCGCGCCCTTGAGCTTCCGAATGAATTCACGGATATATACACACAGAACACGAGCTGCGTCTCCGAGGGAGATGTTTTCCAACAAATGATATGATCGGTCATTGGAAAGTGTCCAAGAGGAGGACAAAAGAACATTCGGGATGGGGGGGCGTGCTTGGTAGTGGTTCGGGGGGGAATAAAAAAAACGGCGACGAGGAAAACACGATTGCACGCTTTAGTGTTGAATTCGGAGACGGTGGCAAATGGAACTCCCTCAAGTACCTCTGTTTACACGTTTAAGCATTTGCTGAAGCATCAAATCACTTCCAGCGATGAATGGCCCTTCACTTTTCAAGGGCCTGCTTTTGCCTCTGATAAATGATATTTTTGGACGGAGACATAATGTGTGTTTATATTATATAAAAAGACTCTGCAGTAATGCTGACATCTCCTGGGGGTCGCTTATACTAATAGCCTCTTGCTCTTTATTTAGAACAGTAGCGCAATGTTTATAGATTAGCTTACAGCTCGGGAGTTTGGGAAAACTCTCCAACGTTTAGCTGGCGATTAAAATCGATACTGCATCATGTTTAGGGGAGTCAAAAAAATAATAATTCATTCTATTTTTGTGTGTGAGCAAAAATTCTAGCTTTCTCACTGAATAAAATGTATATTTAATGAAAATATTTAAAGAAAATGGCATTTCCATTACAACCCCTTATTCCTTATACACATGCGTATACCTGACTGATACCTGTTCACTTGGACCTTAATTTAATGATATACGCGCAAAATGTTAATGTCACTATGTTCACTTGCGCAACAACAGCTATAAACTTTCTTCCTAGTTCATTTGTAGACAATCCTGTTCTCTCACCCACTCATTTGTCGAACTGCTTAATCCTATCGGGTAGCAGGGAGGCTGGAACTGCACTGGGAACTGGGCGAAGGCCGGGTACACCCTGATCAGCTCGCGAGGCCGTTGCAGGGCCGACACACACACACAACCATTCGCACTCACACCTAAAGGCAGTTTGGAGCACCCAGTTAGCCAAATGTGCATGTCTTTGGACTGTGGAAGAAAACCGGAATCCCCGGAGGGAACCCATGCAAGCATGGGGAGAACGTGCAAACTCCACACAGAAATCCGAAACAGAACTGCTGTGAGGTAGACGTGCTAACCGCTATTCGCCCCATTCTTGTTCTTCGAAGACAATAAAATTTAAAAACAAAAAAAAACACAGCTAATGTTAAACTTCTTGGTAAAAGTTACAGCTTTGATTCTGGTACTGGAGACTCCTTCCTTAAATGTTACTCTGTTTATTTGGAATTTCTGTTGTACGTTTTTACAATCACGACAACAGCCAGCAACAATTCTAAGAGCACTTCCTGACCAATCAGAATTAAGAATTAAGAAATGCAAGTCAGATGAATTAAGGATGCTGTCTGTAATTGTGGTGACCTTCGCTAATGAATGCTGTAGTTTTTTCAAATCCGTATTCACGTTTTTAATCCCGTTCCACGATACAGAACAATTCTCGGCGTGATGAAAAGGCTCGGTGCGCCAGATTAAACATGAGCATCTCCAGGAGCCTTCCAATCGATCCGACACATCAGCGTTCCCTTAAACAGGCCGAGAGAAAGAGCGTGAGATATCCCCGTGCGACGTGTTTGTACATGCGGACAGAAATAGATGCTATGTGCTCTGGCGCGCGTAGCAACTGTTGTTCTGTACGTGGGCAGAGCTTATGTTGGGATTTATCCTGGCTTCCTGCGTTTATTGTGGCGTGGAGAAGCTCGAGCACGGGGCTAAACTTGGATTAGCTCTTCACGTACTTTCCCCCAGCTGCCGTTTATTTATTTATTTTTTTTTTTTGCGTGTCACGGTGTTATTGTTTTCTTCTCCCAGGTGTCACTGTCTCCCTTGATGAAGGTGTAATTCAGGGATGGTAACACATTCCACTTAAAAACCGCTAAAAAAAAGCGCTAATCTTTTCCTTTCAGGCTTAACGAATAATTATAATAATAAAAAAAACACCTTTGTAAACAAAAATGTCTTTTTTTTTTTTTTTTTTAAACTCCCTAGCTTGACCTGCCTTTGCCCAGGAAGTCATTGCATCGGGGAGTCCTGGAGTGTCACGGTTTATATTTAGCGGATCCACTGTCGCGGTTGATAATGAGGGTTTGAGTGAGCGTGAGATGAGGGAAGTAGGTAGTCCAGTTGCCTGCTGATGGAATTAATAAGGTCTTACTTCACCTGCCTCTATATTTAGTCCAGGAAGGTGTGTGTGTGTGTGTGTGTGTGTGTGTGTGTGTGTGTGTGTGTGTGTGTGTGTGTGTGTGTGTGCACGTGTGTGAAAAAGAGTGTGGGAGGTGTTGGATTCGAGCACTCGCTGTAGCAACACTGTGAGGATCGCTGAAAACACCACCGTTCAGAAGAGCTCGGAGAACCAGCAAAAGGAAAAACAAGAATCAGGAACTCATTACACTTGATACACTGAAACGTCCAATTGATCTCAGCGTGCTATTGGTTAATAAACAAACAAACAAACAAACAAAAAAAACCATGGACTAGCGCAAAATGTTTAATTGTTTGGTGTCAGTTGTGTGTAGGAATGCTCAAAATCCTGAATGAACATGAACCAGAACTCTCTATTCTGATTGGTCAAAAGGTGTTGGTCCGGTACTTCCAGACAATCACAGGGTTAAATTTCTGCGTTTGTTCTAATACATCGTCATTTCCGTTAAGTGTCATTTCAGGTTCGAATCCAGGTAGATGCCGCAGCCATCTGAGTCCGTGGGAACTAATTGGTCAAGGGACGGCATACACACACCCCCCTGTCACTCACAGCGATCGCCAGCCAATCATGGGCGTCTGTGAGCTCATTCGCATTAGGGGCGGATAACTCTTTCCCTCCGAATCTTTTAAGCTGCCCCTGCAAGCGGTTCGTAAAAGATGCAGGTGGCAGCATTGCGTGCGCATGCTTGCGCTCCTCCCTGGTTGGTGGAGGTCGTAATGTGATGGGGAGGTCCCTATATGTCTCAGAGCAAGTCAGGTTCTCAGCGAGGGTGTTTGTGGGTGGAGTCTGCATGTTCTCCCTGTGCTTGCGTGGGTTTCCTCCGGGTAGTCCGGTTTCCTCCCACAGTCCAAAGACATGCACATTAGGATAATTGGCGGTTCCAGATTGCCCCTGGGTATGAGTGTGAGTGTAAATGGTTGTGTGTTGGTCTGCGATGGATTGGTTGGGGGGGGGGGGGGGGGGGGGGGGGGGGGGGGTGTCCCTGGGTAGGGGGGGGGGGGGAAAGGGGTGTGTGTTGGTTTGGGGGGGGGTGGGGGGGCCCCCCCCCCCCCCCCCCCCACTTATAAAATGCATTGCTTTGTATCTTTTCCTCCTTGAAGCACAAAGTCATAGGAAACCTTCTATAATGTTTAGCGAGCCAGTGGCTAGCTCAAGGCTGCTGTGGTAATTTCTATTCCAGACTTTAAAAGTGGAGTCTCGGTGTCTTACCGTGGTCCACATGGGATTCTGCAAGGATGATCACCAAGCCTTCTATTCCACCGAACACAACCGGTT
The DNA here is from genome assembly GCA_039654325.1 of Tandanus tandanus. Lineage (NCBI taxonomy): Eukaryota > Metazoa > Chordata > Actinopteri > Siluriformes > Plotosidae > Tandanus > Tandanus tandanus. Next base: position 72,476,633 of record JBCNYH010000001.1, read on the forward strand.
GGGAATTGGAACGAGACGAGAGGAGGAACATAATTACCACAGCTGAGCGTCATCCAATTTGCAAGGCGCTCCCAGTCCCTGTCCCAGCATGGTCTGTGGTGCTTGTATCCCCAACACCTGCGCTGTCCCAAAACCACCGGCTGTTTAACGCTTTATCGACTCGGCTGATTCACTGAAGCGACTTTATCAAGTCCCGAAGACACCACAAACTTTTATTGGCCTGGACTTTCTGATCATCTGCTATTGAAATTTACATAATCATCTGAGCGGCAGCGCTGTTTGACATCCGTTTAATTTCGTTATGAAATTATTATGCAGACGTGATGCTGTGAGAGCATGTTGATGCTATTTTTGGTCATTCCTGCTGATTACACCACAGTGTTGTCGAATTCCCAGTTGTGATTGGCCGACTTTTGGCTGCAATTCACGTCGCGCGTTTATATTCACACGCTAGCTATCCTACTTTATCTTTTCCACGTGTAAGTACAGGGTTAGCTTTCGGACTTTCTGTCAGCGCTTCATCACTGAGACATTAGGAATGGGTACAGCTATGCGACGTCGTTGTTGGAATTCTCAAACCTGATTGGTCAGAAGCTGTTGATTAATTTTAATTTTCTAAGACAGAAGCTCACTGGGTGTATGTTGTTGCCGTCGTAACAACTTGCACATAAACAGAACTGATCCAGAAACAGTTTAGTTTCCAGAGCTGTACCAGAAATTTTCTGTGGTAAATATTTTGAAAATATTCCAAGTTGCAAATGGGAATTTCTGTGGGAAATAACGGGAATATATAGGAATTATCGGGAATTACCTGGAAATTTTGGTATCATATATATATATATATATATATATATATAGATAGATAGATAGATAGATAATTCTAATACAAATTTTAAAAAATTACAATTTTGTGTTTAATTGATTTATTATTATTATTATTATTATTATTTTATTAGTACAGTGCAAGGTAGAATTTCAACTATGTTTGCATTAAATTGAGTTATTGTAACCAAGATAATGTTTCAAGTTGGTTGGTACATTGAAATTCCCTGTTATATGCCAACCTGCAAATTCCCAGTTTATTCCTGGTAATTCCAACTAAAAAAAAAAAAAAAAAAAACCTTATCAGAATTGATTGAGATTGGACCAAACATAAACCGGACTCAATAATACACGAGAGCTTTCACTTACGCTAGTCGTAGTAATGGAACCCAAAGTATTATTTATCGGGATTTAAAAAAAACCCAGTCGAGATGAAGATCTTTTCAACTCCAGTCCAGATTAGATAATGAGGACACAGAAGGTCAAAAACTGAGACTTATTTTTTGTATTCTGTTGTCCATCTGGTATTAAACTCAACACAAGGCCGTGAACCTTCCAGCTCAAAATGGCTAATTGTCACAAATACTCGCTTTCACTTTGACGAAGGAGCGAGGAGGGGTGCAGTAAGCTACAACACTAGATTTTGGTGGAGGTTACCTACACATTCTTCACCTCCTTTCATCATTTTTACCTTCTTTTAAAAGCTGTAGTTCACAATCCTTCAGGCTACGTAGCGTCATGTTAGCACGCTCGCCAGCCAGATTTTGTTTAAAGAAGGGACCGTTATTCATTTAACTGATGGTGCCTTCATCACCTTATCAGCAACTACATGTTGCTATAGAAACATAATTACTGCATTGAAGTATACACTATGTATATCTGCTTTGCACATGCAGCTCAAGTCTGCTGTTCTAGGACATAGATCAACGCCTTCTGACCAATCAGATGGCGGGATAGACAAAAACAAGCACGCTCCTGAACACGTTCCTGACATCACTCCAATTACCGAAATAATCCAAAATATGATCTTCTGGTCTCTGACACCATGCGCGGTTTGCTTAGCGGTTTAATAACACAGCGCGGTATTGAGCTGAACGGTGGTTAGCGCTGCGGGTAACACCAGCAAAAAGAGAAAGAACAGAGCTTCCATTTGCTAAATATTCAGCGCTTCCCAGGCAGCGTGGAGATAATGGCAGGTCACGGAGCTAAGCTCGTGTCACAGAGCAGAACGCTTTTCTCGTCTGGCCTGTGATTAAAAGCAATTAAGGAGCTCGGGGGTTAGTGAGCAGAGACCAATTTAGCTTCTCCAACCCTGCTTTGAGGTGGCAAAAAGGGGCATACGTGAAATCCGTTTCTAAAGGTGTTACAAGACCTGTCGTAATGAGTAAAGTGACTTGGAATTGTGCGAAAACAAAGATCGATCTTAATTGCTTCACACAGCTGGATAGAATGAGGAAGACGTTACCAGCGCAGTTGAATCAGAATTTTTTTAACTACATGATACGACGGAACCGATCCGACTTCTTAAACTTGTCATTCTAGAAAAAAAACAAAAAAAAACCCCCACGCATTTTATGGGTTGAAAGTGGCTCTTACCACCGTCGTAGAGTCGGCCGTTTGGTACTTCTCTATGTAATTAAATGGTTTGATAACTGCACATCCTGAAGGTGGCAGCAGAGTGGTGTAGTGGCCAGCACATCTGCCTCACTAGAAGAAGAAGGTCCTGGGTTCCAGTCCCGGGCTCAGAGGGCATTTCTGTGTCGACTTTGCATGTTCTCCCCGTGCTTGCACGAGTTTCCTCCTACAGTCCAAAGACATGCCCATTAGGCTAATTGCCTCTTCCAGATTGCCCCAGGTGTGAGTATGACTGTAAATGGTTGTGTGTGTGTGTGTGTGTGTGTGTGTGTGTGTGTGTGTGTGTGTGTAATGGATTGGCTGCCTTCCCCCAGAGTCGACTAAGACAGACTCCAGCCTCGCTGGCAAGTAGAGGGAAATTTTCTTCGGCCAAAGTTCCACAGAGTGTCGTGTCCTTGCTTTTAATTTTGTATGGTCAAGGTCAAAGGTCAAGGTAAGAGCAAGGTTGCAAAATTTTGGAAATTGAGCACCTACAACTTTGAAACGAATACTGATAGACATGCCGTTACTATGGAATGCTAATAGGTAACCGTATGGACTTTCGAATGCAACAGTTACCTCTGACCTTGAGTGACCTTGAAATGCAGCTCTTGCTTTTTCGCAAATTTGGTCACTGTAGAACATCTCATAAGATGAGCACATGGGTAATTAAAACCAGTACCCATATAGGACCATGTTGGGGCCGGTCTGAGTCCGCCCTACTGTTTTCTTTTTTTTCCCGCCTGTGCAGACGACACTGTACGTAAATCAAGACGTAAACCTTGGGCAGTAGGTAGTTTGATAGGTTTTGCCTGTAGCCCTTGACCTTGTAAGTTGTACCACGAACTGCTAAAGAAGGAAAGGCAGAAGGTTTTGAGCTCATTGCCATAACATGCATGTCTCGGGCGGAATGATGCTTGGACCCCAAACATCGCTTTGTATACAAAAAACACATATGCGTGTTAAAGTGCATTCCACTGCACTATCTCTTTCCTTCCTTCCTCTCTCCATCACTCTCGTTCATTCACCCTGACTCTTCTGCCTTTACCCCTTGGTTATTTCTTCTTGTCTTTTTTCTCTCTTTCGATCTCCTGCTGTTTTTCAATAGCGCTCCCCATCTATTTTTCATTAGCTCCCTCCGTCTCGGCCGTTCTCGACGTCATCTCTCACGATCAATTGCTATTATTCTTATTCTCTCTCCCTATATTCCTCCTGGTCATGTTCTCGGTCTTTTGTCTTTTATTTTCTCATAATCTTTATTACTCCCTGTTATGCAGTATTTTTTCTTTTCACTCTCTCTCTCTCTCTCTCTCTCTCTCCCTCGCTGTGTTTTTGGATGCTGCTCAGCAGCTGTGGAACGTCTCCCTCATTGCCATGCCTGCTCGAGAGAAGCGAGAGAAAGCACGACAATGCAAATCGACAGCACCAACCAATGACAAATGCCTGTACGCCAACTGCCCAGAGGACCAGCCCGTTATTAAAACACCACCTGGCTTCCCCCGACTACATTAGCCACTCAATTAGAGAGACACACAAATGGGGGGTAGAGCTTGTTTCTTATTGCGATTCGTGCTCAACTGCCGTGTTCCCCTGTAGCCTCTCTGTAGGTGGCGCGCATACGCACAGTCATTCTTATGCAAAGACGGTACTCCAGTGGTATAATTTGTGTTAGAATATTATTCTGTCTTTGCATCCTGCTGCTGTTATGTCCCAGCCCTCATCGCAAGTTGTGTAATTTTGGATTCGGTACACTTCCACCGAGCCAACAGGGATGGTTTTGTTCACGGCGTTCGCGGCGACTGATGGAAGTTTGGCAGCGATTTCGAAAGACATGGCAACCTCTGGCCCAAGCCGTGCTGTCATTTCGATGCGACTTCCAGTGCTGTGAGTAACAGTGTTGAGGATGCTGGAAATGACTCAGATTTAGCGAAGAATTAGTCATTTTCAGCGCTGCGCTAGTCTACATCGGGTCGTCGAGTTATCAGTCATCTAAATAGCTGCTTCGATTCCACATTTCTGTGATGTCTGAGTCACCGCAGACGACGTGATACACCTGTCTCACACCTATTAGATATAGACTACGATGGCAGTCGAGTGCATTATGGGATACGTCGCAAAGTTTTTTAATTTAAGCGTAAAAGGAAATGGAAGTCAGAACCACCACCACCGTACCAGGAGGTAATTTTTTAAGGTGCTGTACTTTATACATCGTTTCCAGCTGTACAAGATTGGTTAATAGGTAACGTTATCATAAACGCAGCAGTCACACTTTGTCGGATGTTGTTATCCGCCCGTCGCCGGACACATGCGTTCCTTGTCCGTTTTTTTTGTTCGGCGAATGTGTTACTTGTTCAATCCAGTAGAAAGTCTCCACCGGGCAAAGGTGTTTACTGGCTGTACGGTCGTTGAGTGCTGGGTATGTGTTTTGTTCAGAACTCGTGCGTTCCTCGTCTTGTACTTGTCAGCTCGCATCCGATGATGTCCGGTGAACCTGACTCGCAGAGGGACTACAACCTGACATGTGGGCTCCCGAGTGGCGCATCGACAAGAGTGCGCGACTATCAACCCGGAGATCGCAAGTTCGAATCCGGATTCATGCCACAGCCATCCGTGACCGGGAGTCCATGGGAGCTAATTGGCTGAGCTCTCACGGGAGGGAGGGATGGCTTACGTCCACTTCCCTGTCACTCACAGCGATCACCAGCCAATCATGGGCATCTGTGAGCTCATTCGTACGAGGGGGCGGATAGCGCTTTCCCTCCGAGTGTGTTAGGCCGCTCCCAAATCACGCATGCGCAGCAGTTCGAAAAGAGGCGGGTAGCAGCATCGCATGTCACGGAGGTGGCATGTGCTTGCTTACGCCCCTCTCTGGTCGGTGGTGGTCATGTGATAGGGAAGGCAAAAAGGTGGGAATTGGATACGACTAAATTAGGGAGAAAAATGGGGGGGATAAAAAAACCTGACATGCAGTGGGTGAACTGGAGGTGTCCCAGGCATAGACCGCATGTTCAGCCAATGATTACTGACAAGGAGCGCATGGGAATTGAAGACTGCAGGATAAGTACAGTATAACTACTGTACATGTAACGGGTCTTCACCGGGTTTGAAACGGACCATGATGTACATCCTCCAGGGTATCCAGAGAGTCGATTTCTATCTGACGGACGTCCATTAAACGAATATAGCTGCATAGACCATCTAACATGACCATCAGGGACAGTAAAACATGCAACGATGACCGTAACACATGATATTAAATGTCACATAAATGCAAGTTTCCCTTTAGCGTCCAAAACCAGAGACCAAATACGTCACCAGCCAGTCAGGACAAAGGAGGCGTCACCGCATCCCAGTTAGTCATCCCATACAGCACACGTGCAGTGTTTCCTGTAGAAGTTTCAAAAGAACAAACTGCAGCAAACTTCCCTCGACCTGATTCCAACCTTTAAGACTTTCCTCCTCCCTTCATTTGTTCTCTTTCTCTTGGTTTCTTTCACAACTGTCAAATCCTTTTGTGAAGTCTCCGCTTCCCAGGCCAGGAGAAGTTCTCAGATACCGGCTTCGTCGCTTTGATCTATGTCTGCTTAAAAAAAAGAAAAAAGTGTGTGTGTTTTATGAGCACGGCTGCGTGCGAAACTGACACACGCTACAGTGAACACGAATTGGCATCGCTGCTCCCAGTGTGAGCTGAGCGCACCGGGGCCGGCGTAGGATGACACATCCAAAGTGAGGTGTGATGTTGAGCCATCGGCGGCATCGAGTGTGTAACGGCTCTGACATCACAGCGGGCCCCGGGGCCCTGTTTTCCCAACCAGTGAATCTGAGCTGGCTGAATCTGTAGTGATAGAAATATATAAAGCGAACTGGATAAAAAAAAATACAGCTCAATAAGACGTCTGGGTGCATTGAGTAGATTCTTTGTGTGATGGCGGTGAACTACGGCTGCGGTCGATACGACAGAAATGTCGCAAATTTATCATAAAGTCTGTATTTGGTAAATTTAAACAAAGGCTCACGTTTAGCAATAAGTTCTCACTAGCCACGCCTGCACAGATAACCAATCTCTAACTCACCTCTCCTGTGAACCGCACGTCGCACTTTCTTTCAAAACGTCGCCCCTTCGCAAACACTGTATATGTATAGAAAGCCCTGAACGTTGTGAAATAAATGGGAAAATCGCTGAAAAAGTGCTCGTCTGTTGTGTTGTTGTATTGTGTTTTTTTGAAAAAAAAAAAAAAGGTGAGCTCTGATTGGAGGTAGCGAGGGAGGGGTATCTAAAACCAAGGAGGGGGTAAGATAGCCTTTTGCTACAGTCTGCAAACAGTAGAGTATACACAAAATCCAAAAGGTAAAATCTAACAGCTTCAGTTTCTTTATATTATTTGGAAATAGTATATAGGAATCACCCTGTCCGTCCGTCCGTCTGTGGAAGCTTGAAAACACAGTTCCTCCTAATCCGCTTGATGGATTCTGATAAAACATTCCACAGATGTAGTGTACCACCTGAAGCTGTGCATGAAGTAAAATAATCCGACTCCGATGTTTTTAAGGGGAGATAATTCAACAGTTAGACCGTGTTGCAGGCGGGGGGTATTCTGTAGTGGGTTTACTCACGGTTCTGGTTTATTTAGTCACGTTATTATCCGCTTTCTTACAGGATTCAGTATCTGCATCGCCCCAAAAAAATCTATTTCAAACCCTGTAGATACACAGATTTGCCAAAATCCTAAGAACACCTTACTATATTCATCATAAATAAAACATCAAAGCAACCAAGTGCCGACATGTGATTTTATATATAAGAAGTAAAACAGGGAACCAGTGGACAAAAATCAAAGTTACATTTGGGCATTTGTATTACTGTTAATTATTGTACCAATGTGTGTAGTTTACAGTCCTACAAAAGAGAAGGCAGACCAACCTTCCACGTGGTCAAAAATATGGTGCAAATGTGCAGTGTAACTGCGTTACACTGTGACGGACATTCACCTGTGCGCATGGTAAAACTCAGACCTTGTGGCCAAACTATCAGAGCTTAAATTCAGAATGTCAATTCAAGGTTAAAACACAGAGTTGGCTCCCGAGTGGTCAACAAGGCTCGACAAGGTGCGCGACTATCAACCCGGAGATCGCAAGTTCGAATCCGGATTGATGCCACAGCTGTCCGTGACCGGGAGTCCATGGGAGCTGATTGGCCGAGCTCTCA
>JBCNYH010000001.1:72487349-72497559 GCA_039654325.1 Tandanus tandanus
CATGTGCTTGCTTACGCCCCTCCCTGGTCGGTGGTGGTCGTGTGATGGGGAAGGCAAAAAGTTGATGGGTGGGAATTAGGGAACGACTAAATTAGGGAGAAAAATGGGGGGGGTGGACACAGAGTTGAAGTTGCAAGCTGTGATTTCAGATTGATGTGGAGATGTTTCTCTTTTGTGTCGCCGTAACACAGTTACACCCCATATCCGTACATTTTTGTGTTTCAAGCCCAGGGGCAAATCTCGGCCATAAATCTTCACAACATAAACTTTCTGTGTCCTATGGTAACATACTAAAGCTACAGATGCTAAATTCTTAGGTATGGTTGCTAGAGATAGGGAAATTACATTGATGTAACTGCGTGACCTGTGACACGAAAAAGCGTACACACATAGCCTGCACCATACAGACTCTCTCTCTCTATCTGTCAAATAAACACTCAACAAAAGCGAAGTACCTGGTCAGTGATGTCATAAATTTTTTTGCTAGTCAATGAAACATCCTCAAAGAAAAAGACAAAAACTCTTTACACGATGCTACGATGTAGCAATATATATAGAAATAAATATACGCTCCAAACGCAGTCTTCATACTTTCAAAGAAACGTCTCTTTTAAATTAACTTTATGCCTTTTATATAACAATGTAACATGCTACACCACCCTCGAGTAACATTTCAATCCACACCGATCGTCTATGTGGTTGGGTGACGTGTTACACAGTGACACATTGCAGCTTTTCAGGAATCATAACGCTTTATCTTAGATTTAACCGCTTTAAACCAGCTTACTTTAAAAATCGTCCATGATACACCTCGATAGAAACCATCTACAGCATTCTTCTTTGTGAAAAGAATTTATTCCTGTGTGGATGCATGTGGTTAATCAAAGTACGTGTTTCTCTTAAACCATGAGGGGAAAAGTGAACATTTTCATCTAAAACAATAACTAGATGAATAATGTGATTATGAGAACTTACCTTTACTTCTGATGCGCTCGTATTACTCTTGATTTTAGACGATTTGACCGTCACCCTCACGTTCTCGGTATGCACGTAACTGCGTAACACAGAGGAAGTGTGCATGACACGTCACTATTTTCTGTCGTTTGTGTACATCCCGTGTGGCAAACTTGGGTAAAACCTCATCAAAGGAGGTGCTTGTACTTGGGTACGTTTGCTGCACTAAGTGTTTTTGCTTAGCAGACGACAGGTCCTCCGGCGTTTCGTTTCAAAACAAGCGGGTAACTGCGTAACACTCGCGACACCAAAATTTAGAAACCTTGTATTACAGGATCTGTTCATGCAAAGGTTAGTGTTTTTAGCTGTACAGCTTTAGATTTTAATGTGCTGTCGACTTTTGTGGCATTTCGTGTGCGATGATCATTGCCTTTGTGGTTCGGGAGACGTGTGACGCGACCCGTTACGCAGTTACACTCTTTAAAAATGGGCCATATGACAACAACTGATCATTAAAATTAAATATTTCAGGATGACAAAAGGAGAATTAGGACTTGTTTACTATGCTATGCAGTTATAAGATTGATTTATGTGAAAGAAACCTCTCACGTATCCACCAAAGTTACCCCCTGACGGCGTTCCCGTTTTGGGCCACCATTTTAAGTTGGATTTTACACCTCTTTCATAAATAATTAATAGTAGACTTGACAGTCAACATTTTCCTTGTTTGTGCCGCTAAATCAACATCAAGGTAAACCCTAGGAATGCTGTACGGTGCATTTAGTTGCTCGTTTTGGATAAAAAAGACTGTGCAATGAGGGCACAGTCTTTTAAATGATGAAAGTTTCTAAGAAATAACTGACAGATGCTCTGATTAAAAACGTGTCCTCATTGACGTGCTGACGTTTTCTGTTCTGACATGTTTGGTTTGCGACTATGGAAGGAGTCTCTGGTGTCCGAACTTTTAAGACGTCTTCAGGACGACATCCTCAGATGGACTTGTCTACAGTTAGGTATCAGCGTCTGTCTGTATCATTAGAGCGTGTAGTCCAGGTTTCCGCTCCGTCAATCGATCGAAAGCCGAGAAACATCTGGGTCCAATGATGACATAATTTCTTTTTGATCCTCTGGGGAGTTCCTGCTCTCTCTCTCTCTCTCTCTCTCTCTCTCTCTCTCTCTCTCTCTCTCTCTCTCTCTCTCTCTCTCTCTCTCTCTCCATGTATAATGAAATACATTTGCGAGAGCTCTCCTCTTTAATCTGATCTCCAGTATGTTATCCAGAGTTATACATCAAGACGTAAAAATGCTCTGTGATATTTTTTCCCTCCCACCTCTCTGTTCTATATACAGTCGTGTGAAAAGGATTTTTTTTCCCCCCCCACCTCACGTTTCAGACGGTGAAATAGAATTAGCACCAAGTGTCTGAATAGATACGAGCTCTTCCTGTACGTGTGCCTATAAATAGCGTCCACGGATTCGAGATCTCCTTCCTGTACTAATACATTTTGCTTTTAAGTCCAGCCTGACTCAGATCCTGGTGTCTGAAATTTTGGAAATGTTGCTCTCACAGATGGTTTGAAGGTGTGTGAAGAGAAATTATTAAAGTTGGTAATGAAGTAAAAGTAAAAAAAGAAAAGTAACTAGAAATGTACACTGGGTGATTCTGTGATACTAATGTTATGTGTCATGGTCTATTACACTGCTTATTTGAATACTCAATTCTGATTGGTCAGCATAGTTAGGGTTTATTTCCCAATAATTATTTAGTCATACATTAAAAATAATTTACTGCAGAAATGTTTGCTCATAAAATGAAAATGCAACACAAAAGTCATTATTATTACTATTACTATTATTATTATTATCATTATTATTATTATTGTTGTTGTTGTTATTATTGTTATTGTTATTACTATTATTATTATCAATATTACTATTATTTTTATCATTATTATTACTATTACTATTATTATTATTATTATTATTGTTGTTGTTGTTATTATTGTTATTATTACTATTATTATCATTATTACTATTATTTTTATCATTATTATTATTATTATTGTTATTATTTTTATTATTATTACTGTTATTATTATTACTTGTTATTATTATTATTATTATCATTATTATCATTATTGTTGTTATTATTATTATTGTTGTTGTTGTTGTTGTTGTTAGTAGTGTAGTGGTAATTACTTATTCAACATGTAATTGTAAAATATAATTTATATTTTATAAATAAACCCTTAAAGTAGCACTACAAAAAGATTTAAAATACCTTTATACCGTTTAACAATCTGTTTTTTTTTTTTGTTTGTTTGTTTGTTTTTTACATCGTAGCTGCTTTCAGTTGGTTTCTAATTATTTATTTAAATTGTTCTTCAATGGAAAGGTATTTCGATATCTCAGAAGAACATATTGTGAATTTTACCACGATACTGATGTAGCTGTAAGGACAAATATAAAATGGAGTTAGTGATCACAGTGTTCATTGAGCTGCTCGTGTTTTGGTCATCACAAAACTTAATTAACTAGGTTAGAAAAATAGTGCTAGCTAACTTAATTTAACCATAAGTTTTGGTAAGCTAGTAAGTTTGTTAGAATTTTAATTAAATTGATATAAATTCATAAAAAAAAGACAAATGTAACGAGACAAACTTTTTTGGTTGTTGCATTACGTATTTTCAAAAATGTAAAACATGCAGAAAAGAAACTAATACTAATGTTTAAAAGATTTATGGGATTTGTTTATCTATTTTTATATTTTTATATTTCTATCATTTTTTTAAAAAATCATTGTGGCAAACCTTGAAAAAAAAAAAAATTCTTTAATGCAGATTAAAGAAAATGTCAAATCTCTGATCAGCAAAAATGAGGCGACCGGCTAACTGTTCTGGTGCACTTTTAATCCGGTTCCAGCTACAGCAGTGTATTGGAGCAGGTGAGTTCTTGTTATCACTTGCCTAAGAACAACTACTATAAGCTCCGGGAGAGTTTTACACTGCAGTGTGCTACATTTTCGCTGGGCTAGCTTTCACATTAGACTTAAGTTTTGTTTTATTTCATTGTTTTATTCTTGTTGATGCTAAAATGTAACTTGTACAATCGGAACTGGTTCTGTTGGGCAAGAATGAATACGGTAGAGGTGTATGGTAGAAGTGATCCTTCTTATTATAGCTAGGAGTAATAATGAGTGTTCTTTATAATATGTACTGTATTTGGTACATGTGCAGGAGTAGTAGCAAGTATTTCTAGGCCCTGTTTGGTTTTTTTTTTTTTTTTTTTTTTTTTTTTTTTTGGTTATGTGATTGCCCTGATTCCCCTGAGATTCTGTATGGGTTTTTTTTTTTGGCCACATGCCATGACGGAGCTCGTTATCTGTATGCTCTTCAGTCTTTACCCGTTTGTGCGTCCATCCGTGGACCAAAACCGACATTTCAGACCGAAAATCTCTCTCTTCAGTGGTCTTTTCCCCAGTGTACTGCTTCCCCGAATACGGTTTAAACATATAACCTTGTGTGTATGCCAGCTGATCAGCCTAATTGCTGCCCTAAATAGGATTAATGTCTCTCCTCGGCAGCGTGTTTTTTTTTTTTACTGATAACTTACAGCTCCATGACGCTCACGGTGAAAAGCGGATCGGCCCATTGGGTCCTGCACCGGATCTTTGTACTCAACATGTCAAGTGCCTACGGCAAAACTCTCGCCTCATCATGAAAATGCGGGTGGGTGGAAGGGTGGAGGGAGGGAGGGGCGGAAACAAAAGACAAATTACAGAGAAGGCCACGTGAGAACGCGAGCCCTATTTCTGGAGCCGAATATGGGGGTGATAGTAAGAACATGGAACAGAGCTGAAGAATAGAATCAAAGCTTGTTAACTTGGTGTACAGACAGGAGTGTGCTAGTTAAGTCAGCTAGCGTAATCTTTTGAAACACGGTTGGCCATGTTTGGCAAAATACACCGACTCCGTACTTAAGTGAAATTACAAATGTTTATCTAAACCAACAGTCTGAAAAAGGGCATAGTGCAGTTTCAAATATTTCATTTATTTAAGCACAGACTCCTAAATATTGTATAAAGGGTTCATCTTTTTACCAAATATTTTGCCACCTGAAGATGCTCTTGGCTACAGTATGCAAGTTATTCTAATTTTAAACAAAGATTTTGGCTACTGAAGGTAAATTAGTCACTTTCTTGCTGAAGATTTTGATTGCTGACGGTACTTGTTTGTTTCCTGTCAACAGATTTGGTTGCTGGAGGAAACCCTGCCTCTTTATACCAAGGATTTTGGTTACTTGGGAACAATTGGTCCCTTTTTATCAAGGATTTTGGTTATTCAAGGTAAATTGGTTGCCCCTTGCAAAGATTTTTGGTAACCGAAAGTGGTCAGATTTTGGTTAGTGAAATAAAATCAACTGCCTTTTGCTTATGGCTTTGGTTAGGGAGAGATGAAGTCTTGTTGATATTTTGGTTATTGAAGATAAATTTGTCACTGATTTCCAATGATTTTGGTTTCGGAAAATAACTTTTTAACCCAAGCTTATTTATTGCTAACTGAACATACTTTTGGTGTCATCAGGCAAGTTAGTCCAATTTTCCGCAAAGAATTCGGTTACTGAAGCTAAATTGGTTACCTCCTGGCAAGATTTTTGGTTATCAATGCAAGTTAGTAACTTTTCAGTAAAGATTCTTGGTCACTCAGGTAAAACCAGCCACCTTTCACTATTGGCTTCGGTGAAGTACAGGTGAAGTCTCAAGTCCTTTTGATAAGGTTTTGTTACTGTAAATTTATTAAGTCAATTTGTCACTGATTGCCAAGGGCTTTGGTTTCTGAAAATAACTTCCCTTTCTACCGAACATAACATTCATACTTTTGGTTTCAGTAGACGAGTGCGCCCAGTTTTCAACAAAGATTTTGGTTGCTAAAGGTAAATTAGCCACCTTTTGACAAAGTGACTGCCGCTTGTCGCTAATCACCGTATCACTCATCATTTTGGTTATTGAAGGTAAATTGGTTGCCTCTTGCCAAGATTTTGGGTTACTGAAGAAACCAAATAATCAGCTGCCATTTGCCATAGGCTTTGGTTAAGTTAACAGTAAGTTTCCAAGGATTGTGGTTACTGAAGATCAGTTAGAGTCCTCAAGTGCTTTCAGTGGTTACTAGAAACAAGTGTCTCACATTTCACCAAACATTTTGGTAACTGAAGATAAACTGGTTGTGTTTCGACAATGATTTTGCATAGTGGAGGCCTCTGTATTGCTTTTCACCAAGGATTCGTGTTGCTGAAGATAAATTTGTTGCTTTTGGCTGCTAAAGGTAAATTATTTGCTTTTTACCCAGAATTTTTATACAAAGTTGAAACCTTTAACTTCAAGAAAATGGTTTCATTGGAAAACCAGAATCCATCATGAATCCAGATGAGGTTTACGGTTGACTCGACAAGCTACCACGAGTACCAGTGTGAACAGGTGCCAGCTCATCATTTATCTGTCCTTTTTAGGACATGTGCCATATTGCAGAAGCATGCAATGGGTGGCTTAGCCCTGTGCCTCCTTGTGGAGGTTTTAATTTTTTTTTGGAGCACCGGGCCCACGGAGTGCGGAGGACTGGATCTGTGAACCCACGCTCACATGCTTGAGCTCTTCTCCTCTCTCGCCTCCCCCATCCTTTGGCTGAGCTCCCAGGCTCTCTCTCTCTCTCCCTCTCTCTCTCTCTTTTCCATGTTTATTCTTCCTGAACGTGGTAAGATACCATCCTCCGTAGCTGTTATTTTTTTACATTTTGACCCTGTACGGCATAAACCTCTGCACCTGCCCCGTCAGTGGGCATTCCGTCGGCAGTTATGGCTCACAATCCTTTCTGAGTCATGGAAATAAACCTGCTTGGTCCTTCACTTGCGTTCCATCGCGGGCACGTTGACGTATACTGTATGTAAAGGACTTGTTTAAGATTTACTACGAATCATGTATGTTACAAAAGAAAGAGAGAGTGAGAGATAGTGATGGAGAGATAGAGAAGCGTCTGGAATTTTTTTCCCTCTCACCCTCTCTTCCTCTAACAGCCTCCCACAGACATCCTCAAACCTATCATTTTCTCCGCAGTACAAGAGTTGTGCTACTGAATTTCAAAGAGCCTCCTACGCCCGACACCACTACAGCAAGCATAATTACCAACGACTCGAAGCCCCATCCTTCTGCACTTTGTGCATGGTGTGTTTTGCCTCTCTCTCTCGCACACACATACAAATACACATATCCATAATTTCACTGGCCTCAGTGGTGAGCGTTTCAGAGTTCCCAGACATCCCTAGGTAAAAAAATGACTGAATGAACGTGTTGCAATAATTGACTGACTGTGACCGTTGTCACATGACCTGTTGCCATTGGTGCTGCCGCCGTGTCAGCTTTATGTCCATGATGATTTCCCACAAAACATGATCAGCACTATATTTATTGATGGATCAGTGCTCATGTTAAAAACTGTCAAAAAAAAAAAAAAACCCCAACGATCCCAGGCAAAGAAAATCTTGACGTCGATGCCGGATATCTTTTTAATATGCTAGTGAGATGGTTTTAATATTTCATGGATGTCCTCGCAATTCCTGCACACTCACTCTCCGGTCCCTTGGAAACAAGTCGGCCATTTTGATGCATGTTGTCATGGTGATCCCGGCAGTGAGGAATGCTTGCAGCATTAAGCAAAAGGTTCACCAAAGTCTGAAGGGATACGTGTGTGTGTGTTTTTGTGTGTGAGTGACGAATCATTTTAGGCATGTATTAATTTTCCATTCATTTTAACCTCCAACATGGAGGAGAGGTTATGAGATTTGGTCATGTGTGTGTCTCTGACCACGATACCTTTTAAACTAATTGGCGGATTTCTACAAAATTTTCACCAAATGTGGGTCTAGGACCAGCAAAGAACTACATTTTGGGTGTGATCTGGATCTACGGCAAAGGACGGCTTTGAAGGATTTTTTTTTTCACATTGCGTGATAGGGCAAGAGGTGGCAATCACCCAGGACGCGCCGGGAGAAAAAAATACAGAGCTTAAAAATGATTTCGGAACAGGCCACAAAGGCACTGTAATTTTATATCTGGCACTGTAACCCATGTAAAGATGAACCTGCACCACCTTGGTGGAGGTCTGCACTCTGTGCATGCATTTCTAGTTGCTTTCTTATTCTAGTAAGAATTCTCATTATAATAGTGTGTTAAATTTGTAGACATGAGAAGGTCTTTGCGCTGTCCTCTGAACGGGATGGACTTTGTCTCTGGCATACACTCTAGGGCCAAAAGTACGTGGATGCATGACCATCACAACACTAATATGTGGGGTCAAATTTGCAAGTGCACAGTGATATAGAACAGCTTTATAGGCTGGGGCGTTGCAGTTTTCCCTCCCATCGAAGCCGTCCAAAAACTATTCCAGCATGAGGGTACACCTGCGCTCTAAGTAAAGTCCATGACGACATGGTTTGCCACGGTTGGAGCAGAAGAGATAAACAAAAATGACCAGAATGTGTCTGTAGAAGACGTGTATAGTTTGGCAGGTGACCAAGCGACACACAGTAGTGTTCAACAGTACCAGGAAGTGTACTTCTCAGTTCATTAGGTAGCCACTGTGGAAGTTAAAAGCTGTAATGTGCTTTCTGGTCTCCTGTTATACCCAGAAGTCCATTTCATAAAGGTGGGAAAAAATGAGCTAATTAAGTGCGTTACTACCGAGAATGGAAAATAAGCAAAGGCTTGAATCCATAAGAGCAAAAGGTGAAGGTCTGGCTAACATCATCATTTTTTCCCCTCCTATATGAAGTGTTTAATAATAGCAAAACACATCGTCACCTTGCATTTAGTGTTGTATAACTGTTCATCCCTCCTTGATTGTGAGAAGATCTGTTCATATCGTCTAGCTTATTAGCTAGTCTGGTAAAAATAGTTGCTATATTGGTTTGAACCAACACGAGTGTTAAAGGAATGCATTGATTTCTTTGTGAAGGTAAACAGCGAGTAAAGTTTTGTCTTGGACGGACGAGTAAAGAAATGGGGTGTGGGGGTGGCATGGGCCGACTAGTGATCATTCTATCAATACTGGACTGAATGTATCGTTAAATTCAACCTGATTGGGGTACTGGTGTGTCCATCACGGTGTAGGACATCGAAGTGACGTGTCTTTAAACCGATTATCGAGATGCGCACGATTCAAGGCAAAGAATGCATGACGTCTTGTAGACGTGATGCAGATTGACTCATGAGAGGAAGCGTGTGAGGGTGTGTGTGGGTGTATGTGTGTGCACCCTTGCTGACTCATGTTTCCGAAAGCACAGACTGTGTCACTTTAGTCATTTTTACTGTCAACATTTGGTACAACCAGCAGTCTGACAGTCATGGTCCGAATTCTGGCCTGGTGTCTTCCCGGCCTGAATGTGGAACGCACGTCCAACACGTAACTGGAAAAAGGAAGTGACCAGCGAATCGTTTTGATACGCAATTCCATGTGGGGTGTATGGGTGGTACGTCACGATGTTCAGATGCCTGACTTCACTTTCGGAGACTATCTGAGTCACGCTATAATGATGAAATACTCCACCTTATCCAGGATAAAGCGCCTACTGAAGCCGAAGATTGTGCAGTTGATGGCAGACGTCTCTGAATGAATGGTAAAGTCTGATATGTATTTTATCATTTGGAAACATGATGGCATTTTTAAGGTTTTGTGGAGAGTCTAGAAACACTGGTGCCTCTTTAGGCAGTGTTGTAAGCGTTTTCATACATCAGTGCTTCTGGAACGTTAGCAGGGGCGAGATTTGATCATAAGGCATTCCGAAGTCCGGAAGAGGCTGGAATACTGTGATAAATAACAGCTAGAGAAAGGCAGTGGAGTAATAGGTTCTAATGTCAGGACAGAAATTGACAACAGTCCAATGGAGAATTCATGACCCCTGTGGTGGATTGAATAATATAATAAACCCCTTGAATAGAAGTGGTGATGTGAACAGTAAATAGGGTGATATGAGCACTAAATGCTACATATGGGACGTGTGAGGAGGGTTGCAATAGTCCGGGAATTTTCAAAGCCGGAAACTTTCCATGGGAATTGCGGATAGCCTACAACAGGAAAGTTGAATATAGTTTAAAAAAATAATAAAAAAATAGCATAATGTTGGTTAAAACATCGGGGCAGTGGTGGCCTGGTGGTAGGGTGCTGGATTACTGATCCCAAGGTCGGGGGTTCAAGCCCCACTATCAGCG
>JBCNYH010000001.1:72499399-72510978 GCA_039654325.1 Tandanus tandanus
TGAGATGGGCGCCAGCCTCCCCGCGACCCTAATTAGGAATAAGCGGTTCAGAAAATGGATGGATGGATGGATGGATGGACGTGTTTGCGTGTATGTCTACCTATGATATATAATACAATTTATGAATTACCCCAAATTTCCTATCAATCGTCTGTTAATTCCCATATATTCCCAGTAATTCCCATGGAAGTTCTAACTTCCTAATTTTCAAATTACCGCGGGAAGTTTCTGGAAACTTACCTGTGCATTTTCCCACCCCTTTGTAGCCCTACCTGTGATGCGCATTTACATGCGAATGCGTCAGAAAGCCAGGACAGGAAGTGAATTAAACGAGACCTGAGAATGAATTCATGCTAATGCTAATAGCGAGTTAATTACTGTTCCCGGTCTGGGCTTATTTAGTGACAGTTTATTTTGCACCTCTCTCTCTCTCTCTCTCTCTCTCTCATTAATCTTTCCTGTCACGGTGATGTTGGGATATTAATGACTGATTAAGATTGTGATTATTCTCCATAACGACATTATTTAATGTGCAAGGCAGTTGAAATGAAAGCGTCCCTCTGCTCAGGGATGGAGGGGGATGATGTTAAACATGGGTAAATAATAATAATAGTAATAATAATGATCTTTAAGATGGTGAAAAAGATTAGTATTCCTACCAGGATGCTTATGTTAAATTATAAATAAATATTCCCCTGATCATATTCCTGTTTTCATGCAAGCGTGTGTTGCAAACCGCTGTGAAACCCCTGAGTCGTGTATTCCGAATTCACACCCTGCATACTGTACATGTCCTAAGAATTCTCTGTAAACCCGAATGATATCCTCGTGTCCCACATGTCTCCATCAGAACATCCTAACTACGAATCAGGGGTAAATTTGGAACCTTTAAACGGAATAATGTGGTGTGTAAGGTCACACCACATACTGTCACGTGGAATATCAACGTCTGTTTAACGTACGGATGAAGTGAACGCTCCACAGTCCAGATAATAAAATAAACAGGATTTGTGGTAGTAATGGAATAGCCGTGTGTTCGATCTTTATTTATAGCTCAATTCCTGTGAAATAGTTTGTTTTTTTATTGTGTAAAGTAAAGAAGACGAAATAATCTGAGTGTAATGAAATGAAAGGTAAAAATATAATAGCAAAATGGCCAAATAATAAAAGCAATGACATACAATTTCCTGTTGAATTTTTTTTACACTTAAAAAAATGTAACCTAAAATTTGGGCTCAAAAAAAAAAAAAAAAAAAAAAAGCTAAAAATTAAAAAAGATTTTTTTCACTTCAGCAAGTTCCTTTTTATTTTTTTTCTTCCCCTGAAGTATATTTGGAATGTGCTTCAGAGCTAATACTAAACATGAGACGCATTTGGTTGCTCATTGAAAGCTGTTGGAGGTATGATGCGTACCACCGGAGGACCTCCGCTGTCTGCTGCGCCATGGCGTGATTCCAGTATACATCCTTTTATTCATCATTAATAGTGCTACCGCAGCAGCTTGTTAAAAAACTCTAGACATCATGAGAGTCAGCCCCTGACATCTAGACAAGGATTTCTCTGAGTCACGTGACTGCCCCCTGGTGGTATTGCACATGCGGCACCCTGGGTGTGCACAATGTGTCCAGAATCAGCGAGTGTTGCTCAGCTCCAGAGGATTCCGTCTTCTCCGCTTCTTATGACTTGTTGTATGTTATCACATTTCACGTTCTAATGAAATATCACCGCGCACGCCAGGCTCCTGATAAAAGAGGAGAATCAGTGACATTGCCTCCGACCTCCATTTTTTTTCTTTTTCTTTTGAAAAGAAGAAGCTGTAAGGAAAAGAGGCTTTAAATATCTGACCTTAATGAGTTTCTCATTTCTGTACGAAATGGTTTTAATTAGATTTGCTGGGCCGATCGCTCCGCCGCCGACACCGTCGCTTTCTGAAACACAAACGCGCTCCCTGAGGAGAGCCGAGGAAAAATGTTGAGGGGATATAAAAACGGGTTTCTGTCAGCCTCTGTAATTAAAACAGGTAGGAAATAAAAGAGTGTTTGTGCATTTTATTTCTCCAGAGGCTGGAAGGTGGCGTTCTGGTTTTAGGGTTTGCATGGTACCAGGCGGCCCAGGCTGCGTCCGGCGTATAAACGAAATGGTAACGAGGTGGCAGAATGATGATCGTTCGTATTTCCAGTCATTTTTTCAAGGCGGAGTAATTAACTCGGTCATGTTTGGAAGGAATATGGAATGACGAATTAATAGGCGCGTGCAAATATCTTGTTGCGGTACAGGCATTAAAACTTTCTGCCGTGGAGAAACCTTGCTCCGCCTCTCCAAAACTTCTGAAACGTCTCCTGTTTTGCAGAAAGCCCATATCATGATGTGCAAAAGTGGCATTAAAAACATCCTCGATATTCTCTTATGTGGTGCGTCGGCAGGATTACAAGCGTGTTTCGACACGTAGAACCAGTTTTTTGACTGGTTTCTGGTTAAGTAATCTGCAAATCTGAAAGGGTTTTTTTTTTTTTTTTTTTTTTTGACGAAAGCGTGAGTCGGCTATGAACAGGGAAGACCTAGAGCGGGTAAACCAGTCCTGATTAGGATTTCGAAATCGGATGTGGCATCTACGTCATTGTTCTCTCTCCGTCCCTCCCACTCTTGCGCTTGCACTGATCGATGCGCTTGTCTTCATCTGGAAGTTCCTTGGTCTCTGGGGAAAATGAGCCACCTGTGAATTTGCTCAGCTGGATGCCTGGCGTAGATCCACAAGCTGTTAGCTGTTAGGATGCCTTTTATTGGGATTGACGGCGTGTTCGCTCACACCTGCTGGAGTATAGCGAGGCCATGATGCTTTGTTTCGGTGTTCGACGGCAGACCAAGGATTTACCATACAGTGAGGAGAGCCTTCTGATTCCTGACAAGCTCGTGGAGAAGTTTGCATCAAATCCTAGATTCACAGACTCTGGTAATTATTATTTTTTAGGCCTTTTAGTTTATTTGTAACATAATTTAGTGACTTAAAAGGAAACATCCATCTTCTTCTCAGTAACATTAGATAGGGAAATTAGAAATACGAGAACAGGACGGATCCTTCCAGGTGAGAAAGGAGGAGTCACAAGGGAGCACCCTGGACCGTACAGTACAGAACAAAGAATCTAGAAGCTTGACCTTGGTTGTGTTTGAGTACCGAAAGACTAGAACGTGAGCCTTGTGAGGTCTTGAGTCTTCCTGTGGATTTCCCCAAGCTCTGGCACTGGAGACTCCTTAAAGTGCAAAATATCCATCTCTCTGCAGTAAGGCAGTACTTTAGATAACACTCAACACGCTACATTAAAATCTGATTCGATCGCTGTTGCTTTGTGGCCAACGCCTGTTCAGAATCTGGGGTATTAGTTCCACCTCTGTTTGCGAATACAGATCATTTTACCCATCAGTCATCTGTGCATTTTCCGTAACAAGCGATTCAAGATTGTTGCCTGGATAGAGTTCAGCTGATGCGTTGATCCAAATCGTCGCACGTGCTACAACAAATAAAAAATAAATAAAAAATGTATGTTTCTGCCGTACAAGTCTCAGTAACACAATAGAACGGGTGCATGACTATATAAACCGATGATCTAATCTCGCAGTCCAAACGACCGTCCGAGCTGCTGTTCAACCGTTCGTTCATTATAAACAAGTAGATGTATCTTTAATCTTGGCTGTGTGGGCAAGAAGGCCAAAGTCCAAGGTTCATGCCTGGATAATGTCCAGACAATCTGGTATGACCGGTATTAAGGTCATTTAGAGATAAGCAGGAAGCGAGATAATGAAGGGAAGATATTGAACTGAAGGTGCGTGTGCCTGGTGTTTGCAGGTAATGAAGAGAATGTGGGGCTGATTAAGAACTAGTCCACGACTAGAGCTGTTTGAAGAGATTTTCTTTGACTTTGCTGGAGATTTGTTCCCAGTTCCCAGCTTCGCGCCTGTCAGATGGTGGACATTCTGTCATACTGGAGTAAGATGGATTACACCACAGATTGTGGGGATCTGTGGGCCAGTCTCTTCTTTGCTTTTCCTCGAGCAGCTTGGGATGACTTCTGCTTGGCACTGCAGAGAATTAGTTTTTGAACGTACTGTGTGTTTCAATATCGTCGATGCGCCATGTCATTGTTTGTCTTGCGTGTTCTTGGCATTCCATTCTGAACAGTTGAAGGGGTTGGAAAGATATGGGGAGAGTACTCTTGGAAACCACTTGAGGGTGCTGTCCTCAACTGCTTTGGAGATGAAAGGGATTCTGCTGTACAGAAAAAAGCCAGTGTTGGCTTTTGTGTTTAGTTTTTTTTTCTTTGTCTTTTTTGTGAAGGTTCCTTCACAAAAAGTTGTTCCTTGACCTTCCATTCCCATGCCACAGCATGTGATTCGTTGACAGTGATACCTCTGACTCTTGATCCCAAAACAAAGTCACTCATCCAGCCCACCTGGACAGCACACACTTGGTCTTTTCAAGACAAATCCTTAAAATGACAAATCACCTACACAACCTACTATACAAATTGTCCTAACGATCCTTTCTATATAATTTATTCCTGGAAAAAGGAGAAAATGTTGTATTTTTTTCCAAAAACTTTTAAGCTGGGTGAGAACAGGTCATTGCAAGCAAAGTAGGGTGTGGAGTTCACTGGGGGTTTTTAGAAACACACACCAAGTGGGGCAGGAGGTGCAGTGATTATGATGCTGGGTTCATGATCGAGAGGTTGTGAGTTTAAATCCTGTCAGACTTCCACCATGCTAAGAACCCTGGGGAGGCTCACAACCACATGTGTGCCTCTGTCCACCCAGCAGTATAAATGAGTGCCTTGGAAGGTTACCTGCAATGGATGAGCATCCCATCCAGGACGAGTTAAACCGGGATAAGCTCCAGCCTGGTGAGCCAGTAAGCTCAGGTGTAAAAAGCTCAGCAGACTTTACCTTGGAAACACCAAGTGTGCTTACAGTGGTAACTGGAATGCCATCACCATTGCTTTAGTACATTCAGAATGGTTCAGTTATTCTGGAAATGCTTGAGCTGGACAGAAGGAGGCATTTCTTCTTTTAAACTGTCACATGGTAATCAAGGAGCTGCCCAGAGTTCAGCTTTGTCTTCGTACTATGAGTCGGGAAATAAAGGAATCTCCACTTGCAAGGATTCCTAATACAAGATGCATCATTGTGCTATTGACGAATACACCAAGAACTGCGGTAAGTTCTTCGTCTGAGAGGATTTGCTCACCTTATTTACATGAGTAGCTTCTAGTGGGAGGTGGAGGTGTTGGAGGTGTTGGTGATTTCATGCTGAAGCTTGTCTGGGAGCCCACCCCTTTTTTGTCTCTTTTTCTCGCATGTCAGATGTGAGGGATTATGGCTGTCTTTGGAATGTGGCCTAGAGGTGAAAGTCTCTGAGCAGCCAGGAGCAGATTTGTGTTAGAGCGAGAGAAAGAGAGAGAGCGAGAGAGAGAGAGAGAGAGAGAGAGAGAGAGAACGAACAAGAGGAAGGTATTTGTGAGACTGAACTTGTGGAAGTGTGCAGACATTGCGATGTTTGTGGTGAACAGTCAGCTACATGACTACATGAGAATTCAGCACTTCAAGAAGGAAAAGCTGTATACTCATTCTTGGCCTTTTTGAACTGGGGTTTTGGAGGCGGAGTGGAGGGTGGGAAAGTACAAGCCAAGCCCAGAGAGGCAAAGCTAGTAAACGGAAAGTAGGAGAGGGAGGAACATAGACACAGCCCGTGAGTCAGGAGGACAACCGAGTAAGAACTCAGCAGGTGGTGTCACCTGAGTGGCACGGGTGGGCTGGGAAAAAGTGGGAGGAGGTTGGAAGAGCCAGGAATGAGGACAGACCGGTTTCCTGCACTTCTGCAGGACTGTTCTAAGCTTAGGTCCTCTGTCGCAGATTTTGATTCGGCCTCAATCAAGAGAACGCCATGGATTAAGGACTTTAACACTACTCCTATCGTGGGCTGCATACCTGAAAAGGAATACTATAATGGAGAGGTCACAAAAGAATGCCCTGTGGTGGTCCTGCGAAGGTCTACCCCTCAGGCACGACACATTGGCAGCAGCAGGAAGACGGTGAGCATGTATGGCTCCCTGGATGAGCCCCAAAAACAACAAATTACGACTGTGGGTCATGAGCATAGGTCACCGAGACCTCACAGTGTGTGCATGCTGGCTGCTTCACAAACGAGCAGTGTGTTCATGACTAATTCCTCTTCAGCCAAACCGAGTAACTTCGACCATCTTCAACAGCGTAGATATAGGAGAGCAATTGATGGCCTCAAGCAAGACATGCCTCCATCTTTCCGGCTGCCCCCATATCCGCAACAGGAGGTTCTGCCACGCCGACCGTTACAGTCTCCTGGAAGACCTCGGCCTGTTAGCATGACTGTTCTGGAGCTGAAGGAGGCTAGTAGATCACAAGATGAGCTGACGCACCGTACGTTCAGCGATGCCGCAAGGCTGCCTCGCTCTAGCTTTCGTTGGAGGCTCTTTGGACGCCAGGCACAGGATAAGGAGGTGGCATCCTTGTCAGCACCTACTAGCAATAAACCAGATAGGCCAAAGAAAAGGTTTAGCTCTCTGCGAAGGACCCTAAGCCTGAGGCTCAAGCGGAATTGCAATCAACCAGAGCAAGCGGCTGTACGAGAAAGAACATGGACGACGAGTACAAGAGAAGATGTGACAAGGTCCAGTCAGCCATTCTCTTATCTGACTGGCAGGACACTGTCTCCTGAACACAGTAAGGACCAGAGAGGCAAGCAGTTAATCGAGTTCCAGACCCGAAGGAAAGTCTCCGGTAACGAGGTTCCTTTAGACCCACCAAAACTTACCAGGCCCCTCAAACCGGTGTCTTCAGAGCCGAATCTTTGGCAGCTCATCACTAGTCGCTTTAAGAGAAAAGGCAACAAATCCGAGGCCTGTGCTGAAAGCCAACTCTCTGGCAGTGAGCCCTCAGCCTGGAATAAAAAGCCACAGCCAGTTACCATAGAGACACTAAAGGGCATTGATTTCAGCAAAGGTCAAGGTAAGCTGTGTGTGTATGTGCAACACCCTGGGTTTCCCCTCTCAGGAGAGTAAAAACCCTTCGAGTACTGAATGAGCCTGAAATATTCAGAGGAAATTAATAAAACGATATTGCTTGGCCCGTGGGGTTAGATGTATTATTCACTACTGTAAGTAGATGAGATTTGTCTAAGTGGGTTTGCATTACGATTTTCCTAAACTGAAATTATGCACCGATTTCATGAGGATAAAAAATGCATCTCTTCATCTCTGATTAAGGAAATACACACAGTGAACGGATTGATGCAGGGATTAGCGGATAAAAGGACGGATAAAGGAAGAATGAATAAGTAAGGAGAAACGGGTAAAAAAAAGTGTTTGAATCTTAATCTTCCATCAGTTTCTTCTTTTCTAAGCTAAGTTCACATCCCCTGCTAGAAAAAAAAGGAGTGAGATCAGTACTAAAAAAATCCCAAATGTTAGAAAACCCAAATCCCCAAAGCCCTAGTAATGGTCCATCATGAGTACATGGAGTTTTCAATCAGCCTGTGTGCAAAGTCCTAGAGCGATAACTGCTTTTTAAATAATTTAATGGGTGGTTATTTGAAAACTGAATTTCAGAACGATGACGTCATCAATGCCCAAGTTAACATGGAGGAATTTCGCTTTAAACATCATTTCTTTCAGTATTTCAGGTGTTTGTGCTTAAATATAAGAACCCTGGTTTATGTATAATTTTCTATTGCATCAGATATGATAATATTCTAAGCCTTTTAAGGTCTCCAATACGACTCTGTCAATAAATGGCGTGAACAGTTTAAAATCGTATACTTCTCCATGTTAACTTGGGCCGTAATGACATCATTGTGAGACTCAGTTTTCAAATAACTGCCCATAAAATCGTTAAAAATATAGAATCTATCCGCATGGAATTTTGCACACGTAACGCAATTAATGTAGAGATTTCAACAAGATTAACTTTTGACAAGTGCTGCCTTGTCCTTGAATGCATTTTATGTCAAGAAAGTTTTATATAATAACCTTTAAATCATTTTTCTCTTTAAGACTCGGGCTAAATCGACCCCATAAGCAAGTGCAGAAGTGCTATTTTTGCAGCGAATGTGAAGTTTGAGCAGTTTTTAAATATCATTTGGATGCAAGCTAGCCGGCATCCCAGACTACACTTGGTTTTCTTGCATCGTTGTGAAAACAACACCATTTTATTCCAAGGTTCTTGCTTGGTTCTCCGTGTCGAAGGCGTGCGGCGTATGCCAGGCAGCAGGCCATGAATTGTGTGCGTTATCAACATGAGTCACGTAGCCGTGAATACATTCCAATTTACACACGCAGTGGCTGAGAAAAACATACTGTATTCTCCAGCCTAAAAATACACTCGGTCTTTATCGACTCTCTGTGTCACCTGGAAAGGCATGTTGAATCAGTGCAGCTATGTTCAAGATAAGAATGTACAAGACATACACTTGAGATCTTTGAGTCCTGTTTAACCAGTTGTGTCTCAAACACCTCAGCGTTGATCTTTATCACAAGCGATTGTCTTTTTGCAACCCCATTCCATTCCAGGACTTAACGTGTGACACTTTCAGGCCAAAGTGCCTACTTTTGTGATTTTATTTTGCCTTCCGTAACTATAGAGACAGTCCTGACTGAGCTTGAGAGTGTATCAAGCTGGCAATCAGCGCTAAGCTAAGGTGTGTACACTTTGAAGGCTGGGCCCCGTGTGCCTGTCCTGACTTGCCTGCGGATTGATGAGAAGGCTCTCCGTGGATTTGGAGGAGTCACTGGCAAAGTGCAGACGTCTCAAGTTTTCATGTGATGAAAGCCAGAGTGGTTGGGTGGAGTCTACCAAGGACGGCGTGTCTGAACGCCATAACACAGCGATGTTGATTTCTTGATACTGATTGGTTGGAGGTGTTGAATCATTTTTTGTGTAACGGCAGCTCTGACACTAGTTCCAGCTGCAAGGTTTCTATTAATGCAAATAGAAGGGGATGTTTATTTAAGCCGTATGGAAGGAGAGGTTCTGGGTGTGAATCTCACCGCAGACAAGGACCTTTCTGTGTAGTGGGTACTCTGGTTTCCTCCCACAGTCCACAGACATGTACATGTGGTCAACTGACTACTTTAAATTGCCCATAGGTGTGCATGTGAGTGAGAATGGATGTGTGTGTTGGCCCTGTGATGAAGTGGTGAGCTGTTGAGGGTATAACCCTGCCTCTTACCTGAGGTCAGATCGGATTGGCTCCAGCTTGCCGAAGTTCCTGTTGAATAAGTGGTACAGATAATCCATGTGTGGATGGATGGATGGGTGGGTGGATGGATGGAATGTGTCCACTGTCTAACAGTTAACAGGAAGTTGTACTCCTCAATAAATTGGTCTTTGGTGAAGAGGACTAGTCAAAGGAAAATTACTATGATATAATATAGAGGTTAATAGTATACCTCGAGAAGTATTTTCCTCCCTTTGTTATTCAGTTGCATAGTGGTAAATGCCTCAAAAATCTCAGAGGAACTCTGTACTCATCCTACTTGATTGTTTGAAACGTACATGGTTATGTCATAATTTCCTTTCCATAGTTATTTCCTTACTACTCAACATTGGACTTCCATCACTTGTATAAAAGTCGTTAATAATGTATGTTGGACATTAAGTCTTTCACTGAAAGACTTGAGAGCAGAGATCGGGGTTCCACAGTTGCCTGAGACTTAATTCATTTAAAAAAAAAACATCAGTTTCCTTCTCACTGAATGTAAAGCAGACTGAACCATCTGTAATCTACACGTTTATGGAATTCAGGAGGCAGTTTGGTTTTATTAGACAGATTTTTGCAGTTGACGACGTGCCAGGTTCCAACAAGTCCAAGCTCAAGAAGATCAGAGCAGCAGATTAGATACCAATTTGTTTCGCTGTTTGTCAGAAATACAGATGCAGACGGATGAAAAGGGTCTGGAGGGGCTCCAACGTAAAGCAACCTCCAAATGCAGCAACATTGCCAATGCTTCAGTCGTTCGCCTCTCCAGTCATTTTTAGTCTTACTGAGATGGTCCGTTTCAAAAATCATAGATTCTTGCCATGTGGTGCCAACCGTCCATTCATTCATTTGCCCAACTGCGTAGTCTTACTAGGGGAGGCTGGGGCCTATCTCAGCTGACTCTGGGCAAAAGTGGAGTACACCCTGAACAGCTCGCCAGACCATCACAGGGCCAGCACACATGCAACCATTTGCATTCATACCTAGGGGCAATCTTGAACAGCCAGTCAACCTAATGTGCATGTCTTTGGATGGCGGGAGAAAACCGGAGTACCCGGAGCAAACCCAAGCAAGCATGGGGAGAACATAGAAACTCCACACAGAAATGCCCTCACTGAGCCCGGGACTTTCTAGCTGTGTGGCAGATGTGCTAACCAATACGCCATCAGGCCACCCCTGTTGCCAACCAGTTGCCAACCAGTAAAACTTTGAAAAAACTTAAAAAAATATGCTAGTACTAACAATGTGTGTGACTACAAACAAGGTGTTTATTTAATTTTACATCATTTTCTTTTTTTTACTAAACCAGTTAAAACCTGTTTGTATCGTGGCTGTTAGCTATTATTATACAACTTTATTGGTCTAGTTGAAGATATTAGCATGCTAGTTGGGGATTCCGTTCAGTTTCATGTTAATTCGGAGTAAAGATTTGGGTTTGCGTGTGTCATGTTTTTAACTTGAGCCACCTTAGCTTCAGACATGATCAGCCAGCACAAGGTTAAAGCCTCTGACTCATGTTTTTCCAAACTTAAATTTCCAATATTTAAAGCACTTTTGAATGATTGACATCTATAATGCGTCATCGTGCTGGGTGACATTGAAGGTGGTGTTCTCTGCGGTTCGCCTTCCCTTACTTTTGGTCTCGGTGTTGTTACTGCACCGTCAACCCCTGAACATATTTGGTATCCTTGAGCTCATATCAAGTGCTAGGAACCACCCAATTCTAACACTACTGTATGTGCTCTGCCTTTATCTTGATTGATGAGGCATGCTTTATGTTCGCCACTGCTAGTTACCACGTCACCTCTTGGATGAAAGACCAAAAGGCAAGCCTTTGGTTCTTCAGAGATTTAAAAAAGAATGATGGCTCTCTTGTACTGTGCAGAGATTATATGTAGTTGCCTTGACCCGTGGTTGACTGTGGCTTTGTGTATAATTCTAGCTGAGTCACTACAGCAGAGGTCCTGAGTGAGAAAGAGAGAACACTGAGTAACATCCAATTCAAACCTGAGCCAAGAACACGGGTAACATCTTGAGGTTTTTGGTCCAATAGCATGATCTCCAAGACTAATGCATACTTAAATGAAAGAATGCTTCATTCAAAACCATTTTAAACCTTATTAAACACGTCCGACTTGAGACATCAGGCGTGACTATGAATGTCTGGTAGAAAGCAGAAGCTAGTGGTGGACGTAGCTATTTAATGTGAAGCAGAAGCTAGTGGTTTAAGTAGCTATTTATTGCAAAGCAGAAGCCAGTGGTGGAAGTAGCTATCTAATGGAAAGCAGAAGCTAGTGGT
>JBCNYH010000001.1:72511407-72526583 GCA_039654325.1 Tandanus tandanus
GCTAGTGGTGGACGTAGCTATCTAATGGAAAGCAGAAGCTAGTGGTGGACGTAGCTATCTAATGGAAAGCAGAAGCTAGTGGTGGACGTAGCTATCTAAAGGAAAGCAGAAGCTAGTGGTGGACGTAGCTATCTAAAGGAAAGCAGAAGCTAGTGGTGGACGTAGCTATCTATTGCGAAGCAGAAGCTAGTAGTAAACGTAGCAATCTAGTTCAAAGCAGAAGCTAGTGGTTGGCACAACAAGTTACTGATGGGCATGACTATCTAGTGGTAAATATAAGGTAATGGACAGTTTGTCCGTCTAATGTAGAGAAGAAGGTAGTTGTGGCTGTAACGTGGTAACGGCCGGCATGGTTATCTAGCGCAAGGCAGAACGTGTGTTTACTTTCTGAAAGTAAGAGCAAATTGTATTGTGGAATTTTTACATGGCTGTGAGTCAGCGAGGACTCATTGAACGTGCAGTGATGTAACCACCGAACAAAAGATACCAAGGTGGAGCTAAAGGCACATTGACGATTGACTTAACATGGCATCCTTACTGACTTCCCATTAAGCATGTTGCTTCAGATTCAGGATTGGATTGAGTGTTAACCAGGTGGTCTACCATAAAGGTAGTCTGGACTTCCCTGGTTTTGGACCAAAGCCCTGCGATTGGCTGATTGGATAAACAAATGAATGCACACTGGTGCAGGTTTTCCTCTAAATATTTTGTCAGGGGCTACTTTTTATCTTCAAGAATCATTAGGTTTGTTTATCTGTGTGAGCTGGATTGAGTCATCTTCACATGCTGCTCACCTCAGATAACCCGGAGCTCTGTTTTCTCCTCATTTCTGTTTGGAATGTACGAATCACTGAGTAAATAGCTCACAACATGACCCACGTTACTCATGGTTTGGGGAAACTTTAGAGTGAAATGAAAGGCAAGCCTTTCAAACTCTCCTTTTACACATGAGCATATGCATATTTTCATTATCAGGTGGTATGTGTTACATTTTCGAGGTTGCAACACGCTAAACCTGTTTGTTATTTTGCATTAGCGTGTTTGAAAAGGCTGCTGTTTTACTCTCGCGAGAGTACGAAATCGTGAGGGTAGGACGTGAATCCCCCAGTTCATATAAGGCAAGTTAATGGCAATAATAACAGTGTACAGATATTAAACTAACAAAACAGATATCGACTAGTGAACTTCTGAACAAAACTAGGCACAAATTCAAACCATACACGCTTTCCATTAATTCATGTATATATCAAACAAGAGTGCGATTGTACATATGAAAGAAAGAATACCGCACCATTTAGTCACATGCTGATTAGTTCCGTACTGCGGCGAGGCGACATGACACACGAGAAATGATCATGTGACTTTTTTCTACTTTTCACATTACAATGGCGCCTCCTGTGTTTTTGTTCTTATTATAAGTCTCGTTTCTGCGAACTGTAGTCACTAAGACACTGTTTAGCACTTTCCTGCTCCGAGTTTAGCGATGCTAGCTTAGAGGCTAACAGGTTGTTCACAATATGAAGTGTGGATTGTGAGTTTTTTCAGATGGTGGGCTGAGGTTGGTACGAGTGGCACTTGCATACTAACGATATTTTGATCAATTCATTTATTAGCTGAAAAGCAAATCATTGCTTGTTAAAGTAGTTTCAGATTTTGTAACACTGCATATTTCCATATCACCCACGTCTACTTGCATTGTTTTTGTCTTTTTTTTTCTTTTCCCCCCAACAGTGTATTTAGCCATTAGCATGAAGCACCTCTCCTTAGTGGGACTGGTAGGCTGCAATCAGAACGACAGTCATGGCTGATTCAGCCTCTTGTCACATCACTAGAGGAACCATAATGGAAATAACATTACAGCAAAGATTAGGAAAAACAAACCGGTTGCAATTACCACAAGTGCCATGAAGTGCTGTGTGTAGGCTGCCGTCGTTGTGTGTGTGTGTGTGTGTGTGTGTGTGTGTGTGTGTGTGTGTGTGGGTGGGTGGGCCGTGTGGCTTTCCCACCTGATCCATGGAGACACCCTGTCTGAAGCCTCCACCGGAACCGTGATGTTTTCCCTAAACATCCCCTTTACAGAAGCATCTGTGTTTGGCTTAGCTTAGTACAGTGAGAGAGAGAGAGAGAGAGAGAGAGAGAGAGTGAAGGTGAGGGTGAGTGTGAGATCTCGACATGTTTAGACTCATCACCTCACTGCTTCTCACCTTTATTTTGGACATTCTATTACACCTATATCCTGTTTCAAGTGCTGCGGGGAGTTTAGAAGGAAAGAAGTGCTAGTGAACTATTATTATCTAACAGCTCACCAGTCCATCGCAGGGCCAACACAACACAACCATTCAAGACTCACACCTAGGGGCAATTTGGAACAGCCAGTTAGCCCTAATGTATGTCTTTGGACTGTGGGAGGAAACCCATGCAAGCACAGGGGAAACCACTACGCCACCGTGCCGCACTGATTAATTAATTAATACATTTGTAGATATTTTTAACTGTTATTATTATTTATGCATTAAATTATAAATTTGGGGGCAGCTGTGGCCTAATGGTTAGAGAAGCGGATTTGAGACCGAAAGGTCGCTGGTTCGATTCCCAAACCGGCAGGAAAGATGTGTGGTGGTGGGGGAGTGAGCAGCACCTTCCCTTCCTCCACCTTCATGGCTGAAGTGCCCTTGAGCAAGGCACCGAACCCCCAACTGCTCTCCGGGCGCCATGTCTGTTTATTGTGAATTAAACTGATTTTTTTATTATTTTTTTTTACCTCTTCTACAGATTCCTTTGTCAACAGTCAGGAGTGGACATTGAGTAGATCAGTTCCAGAACTCAAAGTGGTAAGTGTGTGTTTTATTTTTTCTTTTTTTTTCTTTTTTAAACATAAACTTTGGCTGAACATAAAAGTTACAACCAGATCCTAAATTCAAACCCCTGAATATAATCAAATCACAATTAAAAAAGGCAGTTGTGATCTGGTTGCCTTTGTGTAAAATAGATTTTGCTGAACAACCAGGAAGTAAAAGAACAGTAAGTCGAGCCCTGGAGAATCTTTTCGTTTCTTGAAGGACATGATTGGCTGATTCTCTGGAGGATGACAGGATTTCATGAGGAACAAAAGGAGCTGTGGAAGAAATTAGGCGGCTTTGACTCCGTCGCTCGTAGCGCACGGCTGGCGCTGAGGCACAGCGGGGCAGATGCTCTTTCAGCGCTTTCAGGTTGAACGCCTGGAGGCTTTCGAGCCGTTCATCTGCGTCAATCATCAGGGAGCCTTAAGCTTCCCTTCAGCGGGGGTGCCAATATTTATGGTTTCACTGTGAGAAGTTTCGCCTTCTTATGAAACGCTTGTGACGGTTGAAAATGACGTATTAGTTTTGTGAGCCAATAGGAAACAAGAAGGCAAGACTGCGATCTGATTGGCTGGTTTAAAAAAATGGAGGCGGTGCCTACTGTGAAGCAGGTCTTACACTAGATTAGACTTGTGCCTCGCTTCTTTGCTGTCTGAAACACAAATACAAATGGCCGACACATGTACGAAAGTTTCGAAACCCATTTGCCAGAGTCGTGTCCAGATGTCAATCATATCCCGTAAACGCGGCGTCTTTTTATTTATCCTATTTTTTTCCCAGGCATCCTTGCAGAAATGTTACTTTAAAAAAAAAAAAATCACTAATAATAATAAGAAGAAGAAGAAGCAGCGTTCATGCTGCGAAAACATTTAAATCAGTCACTCTCTGAGGCAAACTCCTTTCGCATTCGAAGCCTGGAGGCTTTGCTCACACAATCAGGAGTGCGTATGCGCCGAAATCACTGTGAGGGATCGCATCTCCTTAAGCCTCGTTAAGACCTGTACAGTGTTCTCGTCCTTGTAATTACGCTCGAACTTGGATTAATCACCCACTTGCAGCCTGACGGGTTGGGGGGACGAGGGGTGTTCTGCTGTTCTTTGGAGAAACTTTATTCCTAAAAGGATGCGGTGGATGATGAGGGGATCAGGTCGGCTTTTTGAAAGCCGTCATTAGAGATATCGGCGCGACAAACCCACATTCCTAGTCTTGAGCGTCGTCTTCTGCTCGTTTCCATCTGTTGGTAGCAAACGGGATCAGTTCAAACTTCCCGAGCTTCCAAGACACGTCGATAGAAAGAAGTTGGTGTTCTTTATGGATTTCTGGGATACAAACAGTATAGCTCATCTTAGGTTCAGGTTGGGAAAGAGCGAGATCTCTAAACCATTCCATGTACCGCTTACTCACGCTCACACTTATTTGTGAAGCCACTTAATCCTATCAGGGTCGCGGGGAGGCTGGAGCCGACACTGGGTAAAAGCCCTTAACAACTCACCAGTCCATCACAGGGCCAACACACACACACACACACACACCCATTCACACTTGCACCTGGGGCAATTTTGGAACAGCCAATGTGCATGTCTTTGGACTGTCGGGGGAAACCGGAGGAAACCCCTGCAAGCACGGGGAGAACATGCAAACGTCCCCGCCGAGCCCGGGACTCGAAACCGGGACCATCTTGTTGTGAGGCGGACGTGATTAGCACTACACCAAGATGCTTCCCTGTTCCATATACCACTGAATCCCAAATGAATTAATAAGCAATTAACCCCAGGGTGCCTGATTTGTGCCACATTAGTTCGAGTTGCGGTTGTCCAACTCCTTCTAAATCACCGTTCCATAAAGTCAACAGAATGTTTACCCAACTTTTGCACATGTATCAAAGTATTCATGCCAAACATGTTGCTGTTCTTCAGAAGCCTGTTGTGTCGTCATTGTTTCAGTCTTAATCATGTTGCATGATGGGATGGTTATCTCATATCTACCATCTATTATATTTATTTCCTCTTCCTCATCCTCATCCACCTCCTTTGCTAAATCTACGACTGCTGTAAACACATGACATGACTCCCCTGCTGCAACTCCTAACATGTAGTTTTGTAATGTTACCCAATTACACCCAGTATCACTGATCCTCAATAACAGACCAAAGAGCCTTCTATTTTTAGCTAAGCAGCCACTCCCTTCATCAGTAAACAACGCAACACGTTCTGAGCATGTTAAAACCGTTTTATAAGAAGGAACAACAATAACAGACCTAATTTGTTTTTATATCCATCCATGTGTCCATCAGGGCCACAGGGGAAGCTGGAGCCAATCCCACCTGAGATCCTTAACAGGTCACCAGTTTATCGCAGGACTGACACACACAATCATTCACACTCTCGCCTAGGGGCAACCAGCTAGCCTAATGTGCTAACATAGTATGTTGGCTGTGAGAAGGAACCAGAGTACCCTGAGGAAACCCACACAAGCACAGAACGAGCGTGCAAACTTATTAACAAGGAAAACGCCCATGCCAAGCCCTGGACGCAAACCTAGGACCTTCTTGCTGTGAGGCGGACGTGCTAACCGTAACACCAGCATGCCGCCCTTCTCGATGGGGAGAACAAATACCCAAGGCTGAGATTCGAACCCGGAACCTTCTCTCTGATATGATTAACAATTGTCCACTGAAGGCTGGGAGGATATCGCTGATATATATTGTGTGTGTATTTATCTATCTATCTCTGGGCTATATATAGGGGTTAAGATTAAGGGTAGGCGGAGGAATATATGAAGAGGGGTTGTAATGGAAAAGTGCCGCAGGTGCTCTATTTAGGCAGGGTATGAGGGCCATCTATGCGCAAAGCCTCGGTGGGGGTGCAAGGAGGCGAAACCCTCTTGAAGCTGAAGCATACGTCATGCCAAAAAATGCATTTCTGGCCATCTAAGCTAACCTTAAGTCTCATCTTCCCATAATATTATGCACTGCACTTCTGTTACTGCAGCACGTCAATTTTCTTCTAGTAAAAACACCTCTAACTTGAATTGGAGGGCACCTTGTGTAAAGGACTATATATAAGAAACCATACAAATACAATAAAACCGTACAAGCATTATTTTTGTCACCCTCGTCAGGTCTGTGGTTTACACTAAAGTGTACATTGTACATCATGCATAATTATTGAGATTTCCTTTACCAAGTAGTTGCTTCTGAACTTCTGAATGTCGCGGTGTTCGAGATAAAGAGCTTTGTGTTCCCTGCTTACGTCACACGCAGAAGTCGGAACTTCTCAAAACTAATTCGGAACGCTGGTGGCTTGAAATTTAAAATGAGCAGTATTCATGCAGTGGAGTCACATTTCCACAAAATATTTGTACGTGTTACTAAAAAGAATGCAAGAAATGATTTTGTGGATTCGAACGTGATATCTTGACTCGGGGACTTTAAATACAAAGTCCTTTGTATGACTCCATCGGACAACGTCACGTACACAAGATAACCCGCATGCAGGCGCCTCAACGCATAAAAAATCTGATCAATGACTAAACTGAGAGGTCAGTCGTTTTTTTTTATTTATTTATTTTTCCCCACATGCCAAAAAAACCTTTTGGTGTCGGCACAATTTTGCGGGGTTGGTCAGGTTAGGGGAAACACAGCTTTTTAAAAAAAAATTACGCCTAACAATTCAACCACATGGACCTGTATGTACACCGTTCCTAATCATTCGGGATTACAAGCTTCCTCCAGCATCATCAACTCCCATAATTCATTGCGCAAAACACATTACATACTTTATTAATGTGCTGGGCTTTCCCCAGTGCAGCAGCCCTTGGTCTTTAGAAGAACCACAGTGGAGAGTCTCTAACAGGTGTATGTGTGTCATGGATTTACAGCACAACACTTTCACTCTTTCACCCAAAAGCTATGCAGTAGTGAATATATAAGCACACAGTTTAGACCTTCAGCACCTTACAGCTAATACAAATAGCTCTAAATACCTGCTCTGTTTACCCAAGGGATGCAGCTCTATAGACGGCTAGCCGGCATGCTAGCTGTTAGCATCGGAAATATAAACGAAAGATGCGGAAACGTTGATGAAAATACCTGAGCAACTACCTGCTCATTCTGTTGTGCTGCATCCCTCGCGAGCGCCCTGGAACACCAATAACATCAGGTGTAATGACGTCACTCGCCGGCACTTACACCCAGGCTTTACGTGCATCTTAAAGTCTTGCCGGAATTTCTGGGTTAAAAAAATAAAACGTTTGAGAAAAAAGTACCCGGCGCTAGTTTTTGAGTAGACGGGGATTCCGCCGGCACTTAATGAAACCGATATATATATATATATATATATATTTTTAAAAAATCATATTTATTTATTTATTTATAATACATCACCAGCAAAAATTCCCTCATGGAAAATCTTATTATAAATGACATCATTATTTTTCTGATTTTATTTCTTCGGTAGGTTTTTTTTTTTCTGCTCATTGACCCAACTTCTGCCATATGGTTATTTTTTTTCTGAACAGACTGACATGAGGGTGGAGTAAAGGGATATTGGGGGTGTGCTAGCACATATTATTCAGTACCATCAGAGGGTTCGGTTAAGTCATAGTTGATGAAAATTGGTTAATAGTTTGGTGTGATATGGGCTTTTATACATCCACATATGCGACAAGACTTTTTCAATGACTATATATATATATATATGTGTGTGTGTATGTATGTATGTATGTGTGTGTGTGTATGAATATGTATTCTCCCGGAAGAGTTCTCCGGGTGACCATCTTTGATTTCATTGAAATTCAGCCCTCAGCTGCGTGTATATAAATTATGAACACGTGCAAAATTTCAGAACAAGATTCACATTTTTTGCAAAGTTATGCCTGTTTGAAGCTCGGTACCATCAAAGGCCAGAATTTTGATCACTCTTAAGATATGAACATGAAAATTGCTATGTTAATTACATTCCATGTTCTATGTATGTATACAGTAGTGTGCAAAAGTCTCAGGCACATGCAAAGGAACGGTGTGGAACAAAGATGCCTTATATTTACATGTAAATAATGACATTAAATTAATCAAAGATCTCGACATAAAAATTCTGTAAAGCACAGCAAACAGTCATACATGAAACTAATATAGTATGAGGTGTGATGACTTTTGCTTTAAAAATAGAATAGCACCAGGTAGCGTTTGTGTAGTTTTACAAGTACAGTATCTACCGGGTCTCTTACAGAACCAGTTCTCCTGGAAATGTTGACTGTCACACTTGATTCTTTATTTGCAGGTAAATCGCAGCAGCCTTCATTATAGTTTTGTCTGAAAATGTAATACGCTGCTTTCTTTATTCACATACTGTACAAACTTTTCTTATGTAACATTTCATTTTGTGCTGGAAAACTAATGTTTGGAAATCTAAGGTGTTTTTGTACTAACTTGCTAATATACAAGTTATCTATAGCAAAGTTTACACCAAAAAAAATAGGTTGCCTCGGACTTTTGCCCATATGTATGATTATATTTGGATTCTCGGATTAGGTGTGTTACGGGTATTAAGAAAATGACAGTTTTCATAAAATGAAGTAAACATACTCTGAGTCACATTTACGACCTTAATTTTTTTATTTATTTTTATTTATTTTTTTACATTTTTATAAAATAATGTAGAAACTGACTACAGTGTCTATGTAGATATGTGTGTGTGTGTGTGTATATATATATATATATGAATGGAACATGTTCTCAATGTTTTCAATGTTCTTACCTCATTTAAATAAAATGCTTCTTTTTTTTCCCCCAGTGCTATGACATTGCTGTATTGTGTTGCAGGGCATTGTGGGTAACCTCTCCAGCGGGAAGTCAGCCCTTGTGCACCGGTACCTGACAGGAACATATGTCCAGGAGGAGTCCCCGGAGGGTGAGTGGACATGACTGGAACAGTGAACTGCTGTGTGTGATTTGTTTTTCCGAGTCGGTGCAACCTGCTGCGCGACCCTGCCGCTTGTATCAGTACACCGCCTGTGTTAGTTTCAGATTATTATGGGCTGTTTAATTAATTAATTTATTTATTTATTTCTCTTGAGACCAAAAAAAAAAGACCGCAGAGTGTTTTTTCTGATCTGTATATGATTTAAAAACAAAGGAGGTGGAGTTAAAGCTCGCCTGGGATTTCAAGTTGATGTCCACCTTCCATGTTTTGTTTTTTTTATACACTGTCGAATAAAACATTTAGCGTAAACAGTCATCTTTATTGTGAAATAAACCCCTGTGGAGTGACTCTAACCCCTGTGTGACCAATCAGAGTGAAGAGAAGGAAAAGAGAGGTTGGTGAAGCAGCGATGTTATATATGACATACGCCATAACTGCCTTGACCTGCCTCGCTATCAAATACGAGCACCACCGGCCAGGGAAAGCTGTAAGCATGAGCATACACGTTGCTGCCACCTGCGTCTTTATGAACTGCTGCGCATGCGCGTTCGCGGGCAGCTGATTAACAGAGGAAAATCACTATCCGCCCCTTTTGTACGGATGAGCTCAAAGACGGCAGTGATTGGCTGGTGATCGCTATGAGTGACAGGGAAGTGAGCATATGCCATCCCTCCCTCCCTCATGTAAGAGCTCGGCTTATTAGCACCCATGGACTCCCGGTTGCTCCCTGGATTCGTACCTGTGGTCTCCAGGTCGATAGTCGCACACTTTGTCGACGCGCCACTCGGTAGCCTGAGAAGTTTTTAAGACGATTGAAATGTTGTGAGACATGTTGCTGTACCTTGTCGTGGATTATTTTTCGATAAAACCCATCCCAGTGGGTACCCACCCTTTAAGGCAGAGCCTCGGAATATTCCTTGCTTGTTACAGCCAGCGCTGATGTACGCCCAGACGATTTATGATTTAGCACCGACTCATGGGAGCAGTACATCTTCTCTTCATATGTTCTCTCTTTTAATTCCATCACTTAAGAACAGCTTTTATATATATATATATATATATATAAAGTATATAATTGGATCGTATTGTATAAGCTGTAGGTAATTGGACTCCGATCTGCTGACTTCTCTTGTAATTCTGACAGAAATGGGTTGATTAACTCGCGTCTGGTGCGTTCCGCTATTATTCTGGTGCTCCTGTGGATTTGCTGCCGCAGTGACAGGCGTTACGATTCGCCAGCTGCGGTGTTGCTATAGCAACAGTGGGTCAGGCAGAGATTGGGGGCTGTTTTTGCTGTGTCAAGGTCTGAACCGTGTTCTCGGTCCGCACGTTTCCGTAGTGCAGGGTAAATTTAATTAAAAAAGATTTTTATTACTGCTGCGTATCCTACAATAAAGCATTAGCGCTCATCTTGTGGAAGGTGTGCTCTCTATATTTCTGTTGTTTTGTTTTAAGGCAGGGCCGAAGTGAAGCGAATGAGATCAGGCTTGCCTTTACTGACATGTCAGGATTTGCCCTCTAAGCAAGATGATAATTATCCGCCGCTGTTATTAAGGTGTTTCAAGGTGGCGTAGTGATTAGCACATCCGCCTCCGAGAGAAGAGGGTCATGGGTTTGGTTCCCGTTTGAGTTTGGTCCTCCTACAGTCCAAAGACATGCACGTTAGGCTCACTGGCTGTTCCAAGTGTGAGGGTGAATGTTTGTGTGTTGGCCCTGCGATGGACTGCCGAGCTGTTCAGGGTATAACCGCGCCTTCGCCTGAGTGTCGGCTGGGATAGGCTCCAGCCTCCCTGCGTCCTTAGTAGGATTCAGCAAATGAGTGAGTGAGAGAGAGCTTTCAAGCATCACTAACCCTTTAAGAAAAGGTTCCACACAAGCGCAGTGACGTAGCGGAGTTCCAATCATTGTAGCGTTCCGAATTTAAAGCAGACGTGCTACAACAGCAGGACAGCACATCGTCTCGACAAACAGGAACACAAATGCGGTGTAACTGTCCACGTGTCCAGCTGGAACATCTGTAAATACCTTTTATGTGTGTTAAAAAGTGCAGAAGCACTCCGGATATAAACAGATTCATTATCGTTTGATCCGTAGCCGGCCCTGAGCTGAAAGTGGGTGCACATCACGGCTACATGCACCTGGGATAGAATTTAAAGCCGCACTGTGTTCTCGCTGCCGTTCCTGATTGAGGCTCTCACCCCAATTTTCGTTTTCATGTCCATGAAGAATAGCAGGAGTCTGCTTTTTCAGCTTCTGAGAAGAGGTCGCAGTCATGCATGGCGGCGTGGTGGAATGGTGGAAAATAAAAGAGCGGGTTGTTAAATATGGGCGATGAGAGCGCTCTTGAATAAATGATGGCGTGGACTTTGCGTCCCGTTTGACATCTGCTCGCATTCTTCTGGAGAAATTAGCGGAGTTGCTGTTCATGATGAAAATACTTCTATTAATCTGAGGCTCTAGGTTCTTTACGCAAAGTGTGACCCCGCCCATCGTTCTGTCAGGATGGACCAATCAGTAGCCTGGTCTGGGACAAGCAGACTTGTAGCAAAGAGATTTTTGTTTCAAACTTTTGCAAAACGCTTTTTTTTTTTTTGGGCGGCGCGATGGTTAGCACGTCAAAGCAGGAAGTTCCTGGGTTCGATTCCCGGGCTCGGGATGTTTCGGTGTGGAGTTTACTTGTTCTTCTTGGTTTCCTCTGGGTACTCCAGTTTCCTCCCACAGTCCAAAAACATGCACAGTAGGCTAATTGGCTGTTCCAAATCGCCCGAGGTGTGAGTGTGAATGGTTGTGTGTGTGTGTGTGTGTGTTGGCCCTGTGATGGCCTGGTGAGCTGTTTATGGTGTACCCCGCTCTCACCCAGAGTCGGCTCTGTTCTCTGTCACAGGAGGAAGGTTTAAAAAGGAGATTGTAGTGGATGGACAGAGCTATCTGCTGCTAATCCGAGACGAAGGAGGACCCCCGGAGCTTCAGGTATGACTACATTACCCACAATGCCGTTTGAATACCTGCTAATAATGTTGGAGTTTGATTTCGCCCTCACTTCCTCTGTACAGAAAGCGACTGATGTGGCGGCACTTTAGCGATGTCGTCTGCTACAGCATTTCAGCTTTGAGCAGCATTGAGGTCATGATATCGTAGGATCAGGAAAAACAGCATAAATATTTCACTGTACATTAAAACTACATATTTAATGCTTCGGGGTGGAGTTGTCTTTTAAACATCAGTGTTTCTCTCCCGAAAATGTGTCAGCAGCTGGTAAATTTCGGAAAAAGAGACCCATTTCCGAGCCCCTTGGCGGAGCGTTCGTTATTAGGAACACCATTATCAGCCTTCTAATGCAGTTCGTCGCTAATTGCTCTCGGCGCTAAATGCACATGGATTATTTAAAGATGTGCAGTGAAAGTGCTGCGAATTAAAATGTCCTCTGGGAGGTTTCGGGGAAGTGCACTTACCCGGTCTTCATCTGGATTCGGCGGCAGCAGCGCGGCGAGTGAGGCGAGGCGAGCGGCCTTACAAAGGAAAGATGGATGTTTTGCGCGCTCGCTCCTACCTAGTGTCTTTTGGGGCACGTATTGGTCTGTTCCCTGTTTCCCTTTTTTAAAATGATACATAGCCTTAGACGGCTTGTCTTAATTACATGCGCCGGAGGCTCGTAGCGAAACAGCGGGAGAGGAGACGCTGATGGAAACTGTTCTGGGCGCGAGCCTCCTGGTGGAATAGTGGGAGTGATTCAGCTTCTGTTACCTCCGTTAGCTGTTCTTCAATTAAGCAAGTGTTATAGTAATGAATAATGAGCTGTTCTCCTAGCATGCTAGCACTGCTGTAATGAATACCATGGTACCCGTCCTGTCTTTATGGGAATAAACTTGAAGCTGTTCTTCCAGCGTGGTATTTTTTTATTGATCAGCTGTTTTTCTGTCGTGGAAAGGAACTATTAGCAGGTCGGGGGTTCAAGCCCCACTGTCACCGGATTGTCACTGCTGTCCCCCTGTGCAGATAACTGGGTTATCAAAGCCCGGCCATGTCTCTCGCTGTCTGTGGTGAGAGGCATGTAAAAGAACCATTGCTGACTTTCGTAAAGAGTAGGCCACTGGGTTTCCATTAGCGTGTTTCTGCCTTGCGATGGACTGGCGAGCTGTCCAGGGTGTACTCTGCCCTCGCAGACTATATTTACTTTATATTTACTATATTTTCGGTAGGCTAGCATTGTGGTCATGAGTAAGTAGCTATATTTTCAGTATGCTAGCATTGCAGTCATGAGTAAGTAGCTATATTTTTAGTATGCTAGCATTGTGGTCATGAGTAAGTAGCTATATTTTCAGTATGCTAGCATTGTGGTCGTGAATGATCAGCTATATTTTCAGTATGCTAGCATTGTGGTCATGAGTAAGTAGCTATATTTTCAGTAGGCTAGCATTGTGGTCGTGAATGATCAGCTATATTTTCAGTAGGCTAGCATTGTGGTCGTGAATGATCAGCTATATTTTCAGTATGCTAGCATTGTGGTCGTGAATGATCAGCTATATTTTCAGTATGCTAGCATTGTGGTCGTGAATGATCAGCTATATTTTCAGTAGGCTAGCATTGTGGTCGTGAATGATCAGCGGTTTTGTTCTAGTTCTGATAAGCTGATGTTCTATTATGGTAGCATATAAGAACTACAGGAATGACCTCTTTTGAATGACCTCTGACCTTTGGATATTGCTCCTTTGCATGCCAACCAGTGGCTCAAGAAAAAAAGCTCGGTAATTTCTGCTGCACTGAAGATGTTTGAGGGTTGAAATCGCTCATGTTTGATAAACTTTGTGTTCTCTTTCCTGTTTGCTCAGTTCGCTGCCTGGGTGGATGCTGTGGTGTTTGTCTTCAGCCTGGAAGATGAGATCAGTTTCCAGACAGTCTATAACTACTTCCTGCGGCTGTCCAGCTACAGGAACACAGCAGAAGTGCCCATGGTGCTAGTGGGCACGCAGGGTGAGTCACGACCCACCTGTTCTCCTTTTTTCATTATTAAACACCACTCTCATACAAATTTAAACACTTCCAGCTCTCCTGTGTTCTCGGTACACAATAAAAAGTAAAACACCACCTCCGCTGATCCCACAGCCAAAACCAATGTAACCTGGCGTGCTCTTCTTTCTCCTCTGTCAAGATGCCATCAGTGCCACCAATCCGCGAGTCATCGATGACGCCCGAGCCCGCAAGCTCTCCAACGACTTGAAGCGCTCCACTTACTACGAGACCTGCTCCACTTACGGCCTCAATGTGGAGAGAGTCTTCCAGGATGGTGAGACACCCAGATCAAAGCAGCTTCAAAGACCTACAAACTTTTATGTCACTTGCCTTAATATTCACCCCTCTTCACCAACCGGGGACTTAATTTGGGTGATATGATTTATATATACACACATAAAATAGGCCTTATTGTAAAAAAAATACTAGATTTCAAAATCCTGTGACGCATGCTGATTCTGGTGCGCTAGTACATTTGTGTAGCACTAACAGACGAGGATTTAAA
Source organism: Tandanus tandanus (assembly GCA_039654325.1). NCBI lineage: Eukaryota > Metazoa > Chordata > Actinopteri > Siluriformes > Plotosidae > Tandanus > Tandanus tandanus. The sequence continues at coordinate 72,525,684 of JBCNYH010000001.1, forward strand.
GGTCATGGTTTTTCTTCCCTGCCACCTCCCTTTGTAATATTCTTCCATGTCTATGTAACATCCTTTTTGGATCTCCAAAAGTAGCATTTAGGAGCCATTTTTCCAAAAAGCATCAGCTTTAAATCATAAATAATAACAGTCTTCTTCTAGGAGGAGGGATATATCATAGTCTACCCACCTATTTTCAGAGTAAACCTGACTTTACACTGGGGCCATGATGTTCACAATCTCCACAATTTGAGAGAATCGTGATGACCGTGGGGGGTCGTGGGGTCGAATTGTAAAGATCTTGAGGAAATTTGATGGAATCGTGATGATCTTGAGGAAACTTGGTGGATTTGTGAAGATCTTGAGGGAACTTGGTGGAATCGTGATGCTGTTGAGGGAACTTGGTGGAATTGTGATGGTGTTGAGGGAACTTAGTGGATTCATGATGGTGTTGAGGGAACTTGGTGGAATCATGATGATCTTGACGTAACTTGGTGGAATTGTGATGATCTTGAGGGAACTTCGTGGAATCGTGATGATCTTGAGGAAACTTGGTGGAATCGTGATGGTGTTGAGGGAACTTGGTGGAATGGTGATGATCTTGAGGGAACTTGGTGGAATTGTGATGATCTTGAGGGAACTCAGTGGAATCGTGATGATCTTGAGGGAACTTGGTGGAATTGTGATGGTGTTGAGGGAACTTGGTGGAATTGTGATGGTGTTGAGGGAACTTGGTGGAATTGTGATGGTGTTGAGGGAACTCAGTGGAATCGTGATGATCTTGAGGGAGCTTGGTGGAATTGTGATGGTGTTGAGGGAACTTGGTGGAATCGTGATGATCTTGAGGGAACTCAGTGGAATCGTGATGATCTTGAGGGAACTTGGTGGAATTGTGATGGTGTTGAGGGAACT
>JBCNYH010000001.1:72548956-72561880 GCA_039654325.1 Tandanus tandanus
TAGTTGTTAATGTTGTGTGTGTGTGTGTGTGTTAGTTGTTAATGGTGTGAGTGTGTGTTAATGTTGTGTGTGTTGTTAGTTGTTAATGTTGTGTGTGTGTGTGTGTTAGTTGTTAATGTTGTGTGTGTGTGTGTGTGTTAGTTGTTAATGGTGTGAGTGTGTGTTAATGTTGTGTGTGTTGTTGTTAGTTGTTAATGTTGTGTGTGTTGTTGTTAGTTGTTAATGTTGTGTGTGTTGTTGTTAGTTGTTAATGTTGTGTGTTGTTGTTAATGTTGTGTGTGTGTGTTAGTTGTTAATGGTGTGAGTGTGTGTTAATGTGTGTGTGTTTTTGTTGTTGTTGATTGTGTGTGTTAGTTGTTATTGTTAGTTGTTATTGCTGTGTTTATGTTGTTGTTGATTGTGTGTGTGTGTGTGTTGTTAGTTGTTATTGTTTGTGTTATTGTTAGTTGTTATTGTTGTGTTCATGTTGTTGTTGATTGTGTGTGTGTTGTTAGTTGAAAGGTTGTGTGTGTTGTTTTCTTCAGTATCTGGTGTTAAATTGTTCAGACCTGTGGAAGTGTTAGTCGACTGCACGAGGAAATGTGTATCGGGGCGGCAGTAATTTTGAACCCACTCTTTATAAACCTGTGTACCATCCGGATATGTTTAAACTGGTTTTATGTGAGCGTTACTCTGTGTGTGTGTGTGTGTGTGTGTGTGTGTGTGTGTGTGTGTGTGTGTGTGTAGTATAATTTTTATTTCACTGTGGTCCATTTGATGTGTGTTAGATACTGAATATCAATTTCATTTCGTGACGATAACCAACTGCATCCTCCATTTGCATCTCGCAGGGCATTCTGCTAAAGAGAAGTGGCAAATCACTGAATAAAGAGTGGAAAAAGAAGTATGTGACGTTGTGTGACAACGGCGTCCTCACCTATCATCCCAGTTTACACGTAAGTGCCCACCACTTCCTGTCTGGAAATTAACGTTCACGTACTTATTCAACAGTTCGCAAAAGGGTGCAAAGGCAGGGTACACCCTGAACAGCTCGCCAGACCATTGCAGGGCCAACACACACCCAACCATTCTTGTTCACACTCACAAATAGGGGCAATTTGGAATAACCAATTAGCTTAATGTGCATGCCTTTGAGCTGCTGGGGGCCACTCGGCTCGGGTGTAAAATGCCCAGCAGACTTTACGTTACATGCGAGATTCGGCGTTCAATTCCCATTGTTCATGGAGCGACCGCCAAGCCTGAGTCACGAAATCATAATTTTAGGTTTGAGAACATGTAGAGGGAGGAAATGAAACGAGAATCTAATGAACGTGTCGCGATGCTACGCTCGGGTGATGTACTGTACACGACAGGCGGTGTTTTCACTCGAGGATCGTTGCTTTGTGTGGAAGCTATTAGCGTCTGGATACCTGTGGCTCGAGCTTCCACGCGAGTTCCATGAGTTACTCACCCCATTTAACTGCAGTGTGGGTGCAGAGCGAGCGAGCGAGCGAGAGAGAGAGAGAGAGAGAGAGAGAGAGAGGGAGCGACTGTTTAATTTTGCATCGCAGCCAACAGAGCCGTCCCACAATCCCCTTCTGTTAATTCTGTCTGCTACATCAATTAAATTGTTTGCAGAAACTAATTGAATATGGCTTAATCACACATCTTAATAGCTTTCTGCGCCTCGAACTGGCTGTTAATTCCTGCAATAAAGTGAAATGAGAGCGCTCACTGGGTAATTAGCAGCGAGGCTTTTGAAGAAATTAGTGCTTTATGGTGCGCAGTAAAAACGCATCGGAGTTGGCGGGAGGCTTTTCAGGGGCCGGCATCTCTGCACGTTTTTGTTTTTGTCGTCGTTCTTGTGTCTTTTCACTCCCCCCTCTCCGTTCTCTTCTTTTTTCTGCTGATCAGGGTGATTTTCACCTTGGCTTAGCCCATTTGAGTCGGTGCAAAAACCCCATCCAAATGGAATGGCCAGATTTAAATGCGAATGAGCCTGTTTGCGATCATTAGCGCTAATTCTGCTAATCTGCCGAAGCAGAGATGCAGGTGAAGTTAACTGTGTGTGTGTGTATTGGTTTTTTTGTTTTTTTGTTTAGTTTTTTTGGCGGAAGTGGGATATTTAAAAAGCAATCGTCACTGCTACTTGCTTGTGACCTAGCCGCTCAGTTATTTTTTTGTCCAAATTGTTCTGGACTCCCCAAACTCAGATTGCTTTGTTTCTTCTTTATTTGTTTACATGCAGGATTACATGCAGAATGTTCACGGGAAAGAGATTGATCTCCTCCGGACGACGGTCAAAGTGCCGGGGAAAAGGCCGCCCCGTGCTGTGGCTACGGTAGCGCCGACTGCTAGCCCCAAAAGCAACGGCTTAAGCAAGGACAGGAGCACGCTACAGCTCGGCATCGGCGCCACAGGTGAGGCTACATTTGAACATGGAGCCGTAGCATTTTACCGTGATATTTATGCTGGAGAACTTTTCTAAGAACTTTCCAGAAACTATAGATATTAATTCAGTCAAAGACGGTCCAAGCTCAGCTTAAAAAGTGACTGGAAGTATCGATATGCGTCCGCCCACTGTGGTGATGCCGATGGCATTATGTTTTTGCCCTGTCCTTGTGTGTGTGGTGTGTCTGTCCAAACTTCCTTGTGAGCGCTGTATCTTCTGAATCTGAATCAAACTTTCACAGGTTCTGAAGTCATAGGTCAAAGGTCGAGGTCTCAGGGGGTCCTCAAAAAAAATTTTTGGATTTGGACCAAACTTTCACTGCTTACTCATTACTAGATGCGCATGAACTGGTACCAGGTTTATGGACATAGGTCAAGGATCAGGGTTCTGGTTCCACAGTTCAAGCACACACTAAAAAGGTTTCCCGCAAGCCATACCAAGTTTTATTTTTAACTTTAAGAGTCTAACACAGTTTATATACTATATGGGAACAGTGCGATCTGATTGGTTCGCTGTCATGGGATAACAGACATTATCCAACTTTCAAACACGGGATAATGCTTGAATCAAAACAACGGACAAAAACTCACGGTTTCTGTCACGGTCACTCATTCTGATATCCTGGAAATGTAACAAAATACCGTCCCAAAAAATATTTACTTATGGTCTACACATTAGCCCCCTTTTTTAAGAGCAAATCGAACTTTAAGTGAATTCACCTGGTTTAAAATTATCTGAAGGAGTACACGAGTAAACTTTGAACTGGGAATTTTTGCGCTCTTCGGTTTTGTGCACCAATAGTAAAGAAGGGGGCGGGACTCTCTGATCTGATTTGTTTATTGGATTACAATTAAAAAAAATTAGCCTTCTCTTATATTGACATTTACAGTAATTTTTTATGGTAATATTTCATTCGGTGGCTGCAATTTTTTTTGTTAGCAGTGTTGCTCCTATGATTGAGACACGCCCACTTATTGGGGACATGCCCACTTTTCTCCGGCATTGACTCAAAGCTATGCTTAGGAGGAAATAATTAGAAAAAACCAAGATATTATTCATCATATATTATGGGAAAGGTTCCTGCAAGGTGATGCTGACAATTTTGGAATGAGTCTCCAGTTCCACCACACTTAATAAAGAATTAAGCACACCCACATAGTAACTGTACCTCATCCCCACCATCCTGTCAACACTTCTTTTCCTCGTGCAATGCTGTATTCCTTAGTTATTACACAGATTTTTTTTACTATTTTTTTTATTATTCATTCTGTGACAAATATAGCTGCAATTCCACACATTCTTTTAGCTGTAATGTTTCGAATCTTTTCCAAATGCTGTGATCCTGTTGAGGCTCGGAGGCGTTTCATTAGCCAGACAGATATAAAGATATTTCCTTCGTATTCCCTCGTGGGATTTCCCCTGAGACGAGGTTAGGGAAAGGTGTAATTGGATTTAGGGGGTTTACATTAAAAGTAATTAATAAAAATTAGACGGATCTGTGGTCTGCCACGGGTTTTCCAGGAGCAGAGATGTGATGTCCTTCAGGCTAATTGCTTCAGAGGGCTTCTGGGAATTTCAGTATTTTGGATGGAGTCCAAAAAAAAAAAAAAATATCCAGATTTGTGGCTTAATTAGTCCAGAAAGTGCATGTCTGGGAAAAGGCTGTGGGATTGGGAGTGATTTGGAAAAATGACTAACGTTTAACCTTCAGAGGGGCAAAAAAACAAGGGTGGATTTCTATCAAGCAGCGTTTTCCGTCCACGGGAAATGGGGCAGCTTTGTTCGAAGAACAAATTGCAAGAATTTTAGATCTGATTGCAGATAAATCATTTTAGGAGAATTTGCTTTAAAGACAGTTTTGTATGAATTTTTTCGTTTCGCAAAGGCTAATTCTGGCCTGATCCTGGTGCACTGGTACTTTTCCCCCTTCTTGCCCCCCTCAATCCATGTAAGCTGCTGTTAATTTCCACTTGAGAGAAGAGCAGAGAAGGCTGCGGCTCTCCATGGCTCTCCGCCCGAGTCCGGGCCCTACACTTGATTATGCAATCTGATTTTGATTTCATTAGGCATGCAATTGATGCGAGCGAACAAAGGGGTAATTTTTCATTCATGGCACTCTAGCTGAGCGCTGTCGTTCCCTTTCGCTTGTAATTCACCCCCTCACACACACACACACTCACACACACTACTGAAGACCATTAGGGATGCTTTGGGAGGGTGGTGGAAGGGAGGCGTTTGAAAGATAGAGAAGGAACACGACGGGTGGCTAAATGAATGAACGCATGTGTCCACGGAGTAAAAAGGAGTCTGTCTACACGAGGCCCGTCCTAATCTTTCTGCTAAGTACTCACCGGAACCGTTTTTAAATGCGACGCCTCCTTCGCTTGTGTCGCCACAGACAGATATACGTGATAGCAAAGCGATAATAGTTCTGCCATTCAGCCTTAATCGATGACGTCTGCCTGAGTGCCGAGAGCGCCGTCTCGAGCGGCATTCGCTGGTGCATCTGATGCTGCCATATTCTCTCACAGCTTAGAAGCTCCTTGTCAGTAACGCCACGTGTTAAAATGGGATTGACACATGGCCTTGACGTTTACACGTCGTTGAAGGTTGTATATGTGAAGAAAGAAATCGTAGCATTTTGTTTGTGGAAATAGAAAATTTACTCACCTTTGTAAGCATGCAAATTACTCACTGTATTTATCAGAAATTGACACAACAGAGGCTCAAAAAACATAAATGGCTAAATGAATGAACGCATGATAACGTGATAAGCTAGTTTTTTATAACTTATCATCGTGTCAGCAAACCAAAAACAGTGCAATCGTATTACAAAAATTCATACCTTTTATCTCTTTTGTGAGCATGTTCATTAGTTTTTATAATTATCAGAACTTTTAACTACGAATGCAGACAACAGAAACGTAGCCTGACAAAGTACTGAGAAACCACAAAAGATTGAACCTCATTAAATAATTTTGGAGCTTCTATTCGCCCTCATTTGTTGTAATTATTAGAAATTCAAACAACAAAGGCAGGGGGGAAAAAAATACAAAAAAACTAGCTTATCACGGTACCAGGAAACCGCACAAAGCGCAAACTTGTTACAAAACTCGTAACTTTTTTCACCTTTGTAAAAATGTTCATTAGTTGTTGTAATTATTACATATTGAAACCTGGAAAAAAAAAAAACACAACTTCCCATAGTACAGAGAAACTTCAAAAAAGGCAGGCTTGATAAAAAAAGTCATAATTTTAATTTGCCTTTGTAAACTTGAACCTACGAATGCAGAGAAAAGACTTAACTTATTACAGTAAACCGAGAAACTGCAAAAAAAAAAAAAAAACCAAGCTCATTAAAAAAAATTTGGAATTTTTTTTGCGCCTTTGTAAACTTTATTCGTTGTATCTATTGGAAATTGAAAAAAAAAAGGTTAAAAAAAAATTGATAGACATACGTTAGAAAACTCTGGAGACTCATGAATTGTCTGAAATTTTTACTCATGTCAGTGTTTTTATTTATTTTTATCTAGTTTTAAAATTTGTTTATTCCTACATGGTAACCTTACGAGCCCCTGAACCGATAATTGTGATCAAACGGCTTTCTGAACGCCGTATTTATTTTTTGTTACGATTACAAGCACTGATTGTTACTTATGTTTAATGTCGTCACGCATCGTTCTGTTCTTTATCCTTGATACACACTATACAGCCTCACCACAGACAATCCGACCCCATCTTCCCCTCCGTCTCTTCTCCACCCTTCCCCTTTTCTCCTGCATTAGCATGGACGCCTCATTATCCTCCACACTTGTACATAATGGCAGCAGTTGCTCTCAGGGGTCAGGGCTCCGCGGCCCCGTGACCACACGCCTCATCAGCCGTCTGAAAAGCCACAGAAACAAGGAGGAATTAGGAAAAATGGCCGCCCCCTCGCGCTAATCTGTCCTCTTCAGTAATCGCGCCTAAAGTCTCGCCTCTGTGTGAAGGAACCAGCTTTGTTCTTTTGAATCTTGCTGATATTTTGTGCTCAACTCAATCTAAACTCAATCCAATTTTTATTTTATTTTTAAAATTTCTTTTCTAGAAAAGACTTGTTTCAGACCTCAACTGTGTTTGGAGTTGCCCCGGTCTTGGAGGTCAGACTTGCCGAGGCTGCATTTTCTTACCTGGAATTATGGCATTTTCAACTACCACACTTATCTTTTCTTAGTAACGATATAGCCAGCGGTTGTGTCACTAAAACATGTGTATATGTGTCCGCATGCTGATTGATCTACAACAAATACTTCTGTATCTACAGCAGATACAATATATGACCAAAGATGGGCATGTGGAATGCTCATGCACACCCATACAATACTCAACCCTGACTGCTCATTCCTCCTCAACATCCCTCATTAATGCTCTTGGAAATTAATAAACACAAACACCCCTCCCCAGGCCACACTTAAAATCTTCCCAGATCTTCCCATATTTGATATTCAGTACATATAGGTTGATAATTAGTGCAAATGGGGTTAATACTCAGTATGTTTGTGGTTGATCCTCAATAGGTTTGATACGCCATACATGTGGACTTGATACTCAGTACATGTGGGTTTGATACTCAGTGGGTTTGATACTCAGTACATATGGGGTTGACACACAGTGGGTTTGATGCCAGTATGTATGGGGTTGACAGTATCAATCCCACTGACTGTCAACCCCGTAAATACTGAGTATCAACCCCATACATACTGAACATCAAACCCACTGTCAACCCCATACGTATTGAGTATCAACGCCACTGAGTATCAACCCCATATGTACCAAGTATTAACCCTAAACGTACTAAGTATCAAACCCATACATACTGAGTATCAACCCCATATGTACCAAGTATTAACCCTAAACATACTAAATATCAAACCCACTAAGTATCAAACCCATACATACTGAGTATCAACCCCATATGCACTTAGTATCAATCCCACTGACTGTCAACCCCGTAAATACTGAGTATCAACCCCATACATACTGAGCATCAAAACCACAGTGCATATAGGGTTGATATTCAGTATGTATGGGTTTGATACTTAGTGGGTTTGATATTTAGTATGTTTAGGGTTAATACTTGGTACATATGGGGTTGATACTCAGTGGCGTTGATACTCAATACGTATGGGGTTGACAGTCAGTGAGGTTGATACTCAGTTCATATGGGGTTAATACTCGGGGTTAATACTCGGTATGTGTGGGGTTGATAGTGGGGTTTACCCTCAGTACATATGAGGTTGACAGTAAGTGGGGTTGATATTCGGTACATATGGGGTTGATACTCAGTGAGGTTGATACTCGGTACATATGGGGTTGATACTCAGTGAGGTTGATACTCAGTACATATGGGGTTGATACTCAGTATGTATGGGGTGGATACTCAGTGGGGTTGATACTCAGTACATATGAGGTTGATAGTCAGTGGTGTTGATACTCAGGGCATATGGGGTTGAGGAGATATGGGGTTAAGTTATGAAAAATATGCATCCCTTTCCTTTTACCCAAATCTTTTAGGGCTAGTTCAGTAATTTTGCCCAATTTTTTTGTTGTACAAAAAACTATATAAATAACAGCTCAGACAAGGACTTGTACGGGGGGCCGTCCACATAATCAAAGCCGATAACGAAATAGCTTGATCTGCGGACATACAACATTATCATACGTCGCTATAACGATGATGGTTAATTAATAGAAAGCTGTAGAAATTTGAAATTGCTAAGTTAGGTTTGGTGCTCTTGGCATGATGGTAACAGTAACTTTGTCGTCGTTGATTGTTTTGACAGAACGTGAAAGCATTAACAATAAAACGCCTGTTAAAGTGAACCAGCGAGTAAAGTAGTGTCCGTGATCAGTAGAGGGTGTGCGTTGGCCTCAGACGCGTGTCCGGGGTTATGGTGTGTCAGTCTGTTGTCTCCGGAGTTCTAATAACCCTGGCAGCGTGTGTCTGAAGTGGCGGTGCGGGTGCGAGTACAGAGCTCTACCCCGTATTTTCCTCTGATTATTCTCTCCTTGTAATTACATTATCTCCCCTTTTATGCAGAATTGTTCGCCAGGGACTAATTGATAGAGACATGTTTAATTCATCAATCATTAGCATCAAATTTGACAATTAGAGATGATTGTTGAATTCCTGATGGAGATGAGATGACGTTCGTCAATTATTTGTTCTTTCGCTCTTTTTTTTTTTTTTTTTTTTTTTTTTACAAGTTAAAGTAGCGCATACATTAATTCGCAGCATAATAAAAAAAATCTGAAAAAAATTTGGCATATTTATGGCTGCAGGAATAAACTGCGATCTTAAAGTTTGTGTTAATTTGTTTATCTAAGCTCGTAAAGTGGCGTCTCTGTAGCATAAGATAGAAACGTACAGTAGAACTCTCATCGTAATGCATTGTGTTTGTTTTATTATGCTGGAGCGAAGGTAAAACATACTTCTACTATTTTAACAATTTTTTTTTTTTACTCTTACAGACATAATTTTTAAAAAATTACCGCACTTCTGTTTTTCTACCAGCTTCATACGCCTGTAACGTATCATATAAATGACTTCATGGATCATGATAATGTCACATCACTTTTTGCCACAACCCCGAGTTTCCACCCCCGAGTAATCACTAATCATCTAATCGTGTAATCATCTAATTGGAGGTGATTAGTGCGAGTATATGGAGCGTTCCTTTCACACACAATCAAGAGGACTTTCTGGTGTTAGCTTTCTAGCTATCAACCTGACATGTATGGTGTTCTTTTTTTTAAAACACGTTCAACAAGTAAAAAATTATATATCTATATGTCTATGTATCGGATCAGCAGGATTTTTGTTGTTTTTTTTTAATGAGGAGAATCTATAAAAAAAAGTGAAATTTATTTCAGTTGTTTATTTTATGGTACTAATGTTTTTAAGCTTAAAATATTTTACCATTTATAAAATTATTATTATTATTATTTTTTTTAAGTCCAAAGATATTTTGTGGGTTTTTTTTAACCAAAACCTTAAATGTAGCTTTTCTTTAAAAAAAAAAAAAAAAAAGTTTTATTTTTCTTCTTTTACCCCCTTTGTGTTTATGTACTTTAAAAAAACAACAACATTTTTTTTAAACTTTTATACAAATGTACACTTTTGACTTTCAAGTTCTAGATTTTTTTCTTTTCCCCTCAAAAAATTGAAACCATTTCTAAAACTTTGCTAAAGGCTTGGTGTAGTTTTCCATCACATCATTCAAATTTCATTCTTTTTACTTTTCACTGTCCGAACAAGACCAATGTTGAACCATTTTGCTAAAGTTTCTTGACAGTATCAGTATTGAATGGTGAAAGGTTCCTCAGAGATGATGTATGCTAGCACATTAGCACGTTATCGTGTCTTCTCTGAATCGGATCCTTTTGAGAGGAGCTCGAAATAAAAATGACATGTTGTAATTACTAGTGGCATCCAACAGCAAAGGCATCTATCCGAGTGATAATCGCACCTCAGCTTTATTTAATTTCATCCCTTCTCACTTAAACACGTGGCGAGAGATGCGCAAAGAAGCAGTCAGGGGCAATATTATGACAGAAGTAATAAAACGCTCCCGTCAACAATACGGATGTGATTACACGTCTACGAAAGTGACAGGCATAAGAATACCCTCTATTCTTTCAATTACTAACGAATTGCTCCTGATTGTGCCGAAGCGTCTCCTTGCTCGGCGCTAGCGCTAAGCAAGCCTCAGCTAGCACAGGCTCTTGTTAGCCTAATGCGTCGTAGCCATTAGCGGGAGTAATAAGTGTATCAAATTCGCATAATCATGTCTAATTAGTGTCGGTAATTATCTTGTTGGGTGCAGGAATATTAATCTTGCCGTGCCCGTAGGGGAAGGGCGTCTCTCGGAGGGAGGGAGCGGCAGAGAGCTCCTGCCTCACGCTGAGGAGCGTGCTCGCTAAATTAGAGCGATGGAGGGAGGCAACAGGAAGAGAGCACGGCAGAGACAAGAAACAAAAGACAAAACAGAGAAGTTAACTGCGAAGTGCGTCAAGACAGATGGCCGAGAGCGTGCTTTTTAAAAAAAGTTCTTCGGGACTATTTTTGTGGACCATCTGTGTAGTTGTTGTCGAATTCTTGAATAAGCTAATCGCTGTGGTTTTCACTTTGGGGGGAAAATGAATTCACTGCTTATCTCGAGATATTACAGCTCTTGATATTAGCCTCAAATGTTAATAAATGGAGGAGTAGCATGGTTTAATTAGGATCTATGTGAATTCTGGGAATTTATTTGGATTATAATGCTGATGGAAGAGATTTAAAAGTCTTACTGACTGTCGGAAGCCCTGATGTTAGGATTGTCTCGATTTCAGTCTTCTGTTAATTATTTAGTTGCATTAATGGCCATTGTCCTATTTTTTTTTTTTTTAATAAATCTGTAATTAACTTTACTATAAAGCACTTTAAAGTAGCTGTGAACAACTTCAGAAGCCAAGAAAAATATTGGCGCTTTATTTCAATTATGATCTTTATTTATTTGTTTTTTTTATTTTAAATGTTATTTATTTTTGCTGTCTTGTCAGAATTAAGCTCATCATGATACAATATTTATTTTATTTGTATGTCCTTCTAGAATATATATCTCAAAAAAGTCCCCGTCTCGCCAAGAAAATCTCACCCAACAAACCACCTGAAAATGCATTAAAAAGTTTTAGAAGTTCATCTATTAATGATTTCCAAAATAAATCTCCACCTAAATAATGCCCCTAAACCTCCTAGAAAATTCTTTAAAAGATTCCCCAGAAATCTGCCTTAAAAAAAAAAAATAAAGTCCCCAAAATTGCTCCATATATGCCAAAACAATTCCCGCAAAAATATAGCTTCAAAAATGACTGTTCATAAAACATCCAAAAAAAATAAATAATAATTCAAAAATAAAATTGCACAAATCTATTCTTCTCAAAAATGCCTTCAAAGTACTTCCCAAAAAACATCTTCAAAATACCCCTTAAAATTATTCCACCAAAATAATGCCCCTAAAATATTTTCCAAAAATGCTCCCAAAACTCCACCCCCAAGTGTTACCCTGAAAAAAAAAGCACAGAATTGCTGCCCCAGTAACTACACCCTACTTAAAAAACTCCCCCAAACCCCTCTGTAAAGGATTATTTGCAAAAATAAATAAAACATAATAATAATAATTTGGCCATTAAAAAATGGCCAAATTATTATTTGCAAAAATAAATAAAAAATAATAATAATAATTTGGCCATTAAAAAATGGCCACATTAAAAAATTGCATGTTTCCAATCCAGTAATAAGTTCTAATGATTTGTGCTCACAGCCTTCGCATTTATAATTTTTTTAAATGACTCAAATTAAATCAAATCAAATCATTAAACGATTCTTTCCAACACATTTGACACAGCAGGGGGTTTCGGGTTTTTTCCCCCCACCTTGTTACCTTTAGGTCAGACCGAAGTTTAGTGGAAGGCAAATATTGTAATGCAAATAGTTTCTGTGGAAGCCTTGTGTAGTGAGCAACAATTAAAAACAGGTCATTTTGACTCGAACCAAAGGGAAAAACCCATTAAAGCGTTGTTGCTGAAATGTTCAAGAGGGCCAGCGTGTGTTTTTTGGGAGCAGTGGGAGCGGAGGGAGAGGACGCCATGCGGTGCCCGCCCCGGCCTCGGCGCTAATGACGGGCGCCTCTGATTGGAGGCAGTCGGGAATGCCGCTGGGGTAGATGGATGTGGCTGGCAGCGAGTGGGGGGGAGAGCTAATTACTGTTCCGAGTGTATCTTGTTAATTAAGGGCTAATTAGTGGCAGAAACCGAGAGGGGGAATGTGAGAGCGAGCGAGGGTGGGAGGGAGCGGAGGAGGAGGCGACTGCTCATGTAGCGCAGAGAGATGAACATGGAGAAGTGGCAGACCCCATCACAGAGAACGAGCAGCCGAGAGACAAATGGAGAGGACGTGTAGCGCATCTGCAGGGGAGGAAAGTGTACAATCATTAATCACAGCGCATGATGACTAGAGCGAGCTTGTTTATTATTGATATATATTTAACAGCACATCGTTCAGGCAGATAGGGTCCAATGAGCCCCCCGTTCCCCATACAATGGCCCCCAAAAATGCTACAAAAAGCACTCCTAAGAACCAAACATACAAAAGATGAGTCTGTAATCACCCTAAAAATGCCTCATAAATAAATGGCTTTAACTCCCCCCCCAAACAAATCCCAAATAAATGCCCCCACATTCTCCAAAGAATACCCCCATATGTCCCTATTGTCCCGCTCCTAAATGTCCGAGCCATGAATGTCCCTCAGAATGCCCACCAAAAATAATAAATGACTACACCTCACTTATAAAAAAAAAAAAAAAAAAAAAAAAAAAAAAAAAAAAAAAACCAAACCCTCTCCGGACGAACCCCCCCCCCCCAAAAAAAACCCCCCCAACCCCCCCCACACTCTCCACCCCCCCCCCCCCCA
>JBCNYH010000001.1:72561980-72575392 GCA_039654325.1 Tandanus tandanus
TTATTAATCACAGACCACTTATTAATCATAGAGAATTTATTAATCACAGACCACTTATTAATCATAGACCACTTATTAATCATAGACCACTTATTAATCTTAGAGCATTTATTAATAACAGACCACTTATTAATCAGAGACCACTTATGAATCAGAGAATTTATTAATCATAGAGAATTTATTAATCACAGACCACTTATTAATCACAGACCACTTATTCATTATAGAGAATTTATTAATCACAGACCACTTATTAATCACAGATTACTTATTAATCATAGAGAATTTATTAATCACAGACCACTTATTAATCATAGAGAATTTATTAATCACAGACCACTTATTAATCACAGACAACTTATTAATCACGGACCACTTATTAATCATAGAGAATTCATTAATTACAGACCACTTATTAATCATAGAGAATTTTTTTCATCACAGACCACTTATTAATCATAGACCACTTATTAATCACAGACAACTTATTAATCACAGACCACTTATTAATCATAGAGAATTTATTGATCACAGACCACTTATTAATAAGACCATTTATTAATCATACAGCATTTACTAATCACAGACCACTTATTGATCACAGACCACTTATTATTCATAGAGAATTTACTAATCACAAGCCACTTATTGATCACAGACCGCTTATTGATCACAGACCGCTTATTGATCACAGACCACGTATTAATCATAAAGGATTTATTAATCACAGACCACTTATTAATCACAGACCACTTATTAATCACAGACCACTTATAAATCACAGACCATTTATTAATCATAGAGCATTTATTAATCACAGATCACTTATTAATAACAGACCATTTATTAATCATAGCGCATTTACTAATCACAGACCACTTATTAATCACTGACCACTTATTAATAACAGACCATTTATTAATAAGACCGTTTATTAATTACTTACCATTTCTTAATCAGACCATTTATTAATTACTTACCATATATTAATCAAAAACTCTTAATCATGGACCATTTATTAATCAAACAATATATTAATCACTGATCTTTTATTAATCCCACACTTTTGATCAACCCATTTATTAATCACAGACCATATATTAATCAGACTATTTATTAATCCTAGAACATTTAATAATCACAGACCATTTATTAATCAAACCATTTATTAATCAAACAATATATTAATCACAGACCACTTATTAATTAGACCATTTATTAATCACAGACCGTTTATTAATCACTAACCTCTTATTAATCAGAGACAATTAATCATGGACCACTTATTAATCAAACCATTTATTATTTGCAGAGCAAATTTATTAATCATAGACCATATATTATAATACTTTTTATATTTCTTATTATTCATAAACTTTTTTAAACTCATCTTTACCAGGGGTGCCAATAATTATGGAACTGTTTGTGTTGTTTTTGTATGAAATGTATTTAATTGGTAACCTCTCTCTCTCTCTCTCTCTCTCTCTCTCTCAGGTGCTTCACACTCAAATAGCAGTACCTCACTGCAGTCTGGAGGTGTGGCCTCAGGAGTGGGTGTGGTGTCCATGGGCGGGGCTAAAGAGGGGATGCATCAGCGTTCTTTCTCTGTGTCCAGTGCAGAGCAGTGGAATGAAGCAGTTAGCACGAGTGGCACCTCAGGTGATTGAATTAAACATCGTTACTGAATAATTTACACCAACACTTTATTTATTTATTTTATGTTTATTAGGTTTTAAGATGAGGTATGTTCTCCACTGCTTTCTTTTACTTAGACATTAAAGTATGTGTGAAGAATGGAGTCTTTCCCAGTGATAAAGTTTGCAGATTTAATAATAATAATAATAACAACAATAATAATAATAATGTGAAATAAATATAATTTACTGCTACTCTAATCAAGAGTAGTTTTTAATTAATTTTATTATTGAAGTCTATGTATGCATTTATTATTATTTTTTTGTTTATTTATTTATTTATTTTTTGTATTTATTTTTAGTAGTAGTAGTAGTAGTAGTAGTGCACTTGGTATTTATTTAATAAACATTGTTTCAGTAGATTCAGTTTAAGTATTATTATTATTATTATTATTATAGTTATTATATTAGTTTTATAATATTATTATTATTATTTAATAATATGATAATACAATAATAATAATAATAATAATTATCGTATTATTATCATATTAAATAATAATTATAACTATCATATTATTATTATTGCTACCACTGCTACACAGCTGTTGCTATGGTTACATCTCGCCGGTCATTAGCTCACTTTGTTCTTCTTGTTTATCTTGTAAATGATTTCTTTCTGTGTAATTAAGCTCATTGCTTTAATTGCGCCCGCGTAGCTTTACATCTACAGGACGTTGACGATATCATTTAAATAAGTCGGTGCGTTAACACAGAGATCACCGATCGCCCCGGTGACCCGAAGTTCAGTTGCTATGAAGGTGACGCGGTGTGAACTAAAAGTTCTAATGTGAATCGGGAAGAATTTCTCTCACGGGTTTATTATATGGTTTGAAATTGAATCTGTAATCACCCTAATTCGGTAATTACAGCTTTGTTCACAGCCACCCACTGCAGCACGATCTCTCTCTCTCTCTCTCTCTCTCTCTCTCTCTCTCTCTCTCTCTCTCTCTCTCTCTTTCTCTCTGCATTCTTCCGTCCTGTCAGTGCACTTGACTGAAGTCAAATAATATATTTGCCAGGCGTAACATTGCTGTGCTTCTCTCCCTCTCTCTCTTTTCCTCCCCCGTCCTTCCAGTCTTCCTTTTTCCCTCCTGCGTGAGGAAAATGAATGTTTTACGGGGGCAACATTCATCACTGGTTATTTCCATCTCTTTGTTGGCTGGCAGTAAAAAAGCACTTAAATGCACATCAACAGAATAACAGTCATTTCCATGCATGTTTGCACACTCGTCGTTCTCATTAGTGGCTCCTCAATCGCTCTCTCTCTCTCTCTCTCTCTCTCTCTCTCTCTCTGTCTGTCTGTCTTTTTGTATCTGACACCCATACACCCACTTTACTCTCTCTCTCTCTGTCTCTCTCTAGTTTAAAGAGCGCTCTTTACGAGTGCACATACTGTGGCCCCGTGGTGCTGCAGACTGAACACATCACACACTCGCCCCTTTTCTCCTCCTCTCTCCTCTCTCTCCGTCTCGCCGCCTGTCGAACAATCAATTTCAGCCGCCATCGGCCCCCCGCCTGCGCCCATCAGCTCCACACCCCAAAGCAGAATTACTCGCAGGGCCGCTGCCCTCCCGACGAGCTCTGCCGCACTCTACGTGTATGTGTGTTAGCGTGTTAGCATGTTAGTGTTGAAGCATTCCCGTCAGAGCCTGTTCCCATCAAGAAAATGGTGGAGGTTTACGTGAGGAGGGAAAAGGATTATGAATATTACACGTTTTTATCCCACAGTTTTGCAACACTCTCTTTTTTTATTTATTAGACACATTGTTGTTTTTATCCGTTTATAGTTACTCTCTACAGTTTATATGTAACTGTGGGGCCGGTGGTGTAGTGGATAGGGCGCTGGGCTCATGATCAAGAGGTCGTGGGTTCGAATCCCCATTAGACCCCCACCGTGCTAAGACCCCCGGGCAAGGTCCACCCTGTCCATCCAGGATGAGGCTAATCAGCTGCTCCAAATTGCCCTTGATGGAAGCCATTACCCTGTGTGTGGATTGGCCCTGCAATGGATTGGCAAGGATTGGGATTGTTAAGGGTGTACCCCAACTTCGCCAAGAGTCCTAGATCCTAGTAGGATTACCCGGAGTAATCCTACCCGGAGTACCCTGATGAAACCCACACAAGCACATAGAGAACATGCAAACTTCACACAGCCCAGGACTCGAACCCAGGACCTGTGAGGCGGACGTGCTAACCGCTACACCACCCTATAAAAAATTCACTTTTTATCCATTTAGAGTGATATTGAAGTCTGCTCGCCATAGCCGTATTAGTTCTATAGTATCTATAGTTCTATAGTGTGTCGTTTCATGTAATGATGGAAATGATTCTTGAAATCATTCCGCCGCCGTCCGTAAGGAATTTAAAAGTCTGTAAGACTATTAGAAGAAAAGCAAAATTAAATAAAATAAAACGTTTTAATTATATACGTGTCGATTAATTATTGTCATTTTTTCCCACTTCAGGCAAACACATCGGTTCAGAAACTTTTAATAATATTTATGTAAATTATTTATTTATATGTATGGAGTTGTATGGAGTTTGCATGTTCTCCCTGTGCTTACGTGGGTTTCCTCTGGGTACTCTGGTTGCCTCCCACAGTCCAAAAACATGTACAGTAGGCTGATTGGCTGTTCCAAATTAACCCTAGGTGTGAGTGTGTGTGTGTGTGTGTGTGTGTGTGTGTGTGTGTGTGTGTGTGTGTGTGTGTGTGCATATCTGTGTTGCCCTGCAGTTGTCTGTTGAGTTGTCCAGGGTGTACCCCGCCCTCGCTCAGAGTCGGCTGAGATGGGCACCAGCCTCCCCGCGACCCTAATTAGGATTAAGCGGCTTAGAAAATGAATAAATGAATGAATGAATTTATTTATGTTGATTTTTTTTTTTAAGTAAATATGAGCCACACATTGCTGGTACTTTATTTGAATTTTTTTACTATTCACTTTTATTGAAACTTCCATTAATTTTAAGGTATTTATCACCCGAAATGCTTTTATGTTACTGATATCTGGATTAAACCCAGTTCAGTTCACGTGACTGGTGAAATTCAGCTAAAGACACAACAATAATCAAAATATTTTTTTTCCCTATTAATGATGGATTATGATTTCCACCACTGTAAAGAAAAAATTAAAACTAATTATCGACCCCCCTGTGGTTCTCCAAATGGCATTTTGAGAAGCATGGCTCTAGATTATTAGACGCTTCCTTTCATAAGCAGGCAATCGTATTATAATGGAATTTGTAGCTATAATTAGAAGGTAAATACCTTTTGGTAAAGCGAGTCGTTTGGATGAGTCATTTTCTTGCGAGGGTTCGGTGGAGGATGAAAAGCTCAGGTGACCGGGATGTAGAGAAATCAAAATGAGACCACGTCCTGTTTTTTGGCTGGTCATGACTTTGATTTCGAAGCATAAATAGCTCATTCGTTTATTTGCAGAAACGCTTAATCTTACTAGGGTTGCGGGGAGACTGGAGCCTATCTCAGCCGACACTGGGCGAAGCCAGGGTACATCCTGAACACCTCGCCAGTCCATCACACACACAAAACCATTCAAACTCACACTCACACCTGAGGCACACTTTGGAACAGCCAATTAGCCAAATGAGCATGTCTTTGGACTGGAGGAAACCGGAGTACCCAGAAGAAACCCACACAAGCACAGGGAGAACTCCACACAGAAACGCCCTCGCCGAGCCCAGGAATCGAACCCAGGACCTTCTTGCTCTAAGGGCAGGTGTGCTAGCCATTACGCCCCCCCGTGCCTAATTCCTCAACTGATATGCGGTATATGGTATCTTTTATAAGGCTGTTTTAGATACACGGGAGTCGAACAGCAGTCATTAAGTTGCCCTCGCTCAGGCTGGTTGAAGGTCGGCGTACAGGATTGGGGCGTAGATGATGGAGGAAGATGATGAGCGCTCTCAGATTGATGGAGTCTCAAAACTGGAAGATGTATATAACTGGCGATTTATTTAAAAAGCGACGCCATTTATGAAATGAGGAGCATAGGGGGAAATACTCGGAGTGGAATTACTGTCATCACACAGAAGATGTTTATTTTCTAATAAAAGCGTGTTCCTGGAAGTAGAAATGTGCCAACGATGAGCTATTTTTATTTACGAATGAGTAAAGTGTGGCTGAATTCATCCAGTGTAACTCAGGTTACCATAGAACTTCTTCAAAACACCTTCTCACAGTTCCAAGGTGTTTTCGTCGTACCAAGGACGTATGAGAACGAGCGTGTTCGTATAAACCGTAGCTATAACTATTGTCATTTGCTGTTTTCGAAAATCAACCAATCAGAATCATGTATTCAGGAGCGCTGGGGTATGCCAGCAAACCCAATAGATTTTAACGCCCATGCTATTCATCAAATCAGGGCTCCTGTGGATGAATGCATTAAACATACAGTATCTTCCTACCAACTGTTAGCTCGTAGCTCCTCTTGTGTGCTTAAGTAAACACGTTTGAAAAGGCTTGCCGATGGTTCAGGATTTTCAGAGAAAGTCTTGGAGGGAGGGGTGTGACGCTTCCCCGCGGCGGGTGAAGAGGCTGCGAACACGGCCGTAATGAAGTTTGACATTTCGTTTGCCGAGAGCAGCCGCCTGCACCTTGATTAGCGCGCTCTAATTGACTATAATAAGAACGAGGTGGTGATTGTGTTCAGGGGTTTTTTTCCCGTCTTTTTGATTTTTTTTTTTTTTTTTTTTTTTCTTCACCTCCATTAATTGCTGCCATTGCCTTTGATTACGGGCGGGAGGGGTGTCGGTGGTGGCTGGGGGGGTGGAGCGGTGTAGAATTTGTTCACTGGGGAAAAAAAGTGCTGCTTTGCACCCTGTGTGCTTTCGAATTACCGGAGGAAGTCCGTCCACACTTACGCCGACAAAGAAATGAGTTTCCACCTTTTCGCCCTCATCACCAGAACGCGCCACTTTTTTAAGTTCCATCTCCCGTTGGGATGGTAATGGGCTGTAATTGCAGGTTAGCTCGCCACCTCTTTCCTTTACCTCCTCCTCCTTCTCCTCCTGTTCAGGAGGCGGAAAAAAAAAGCTTGGTTTCGGACTTGAATGGCTGCAGATCCCTCCCGCGCTTCATTATAGCTTCTCAGGCAGCTCCGCTAATGCCAAACTGATCTCGCTGCACCTCCTGCCGAGCTGGCTGGCCTGTCACTTTGGCTCTTAATCTCGACGCGGTCTCAGTCTCTATCAGAACATATGAGTAGTAATTAAGCAGGTCAGCGCTGTGATTTGAACAGGGAACAAATTGCAGGTTATTGATGGTTAACTAGC
The DNA here is from genome assembly GCA_039654325.1 of Tandanus tandanus. Taxonomy (NCBI): domain Eukaryota; kingdom Metazoa; phylum Chordata; class Actinopteri; order Siluriformes; family Plotosidae; genus Tandanus; species Tandanus tandanus. The sequence goes on from JBCNYH010000001.1 coordinate 72,568,967, forward strand.
TGGCGAGTGTCTACGCAAACCTCTTAATCCCTTTCCTGCAAGGTTATATTAAAAAAGTCTAGAATATGTCTATCACCTTACAGGTTAACTCTTAAAAGTATACTTATTGATAGATTTTTTTTTAGTAAGGACTCGTCCCAGGAGTCTTATTCTCATGCTGTAAAGCCGTTACTGCTACAGTTCTGGTACTGCCGCTTTTGCGGCATCGTTTGTCCGTTGACCGTCTTTGATGGTGCGAATCAAAAACAAAGTCATTTAAATGAATTAGAGGACTTGTATGAGAGACAGGGGCAAGCTTATACTTTAACCTCACGCTCCACACACAATACACCCTCTGGCACTGAACAGGTTGGGTGTTCTCCCCCTCTGCACCATCCGCCATGTGTGTATGTGTGTGCGAACGGTGTTCTCAGGAGCCCCTCTGCCCCCAGCTGTCTGCTATGGCTAATGATAGGTCCCGGGGGGGCTGTTGGGGAAAAGGAGTGTGGAAATTGAAACAGACGTTCGCGACGCCGAACACAACGTGTGTGGCAGCTGTGCGCCGCGCTTCTCCATTCAGAACGAGCGAGCGCGAACGGCACCTAATAGTCATGAATATCAATGACAGGAGCAGCGTAGAGAGACGAAAAGCGTCAGCTCCTGCCATGTTCTTATCGTCGTAGTAATTACAGTCTGCTTGCTTGCGGCTTCAGTCACTGTAATAATAATTGTAATAGCAAAAAATGACTATAAGTGAGAGGATAAAGAAAAAGAACAACGTGTGCACTACCATTCTTACATCTATCTATTCATGAGTCTAGTTTTAGTATTATTATTATTACCTAATCAACAGATTCTCTTTCAAGATGAATTCTTGATTGGTCAGGATCAAGCCATTCGCTGTTGTAGTAGGAAGGAGTCTCCAATGTCGGAGATTTTCCAACAGTGGACAGTTTTCACAACTTACAAGGTTTCTGTTTTCCAATCGAGCGAATGGAAAAAAGTGACCAGGAACCAAACAAGAACAGGAACTAGCAGGTTTTATGGCGTTGATGCCAGTAAATGTAGCTATAATTGGATATCAACTTTAGCGGTATAACAGCCTTAGTCCGACAACAATAATCAAGTTGGCCGTCTTTGAGCAGGAGATTCGCGAGCAAACACTTCAAGATTTTTTCTCATCATCTCAATTTCAACTCCAATCCCGCTGTGTTTCGGTATTCCGTCGCTTCATCATTTATTCATTATAAAGCTGTTCTAATTGAGCTTCCTCCATAGAATGGAGACTACTCTCATGAACAGCTTCACCTTTTACCAGTGCAACGCTTGAGTAGATCAAAAGACAGCGTGTGTCTGTTTATCGACTCGGGGTTCAGAGTTAGCAATAACATGACAGGATCTGAGAAATATCTCCCATCTTATTCCGTGGATACACTTTGCAAATGTTACATCATCAGGGTCAGGTTTTGGTAGAGTCAACATTAGCAGTGTGGCTCCTATCCATCTGTCCATCCGTTATCTGTACCACTTATTTGTCAAAGTAGTGGAGGAAGCTTGAGCCAATCCCAGCTGACTTAAGGCAAGAGACTGTGGGTACACCCTGAGCAGGTCTCCAATCAATCACAGAGCCCACCTAGAGATGATCAACCATTCACACTTACATTCACAGCTGTGAGCAGTTTGGAGTAGCCAGTGGACTGAAAGCACATGTCTTTGGATAGTGGGAGAAACCCAGAACACCCAGAGGAAACCCATGCAAACATGAGGCCCCTGTTGTCGGCAAGCTTAGAACCCAGAACCTTCTTGTTGTGGGCTGACCGCATATTGCCGTATCTGCTAGTTCAGTTCACTTGGTTACAGTTGCAAGTGAAATAAGTTCAAAAAGGAAAACAGTATGTCTGCTTTAGGTAGGAGGGGCACACACTAACATGAGCCAATCGTGGGCATCTGGGCTCTTGTGTATGGGCAAGAGGAAGCATAGTGCTTTGGTTGATAACCTTGTACCAAATTGGGTAGAAAATGGGGGGATGGGCGGGAAGAGTATTCCCAAAACTGTGATACTGTTATCCGTTGAGGTTTTGGTTAAAAAAACAAACATGACAGCAAAAAGGTAAATTCCATCGTCTCCCAAGACACTGCCCTGACCCATTCTTGGAAGAAAACCAGCAAGACTCTGGCAACTAATGGGCTCACTCCTTGACGATGAGATGTGACAGGGCTATGGGTGACTACTGACATTATGCATTAGGGCTTTAACGTGACTTGTTAATGATACCGATTCCTTGGAACAGTTGTATCTCCTATGCACTATTAAAGGTTCCACCAAGCACCACCGAAAGTCCACCGTGCTCTTCTAACCCAGGGGGGAAAAATGTTAAGGCTTAAAAAGGTTAATGTTAATGATGTGCACAATCATTCCACAGTAGTCCATTCCACCAAAAAAATCCTTCCAAATAGAAGTTTTGAAGCCAGAGCTCTGAACGAGAAACCTGTTTTTAAAGAGTACCGTCCAATAGTGGGTTAAAATCCAGTGATCAGGAGTAGTGAGGCAGCTATGACTTGGCAAATGACGGGTGATTGTACACTTTATTTTTAAATATGCCAAGCAATTGCAAATAAACTAACGTCCAAGCAGTCCAAACAGCCCCCCCACCCCACCCCCTCCAGGTGTTTTTAATTAAATAACATGTTAACATCATGCACTACGATGAAAGGTTAGATAGTTATCTAAACATGTGATGTGAAATTTTGAAACCAGCACACGTCTAGCTCTCTGCCAGCCCACGCTAAAAACGTGTGAAGCCCAAGGCAGATGTGGAGGCAGAAGCTGAGGCTCTTCTACCCCCCACATGGGTCCCATCTTCTTCTCTTCTCTTAAAGACTGCGCTAAGCCTGCACTCCCCGAAGGGATCTTCCAAATTAGGTCTAATGTTCCGCGCCGGCTAATGGTCGTCACTGCCATTAGAATATGCAGCGTTTGGCACCACGGGTTTTCAGATGTTCCCAGACCACTGTCCTCACACACACACACACACACACACACACACACACGCACATCCACCCCAGGCCTGTCGAGATGAATAGACTGTGTACTACCACAATGAGCTTTTGATGCCAAGACAATAGAGGGGCTGCCAGTATCTGACAGTATCTGTGTGTGTGTGTGTGTGTGTGTGTGTGTGTGAGGGTGTAGCAATATGAGGTCCGCTTTGCCAAAGCCCCTCTGCCCCAGGGCTTGTGGATAATGGTGTCCTAGGGGGATGGAAAAGTGATGTCCAAATGTCAAGAGGCTTAGAAATATGACCAACCTTTACCTTTTGTCCCTATTGACTCCCTCCACACACATACAGTCTCACCATCATACTTACACACCACGTTCTGACTGGCAGGTTAACCTGTATTAAAATCACACTATACCACAGCATCTGTATAATGACTATAGGGTGGCATGGTTGCGTAGTGGTTAGCATGTCGCCTCACAGCAAGAAGGTCCTGGGTTCCAGTCCTGGGCGTTTCTGTGTGGAGTTTGCATGTTCTCCCTATTCTTGTGTGGGTTTCCTCAGGGTACTGGTTTCCTTCCACAGTCAAAGAACATGCACATAAGGCTAATTGGCTCTTCCAAATTGCCCCTAGGTGTGGATGTGAGTATGAATGGTTGTGTGTGTGTTGGCCCTGCGATGGTCTGGCAAGCTGATCAGGGTGTATCCCACCTTTGCCAAGGTGTTGGCTGAGATAGGCTCCATCCTCCCTGCATCCCTATTAGGATTAAGCGGATTGGCAAATGAGTGAGAGTGAGTGATGATAACTGTAACAAGATCTGTCCATTTTTTTGAGCCCCCTCAGCTTTCATCAAGATTCTTAAAACGGAGCGCCAACCGAGACCAAGTTCTACAAAAGACTTGGAACTAAGAATGGAGAAACCATGAAGGAAAGTAAGGTCAATCGGACTGATACGACACGCTTTTCTCCTCGCTAACCCTCATTCCTCTTTCTCTGCAGCCAATGGGACGCTGGATTCTCTCAGCGCTGCCACTGGCTTAGGCGGACCTACCAGTCCTAAACTGGAACCACCTCCTTCTCCGCATGCCAACCGCAAAAAGCACAGGAGGAAAAAGAGTACGGGCATCACCAAACCAGATGGGCTGTCAGCAGGGAATGAAGGTAAACCATCTACTCACGTTTCCAATCACACTGATTATACTCAAGGGTTCTCAAGGAGCTGTGGATTGCTAATGGTTCTAGCTTTTTAAGTGCAGGGGATTTCATTGGAACCTTCCATGCACTATTAGGGCAACCCATAATGGTTTTGTGGTGAACAGAAGGTTTCTCTTTCCTCTTCCTCGCCCTGTAGGAATCTAGAACTCTTTGAGGAACCGGTTCTCCCTGACTTGCCATCCAACCCATGATGTACCCAATATCCCCAGTTGATCATATGCCTCTTTGGAAGCATGACTGACCATCTTTCCGGAGCTTTGATTCATGCCATTGTTCTCGTAGGCAGAGATGATATGTCACTAACTCATCACCTGCGTGCCATCGCTACAGCCCGTGTGACGAATGAAGACCCATAATTGGGTGGCATTGAGAAAACAAAAGCATTTCTCTCAGGCTATTCGCACACAAGGGGGCCAATCAATCACGCTGATGTGTGCCGTCCTTCACAAATTGTCACCGGCGTGTCATGACGGTAATGATTTTACTCATCGCCGTTATTGTTGTGTCAGCTTATAGCCAAATCAGTCCGGTCTTAGTTAGCTACAGAAGCTGTAAAGGTGTAAGAGGAGACTGTGTGGTGCGGGCGATGTAGCCCAGCGGGAGTCCGCTGACTGATTGAAGGGTGTTAAAGGGCTTTTAATGGCCTAGTAGTGAGTGATGTCTGACATTAAGTGCCCAAGGGGGACTCCAGGCACGGTGGGTTCTCATTGTTCTCCTGTATTAGGGAACAGTTTAGAAGACCGCGGTGCATCCTAGCACACGTGGAATACTGTCAAAACCATCCACGAGGCCTGAACGGGAAGCGACAGTCATGGCACTTTCAGAATAAGGGGGGAAAAAACTTTTGCATCCCATCAAAAGCCGTGTCTCTCTTCTTGCTTTTTTTCCTGAAAGGTTCTATTTGTGTACGCGTGTCTGTTGTGGTGAATGCATGCAGAATACAGACATATTGCTTAAGTATGGGAGGCACTCGTGTGGAGCCACAAACTGTGTGTGTGTGTGAGAGAGAGAGAGAGGGAGAAAGAGAGAGAGAGAGAGACAGGTGGGTTGGATCCTTGAATAAATTGCTATCAGTTTATCTCATTTATGAGGCAATCACAAGCGCTGAATGCAGAAATTGAATTTTAGTTGTTTTGAAGCGTTGAAACATAAATCATATGTGCGGAAGGTTTTGAAAAAATAAATAATAATAAGGGTTAAGCAAGTTTTTTCTTACTCTGGAAAGAATATGTGTGAGCAAAGATTTAATCTACTAATAGTTACATCTTATCAGTTTCTATTTTGCCTCTCTTTCTTGGGGGCCAGTGGGGGCTTTACAGTGTGGAGGGTCCTTATTCTTAAGCCGAGTTAATCATGATTGTAGCTCTTTAACCATTTGACACCACCACAGGTTTTCATATACTGTATATACATAAACAATGTCGGGGTGGTGGGACGCCCGTACAGCTAGCACCGTGGCGTTGATTAATTTCCTATAGCACTGCATACTCTGCACCATTTTGCAAATAATCAATAAAAGTAAGTAAGGAAGTTGGCTTCAGTTGTGATGCATGTTATAGGAGCTATAAACAGCCCTTCTCTCGTTATAAAAACACAGTTTGTCATGTTAGAGAAACCAGATATCAGAATCGACCAATCAGAGTTGATAGTTTTGGATACCCAAGTGGCTCAGTGGCAAGTCTGTGGGTTGGAGCCCAGGTTGATGCATACAGAGAGCTAATTGACCAGGGAGGGCAGGATTGCAAATGCTCACTTCCCTGCTGCTTAAGTGAGCGCTAGCCAATCATGGGCGTCTCTGAGCTCATGCATACAAGGGGCGGATAGCGCTTTCTTCCAAGGGTCACGCCGCTTCCGACTAAGTATGTGCAGTAGTTCAGTGGCTGCATTACGGGCTTTGGAGGAAGCAATTGCATGCTCACAACTAAAATTGGGGACAAAACCAAGAAGTCCCCTGAAAAAACGATAGCGGTTAGTCTGTCCACCTGACAGCAAGAAAGTTCTGGGTTTGAGTCCCGGGCTCGGCACAGGTGTGTCTGTGTGGAGTTTGCATGTTCTCCCTATCCTTGCGTGAGTTTCCTATGGGTACTCCGGTTTCCTCCCACAGTCCAAAGACGTGCACATTAGGTTAACTGGCTATTCCACATTGCCCCTAATTGTGAGTGTGAGTGCTTGTGTGTGTGTGTGTGTGTGTGTGTGTGTGTGTGTGTGTGTGTGTGTGTGTGTGTGTGTGTG
>JBCNYH010000001.1:72587210-72601882 GCA_039654325.1 Tandanus tandanus
GGTCCCCAACCCCCCCCCCCCCCCCCCCCCCCCCCCCCCCCCCCCCACTTCTTCCTCCTCCTCCTCCTTCTTTATTTATCCCTTTTTTTACTTCTTTCTTTTATTTCTGCGTAATTTAGTAGAAAAACGGGGTCATTAAGTAATTTATTATGCTAAGGATTTGGGAAAGGGGGGACTTTTTTTTTTTTTTTTCACTTACTTTTTTATCACACTGTTGAGATTATTAAGGATTTTGTTTCTTTCTTTTTTCCCCCCACTGTAAATGCCTGGGCTGTAATCCATGACACAGGCCGTAATACACAAAGTTCCTGCTCTGATGAAAGTGATGAATACATTTTCCCTTTTCAAACACTTTCTCTGTCCCCTGAGCAACCCCACGTTTCAGAGCAAGCATGTGTGCCAGGCTGTGTGTGTGTGTGTGTGTGTGTGTGTGTGTACTTGTACTTGCTACATATTGAGGAGCAGAATACATTTTCAACCAGCAAAGTGAGGACATTTTTGACAAGTGAGGACATTTGGGCTGGTCCTCATTTCTTCAAAGGGCTGTTTGAGGGTTCAGACTTGGTTTTAGGGTTCAGGTTAGGATTAGGGTCGGGGTTGGGGGTGGACATGCGGTTGTGGGGGTTCATGTCCCTACAATGTTTTGCGTGTAGGGGTGTGTGTGTGTGTGTGTGTGTGTGTGTGTGTGTGTGTGTGTGTGTGTGTGTGTGTGTGTGTGTACTTGGTACATATTGAGGAGTGGAATATGTTTATAACCAGCAGAGTGAGGACATTTTTGAGGAGTGAGGACATTTTGGCTGGTCCTCACTTTTTTAAAGCAGTTTGGAGGTTTAGGATTAGGGTCAGGGTTGGAGTTAGACATTCAGCTGTGATGGTTCATGTCCCCACAATGATACAAGTACAGGAGTGTGTGTGTTTGCCACATATTGAGGAGTGGAATATGTTTTTAACCAATGGAGTGGGGACCTTTTCGGGAAGTGAGGACCCTTTGGCTGGTCATCATTTCTTTTAAAGCACTGTTTGGGTGGGTTTTGGTTTTTGGTTTAGGTTAGGATTAGGGTCAAGGTTGGAGATGGACATTCAGTTGTTTTGGTAAATGTCCCCACAATGGTACAAGTACAGGAATGTGTGTGTGCGTGTGTGTGTGTGTGTGTATGTGAGTGTTTGTGAAGGGGTAGCCATGGGCCTGATTTCCTGAATATAACCCCCTAAAACCCCATGGAGAGTGTCCTCTCAGTCTCATCACTCTTCCCCCCCCAACCCGCTTCTCTTTTTCTCTGCTGGCCTCCCTCCTCTCCCTCCTGTCCCTTTCGCTCCCTCTGTCTCTCTTTTGACATGCTAAAGCCTCTCGTTTTTATTTTTCCTTCCTCCTGCCGAGAGGAAGTGTCCTTTTCAAGGCTTCTCAGCTTTCTCCCACAGCCCAGCGCGCGGCCGGGTACTTGTTTGCTTTCGCGGCTCCGTTTCCAAAACAGGAGGCAGAGGCAGGATCAGCACTCTTCTGTGCTCTTCCTTCACATTTTTACTCCGTTCCACAGGAAGTACCATAACTAAACAGATCGTAGGCAGTCTCTATGTATTTTATTAAACAATCCTGTACCCCTGCTTCTAGGATTTGAGGTTGATGCTTTTCTGCTCACCGCGGCTGTAAAGAGTGGTTACTGTTAGTATTATCTGCACTCTCTCTTCAACTTTTGTTTACAGACCTTGTGTTTTCTGCATCATCGAGCCCCTACTCCTGTGCATGAAATTCCCAGAAAATGATTGACACTCTGTAAATCGCCTATAATTAAATGCTTTTGAGAACGCGTTAGCCCCGCCCCTCAGTTTTACAGCATGGTTACTCTTTTCTCTGCTGAATGTAGGCTGGGTGGGGGGGTATAGGTGTGTGCTCATTCCCTCCTCCAAAATAGACATCACATCTGATAGGACCGTTACGCCAAATCAGTGTGTCGTCCCCCACTCCCCCCCAAAAAAAGATTCCCGCTCGACTTCCTGTTTGTGACACATGAGGTCGGCTCATCATTTCAAGACGACACCGATCCTAAATGTGACTCTATTCAAATGTTTGTAAAGCCCGCTCAGATTCCCTTTACGGTTCCATTCGAGTGCACATGTGTGGACCCCTTCGTCTCCATCCCAAACCGCAGAATGGCAGGCAGAACGTCCCGGGCCCCTCTGTGTCGCTTGGTCTCTTTTACAGTCTCGAGGCTTTTCACTGCCGCCGTATGTTTTCTGTGTGCGAGCGAAAGAAGAGAAAGATAACAATGGGGAGGGTCTCTCTCAGCACCTCTTCAAAAGAAAAACAAGCTTTGAAAGACTGACTGCTGGGGGGGGTGTTAGAGCACACACACACACACACTATTGAAGAGCAATTCACTGTGGCTGCAGTCTATTCACAGGCTTTGTGCCTTGTTCTGAGTAAAGAGTGGCCGGGGACTTTAAGGGAAACGCAGTTACAGCCGTGGCCTTTTTAATTAGCTCGCCCTTTTGTTGTGCTACTGACTTTCACAGAGTGCTTGGATACAGGAAATTGCGTACAGTGTGGCAACAAAAACATGTTTGCATACTTAAAACCTTTCCTTTGTTTTTTTCCCGCTCCAAACGACTCTTTTAATATTGAAATCTTCAAGATGTTGAAGGAAACCTGTTTGAAGTGGAATATTGTGTTTTAGGTTAGTGCTTTTATTTTACCATTGTTTTATTATTATTATTATTATTATTATTATTATCCCTCACTCATTCGCCAAAAGGATTAATCCTACTAAGGTTGCGGGGAGACTGGTGCCTATCTCAGCAATTTAGAACAGCCAGTTATCCTAATGTGCATGTCTTTGGACTGTCAGAGGAAAACGCCTCTGGCGTTAGTACCCGGAGGAAACCCACGCAAGCACGGGGAGAACATGCGAACTCCACACAGAAACGCCCTCGGCAAGCCCGGGACTTGAACCCAAGATGTTCTTGCTGTGAGGTGGAGGTTCTAACCATTACACCACCGTCCCACCCACAAAACTAATATTGCAAACAACTTGCATGTCATTATTTTCTCATAAAAACATAAGGAATAAAGCATCAGGAAGCATGCTGGTGTAGGAAAGTAATCAACAAGACATATCAGAGATCCTGGCCGCACAGGGTTAATATAGGTAATAAAAAATTTCAGTTTGAACTGAAACTAAAACTATCAGTGAAAAAAAATTATTAACTGAAATAAAAATGAATTGCTGTAGAACTGAAGGAGAAACCAACTTTGTTTTCATGTTTATTTCATCCGCCCTTCCATTGGTTTGTACTGTGGTTGCTAGACTACTTTTGAAGATGAAGATCAGACGGTCACGGCCTTGTTCCAGAAGCTGCCAGTAATGTCCAGTTGAGTAAATACAAAATCTAACACTAAACTTAAATAAGAAATCAACTAAAGCTCGTCCGTTCCTCAAACCTCCATTGCTGTCATATGAGGACATCATGTTTCCTCCCAACTACATGGTGTGTGTGCGTCTTGGTAGGATCCTCATATGAGGACTATTGGGCATTACTCTTGGGTATTAGACGTTGATCAAGATCAATATTTATCAGGTGGTAAGGAGCAGAGGCGGTGTGGAGAAATGACAAGACACAATGATTTTCCGTTTAACGAGTTCATGTTCCGTGTTACCGGTAAAACTTCATCGCGTTTAGCAGTTCTTAAAAACCGAATATAATATAATATCCCGATAAACCTGTGTTTTATACCACAGCCTAAACTAGTGCTTTAATTAACACCTACTGACCAATCAGGTTGGAGAATTTAACAGTTGTAAAGACTGTCCAAAAAATATAAGCTGACTAAGTGTTGCCGCACGAAAGGAAAGGTGCCAAGATTTATGGACAATGAGTGTAAAGTGGTCTGAAGTTTGAAGGAGTCCCTTTTACGATGATAGAAGTTACTTCTTGGGTAGAAACCGACATTAACAAGCCAGACCAGCGAAGAGTTTGAGAAAAAACATCATATTGCCACATAGTTATGTAAATTATGTATATTTCTTTTAATAGAGACTTCCTGTGGAGCTAACCTGCTGTACCAGTCCAGGTCTCATGCCTTGTCTCTCGTCCCTATGCTATTCTTCTCTCCCTCCCTCCCGTCCTCTCCTCTCCTCTCCTCTGGCAGCTGACATATCAGCCTGTTCTCCAGTTCCTCGCTGATTTGGAGTCTCCTCTTATCTTATTGTCCAGGAGATAATAAGGGGGCGTGTTCCCATTTAGACAGCATTGTGCCTCCAATCAGCGCCGCTGTAATTAACATGTGACGCTCGGGCTCAGCATTTGGCTCATTGCTGTCACCTCGGAAAGAGGTGGCGCTGTATTCCTGACACCTAATTAGCCGTTGGATTAGCGAGCGTTGAAGGAAGAAGTGTTCTCTCCCAGGCCGCTGCAGGAAGGACGGGGCGGTGCGATAAAAAGGAAAGGGGAAAAATCCTGTCGGACCTGAAATCTCATCTTTACACTGTTTTGTTGTTTATCAGACATATGGATGTGGATGTATTCAGTGTAAAAAAGAAAAAAGCGAGAGAGGAATCCGTGAATGGACTCACAAATCTCACCCTTCTCCTCTCATCCAAGTCAAACAACGAGCCCTTTCTTAGTGGCCTTATCGCCCGGCGCATGAGGTTGAGGGGTCACTCTGGCACTGAGCATGCTCAGAAATAGCCACCTATCGATTTGGAGTTTCATGAATGGCGGTGTTAGATGAAGAGCGCTAGATAGAAGTGTGAAGCTTGAGTACCGTCTTGAGCCCCATTCTAGCATCGGTGTCTCCCTCCTCTCTCTTTTCTTCAGCCCTTCAATCTGGCTGGCTTTGATCCCCCTGAGCCTTGAAGGTCCGCGGTAGATTGGGGAGTCCTTTGTGGGGATGTGCGGAGCAAGAGTGACAGCGGTGACAGCAGTGATAAAAACATGTCCCCCCTCCTTCCTGTATTGTCCAGCGCAGACATGCTGTTCACAATGTGTAACCTTTCGATAGGCGACCAGGCTTTAACCCTTGCGCTGCTGACGTCAAGATCAGCACAGGCTCACTGGTGTGTGCGGTGGAAACCGTAGAATAAGGCTTCAGAATCCAAAGTTTCTAATTCAAGTAAAAACCGGTCAAGTGAAAGTCACTCGAGTTGTTACGCCACATGACTTCGCCGAATGGCTGACAGCTGATCAATTTCAGCGATGATTTACTTGGTGGATGTAGCACTGTGCGTACCGCATCCCATAATCCTGCTTTCTGACAAAAAAAATATGCAAAACATGTGGAGGAAATAACGATCGAAAAAAGTCAACTGCAAGGATTGTCGGATCTGCAAAGGGAACTGGAGGTATAGGGTACAAATCATTGCGCCGTGCAGTGAGAGGATATTTTTTTTTGGCTGCCTCAAAGGACATAGCAAAGGTTTTCTTCCAGAAACAAATTTCGAGTGCTGTACATTTTACTCTTGCGCTCCAACAGGAAAAGGTGAATGCCCAACAGGATTCAGGGACCTCAGATCAATTGGATTTTCTCTCTTGACTCTCACCAGCTGCTTGTCAGCACTGATCTTGCAGCTCATTTCGGACGGCTTCACGTGACCGGATTAACCACATAGAGTATCAAATGTGCTTGAAAGTATTGGATCACTTTGCAAATCACGGTATTTAAATGGTATGCCTGTAGGGTTGCAAAGAGGCGGAAAATGTCCAGTAAATTTTCGGAACTCCGAAACTTTCCATCAGATGGCAAATCAAAGGAATTGGGAATTCATGTGGGAAATTACTGGAAATATGGGGTAAATTATATAAACTGTATCATAAACATAACATACGTAAATATAAACATTTTATTTTGTCGTAAGCAGGCAAACATTTGATTTGACTGATTTGTTTATTGATGGAGGTGCAGGGTAGAAACTCAGCCAAATATGCATTAAATCTTGGGTTTCCTCCGGGTACTCTGGTTTCCTCCAACAGTCCAAAAACATGCGCAGTAGACTAACTGGCTGTTCCAATCCAAAGTTGCCCCTGAGTGTGAGTGTGAAGGGTTGTGTGTGTGTGTTGGCCATGTGATGGCGTGGTGAGGTGTTCAGGGTTTTCCCCCGCCTTCGCCCATAGTCGGCTGAGATGGGCGCCAGCTTCCCTGCGACCCTAAGCGGCTTAGAAAATAAATGAATGAAAATCTGGCTGCAGTACTGGGCTGTGTGTTCTGGAAGTTCTGTGACTGAGAGTAACGATCTAAACAAGGGATGAAACTATACTGGTGTTTCCGCACATGCCCAAAATTTCATAAGGTTAAACTAGTTGCTCAATTGGGAGCCATTCATAAGAAGGATCGATAGAAAGCAGTGCATTATGGTCCAAAATTTGTTTGAATTGACCTAGCGTAAATTGTAGCGCAAAACTTTGTGCCCGTCGGGAGCGATGTTTAAAACCCTGCGTGGTGTTGAACTGCGTACAAGTCGTCATTTACTGGCAGGCTGCCGGGTGATTAAAAACAACGTGCTAGCGCAAACCCTAAAAATGCTTCCATGCCAAATGACATATGTTCCTGCTTACTGAGCGCACTGTGCAGCAGTGACAGCGACTCTCGGTCAAAACAGTCGATGATAGAAAGAGCTGGTAGGTTCATTTGCTGTAAATGATGAGAGCGTCCAAAGAAAGAAAATGGAGCATGACACAAAACTGTACATCTCTCTCTCGGGTGCTGTTCATTATACGCTTTAGGCTTGACACAAATCACAAATAAAACACCTCGCAGGACGTCCTCGAATGGCTGCTTCGCTAAGCCCTACGTGCATGCTAGCAAAAGGAAAAGCGACCGCCTGTTATCCATGTGCTGTGTGTGACTTGGAATGGCGACCGCCTGTTAAAAAATTCTCAGGCCATTTTGATTATCCGTTTATCTATGCTAGCTACTCAAAATCTTTTCCTTCGTTGGTTTTTCATTTGCAGGGAGGAGAAGGAACGCTGGATCAGGGCGAAGTACGAGCAGAAGCTCTTCCTTTTGGGCCTGCCTCAGTCTGACGTGCCCCTGGGGCAGCAGCTCTTGAGAGCCGTAGTGGAGGACGACTTGAGGATGGTGGTGCTGCTGCTGGCTCACGGCACTAAGGACGAGGTGAACGAGACATACGGCGACGGGGACGGCCGCACAGCGCTGCATCTCTCCTGCGCCATGGCCAACGTCGTCATCACACAGCTGCTAATCTGGGTAAGGGGTTAAAATTCCAAATAGATAAATTGTTCAGTCATCGCCAGTTAGTTAGTTTGGGACTGGTTAAAAGTTTGTGTACTCTATACATGTAATATATACAAACAACACCAGGGTGGTGTTTTATTCCTCTTGCACCACCACAATAAGGGGCTTTTTCTTTCGATGAAAGAACTCTTTATCCCATTATAGTTACCTGACACTGGAGACTCCTTCCTCACTCCATCAATGTCTCCTCACATCAAACATCACCACACGGCCTCGTCCTCTGATGTAGAGCGCCCGTGATGTTCTACAAGTCTTCTGTTACTATAGAAACGCTCCCGAAATAGAACGAGTGCTTTAATGTAGACCTGTGATTTTCCCGGTGCCCAGAACCATTAAAGGAAATGTATCAATGCATTTGGTGGTATCAGAACCCAGAGTTCAAGAGCGCTGGACTGTATAGTGATAAGTGGATTAAAATGTCTGTCCAGGCCAAATTATAGGGTTTGGAAGACGAGGTCATTTGGACATGTTTTTATAAATCCAGATGTTTCAGAACCGACATGTTAGATGTTTATTTTAGGTGGGGGGGGGGAATCTACAGCCTTGTACATCTAACAGCTGATATAATATAAATAAATAGCCACTTGAGTTCCTAAATTTTAATTAAGGTGTACGGTCTCTCTTATTATCCAGTCAAGCGGACGCAAAGCCATGCAACAGCCTCATGAGTATGTTTTTCTAATCGCTGTACCCAAGGTGAGTCTTGATTGGCTGATTGTTTTTTCCTTGTCCTGTCTCCAGTATGGCGTGGATGTGACGAGCTGCGACGCCCGCGGTCAGACGCCCCTTTTCTTTGCCCGACGAGCAGGAAGTCAGGAATGCGTCGACATCCTGGTCCAACATGGCTGCCCTTCAGATTCCGGCGGCACGTCGACGCCGACCGGGACGCGGCACAACCCCAACGCCAACAACAACAACGGACAGTGCGAGATGAACCGCAGCATTAGCATCATGTAGATCCCCGAACAACAACAACAACAGCAACACCGTGCTGTAAGCCTGCAGTGTCCCAGTGCCATGATACTGTGACTTCCTTCCCTGCCTTTAGCCATTTCGACGTCAAACTCCACGATCTGTTGTGTCGCCATTCACGTTCGAGTCGTTAAAAAAAAGAAAGAAAGAAACTTCCTGTTGCTCCGTCGTGTCAAGTGTGTAAACCAAAAACTCTCAGTATATTCTGTGGATGCGCTGCACTAATAACAGTAACACCGTTAAGTCAATGTAGGAGGAATGTGTAAAGCCATTAAAGTGTTAGGACTAGGATAAAAAATAATAATAATAATAATTTTTAGTAATATTTCAGTTCTGATTTCAGTTGTGGTATTTTTTTTTTCTTTTTTTTTTTTTAAAGACTGAAAAAAGCCTGTGTACTGATTACAGGAAGCCGTGAACCTGTTGTATTGTAGATTTTAATAAGGTGCGGGTCATCGGCCTTCATTTTCATTTTCGTTTTCAGCTCCGAAGCTCGTCGTCGAGTTTCATCAAAGCAGATAGCCGCCTAAGAATACCTCTTCAGTCCAGGCTGAAGGATGTGATTACCCTGAGCGGAGAATAATACATCGTTATCGGGGCTTTGTGAGAGAGAGAGAGCTTCGAGGAGGACGCTGAAGTGGTCGTCTGACTGTTTGACACTGGGGTTCGGTCTACATCCGCGTTATTTATATATATATAAAAATGAAAGATCTGCTAAGTGACCTACGTTTGCTGTGAACTCGTGCGTGCTTAAAGAATGCTCATTTACCTCCTTTTACTTGATTATGCCTTGACATGAAATGACATTTTCCATTTTCTATCGATACGATATAGAACAACGCGGGACGGTACGACACCGTGACTGCGTACAGAATTGTGTATATAGTAGCTTCTTTTTCCCTTTTAACTGCCTCATCCTACCATTTAGGTGCTAAACGATTAGCAAAAAAAAAAAATAGCTCGACCAACATCGTTGCCTCTGTAGTGACTCTTGATGCTAGCATGGCTTTTGAGTTCCTGATTAGCCATGCTAGCTTTTTTTTTTTTTTTTTTTTTTTTTTTTTTGTCAAACCTTGTTATAATTATACGTTTTTATTATTATTATTATTATTATTATTATTTTTAAACCTGAGCTGATGCTGATAGAAACGCCACAGTTGCATCTCAAGTCATGCTAACAAGCTGCGAGGGAAGGAAGTAGCGAAGCAGGATTCTTCCTCGAAGAAATCAGAAAATAAATCATGCTAATATTCCTCTTGTGTTATTTTTTTTTTTTTCATTACCGTGCAGTATTTTATCTTTGCTGTTGCATTTTTAGTTTTCTCTTCTACCCCCATTCATACCTTTAACAATCCACTGAAAGAGAATACGACATCGTGGTGATTATTACTGAATAGAGATGTGAAGCCTGCAGCAACCACAGCGTGAACAGCATTTCTATATTATTATTATTATTATTTTGTGATTTATTTTTCTTTGGGGGGAAAATTAGGCAGCTTTAAATTGAGTTATAAATCTGCAACGGTGCCAGTATTTTTTTTTCCCCTCCTTGCAACAAGTGATGTCTGGAATCGGTGAAATTTCCTGTGTCTCAAAACATAGAATTGACCCCAAAGTTTAAAAATGGTCTTTGGGGCACTGGATAAAGGAACACCGTGGTGCATTCCTTCTTTAGTCCTCGCCTGGGACGACCATTATCCACACCACAATCCACGGCATCGTAAATCAGGGGTGTGCGCTCTTCCACCATGCTACCGCAAGCCCAACCTCGCTAACCTTACTCATCTTTGCGCTATTATAAATGATATATGCTCACTTGCCCTTTGACTTCTTCACCATTACCAAAGTTTGTGCAGGAAATGCCCGTCACAGCTGTTGAAATTGAACCCCATCGCCACTGCTGGTCGCAAAAGAAGTTCGCTAGAATGGTTCGGATGTTCATTTGCTTGTTCCAGCGCGTGCCCCCTGCCCAAACGATTGAACTTTGGTGTGTAAATTCAGAACACTGATCTAAAAAAAAAAAAATCACTGGATTGGCTGCACACAGCAAAGTGTGAAGCCGGATCGGCGCCATCTTGGCGAGACCACTTTATTATTAGTAGTTATACTTGATTGCTAGGGAAAGTTGGGAAAGCTAAATAAGATCTGAGATGTACATTTTATTGTAAAAAAAAAAATAAAAAATTATTTCATGCCCACCTGACCATCCAAACATATACTCAAGGCTTAAGACCTGACTAGATCTGTCACGTGGGTCATATTAGGGTTGGAGATAAGGTCTTTAGGAAGGTAGATCTCCAGGAGCGGGATTGGGCACCCCGGCACTACTGACTGAGATCTTACAGCAAGATGGTCTCACCAAGATGGCTGCCATCTGGCTTCCAAATTGAAACACAGATGTGCGATCCAGGCCTTTCTGGGATCAGTGTTTTAGGCTCGTGAAGGAAAAAAAAAGTGGGCGGGGCTTTTGTCAGTTTAAAAAAAAAAAACTGATTCTATCATCATACCCGACTTTAGCTTCATAATAAATTTATTAAAATAATAAATTGCTGTGTCATCCACCAACGTTTTTACTTTGCGGTAAAATGTGACCCCGCCCCCTGCGCCTGCTAGCTTCCTTGTTAGCAATGTTGGCACCTCTGCTACTGAACTTCGTCCACCAGTCAAGGTTCGGATACTTATGACAAGAAACAAAAATGTTTCTTGGCCTGGATGATGATTTCTGAATCGAGTCGTCTGTCTGATTGATTGGTTCTACTGTGTGCTGATTGGCTTGAGAGATGGCGCACCAACCACATGGCTCTGAACGGACTAAACTTACAGAAGTACCTGCATACTTCTCGTTTATTTTTAATTTTTTTTTTTTTTTGTCAAGAGAGCATTTTCGCTCTCTCTTAGTTTACTTAAATTTTTTCCAGTACCATATATTGGTCTCGATGTGCCTGTCATCACATTGCCTGACCCTCAAAGGTACTATTTGTGTATAATGATGTACATTTGACATATTTATAAAGACGCCGGATGTAAATATTGTTTGCTTTTATTAAACGGTTTGTCCTTCTGTTGCTGTTGTTGTTTTTTTTTGTTTTTTTGTTTGTTTGTTTGTTTTTTCCTCCTCTTCGATTTTTTTCCATTGTTTTTACATAATGAAGTGACTTCATGAGTGTGTGCTCGGATGCTTGGCTGAAAATTGACATAATAAACACTCGAATAAAATGATTTATACCACAGCACATCATGCACAGTGTTGTTCTTTCCTTAACCCGTGTGTTTATGGTAATACGCTTGTGTGTTCCGTCTCCGTGTCATGCAAATCCCTACCAGGATAAAGTGTTTACTGTAGAGGTATGAATGAATACATGGACACAGCACGGTGGTGTAGTGGTTAGCACGTCCACCCCACTGCAAGAACGTCCCAGGCTTGGCGAGGGCGTTTCTGTTTGAATGCTTGCGTGGGTTTCCTCAGGGTACTCCGGTTTCCTCCGACATTCCCAAGACCTTCGCCCAGAGTCGGCGGAGATGGGATCCAGCCTGCCCGCGACCCTAATCACGACTAAGCGGTTTGGAAAATGAGTGAGTGAATGAATGTCTCGTACTCCATTCATGTTTTGTTTCTTCATCTCATCCTTGACATCCTTCTGCTTTAATTTTCGCCAGCTCGTTTTCTTCCCCCTCTCGACTTCCCCTCGTCAGAAATCTCCGAGCGTCTCACCTTCTCCCTGCTGTTTGCCTTCACCTCTCTCTTTCAGTCTCTTCTCACAATCTCTGCCTGCTGTGCTCTCTGCATCCCTCTCCTCTCTCCATTTCGCTTTCTCCTCTAAACCCCCACCCCACCCCTTGCGTTAATTTGCTTGAGAATGCATTAGCCGTAATGAGAGCCGAAGGCCGAGGGAATCCTCCAGGGTTCCATTAATCATTGCTCCTCAGACAGCCAACCTTGATTACAAGTGGCAAGAAATTCATTAGAGCCGCGCCTCTGACAACTTTTATCTCCGCCACTGGATCTGACTCATTAGGCAGCCAAATTAAGGCTATGATGGCCCTGATGAAATTCATCGCTTGTTTATCTTGTGCGATTCGATGCATCTGCCCATATTTTCAGGCTCGTGGGCGTCCTCGGCACACACACACACACACACACACACACACCCCCCGTCAGAACCTCATCCCAGACACTCTTCACCATTCAGTCCTCCTTTGATGATTGATCCTGCTGCCTGGGAGAACCTGCACCTTCTCTGAGTAATACCTCGGCATTGCCGGGTTTATTTTGGTAACCATACAAACGGTGGAACAATTATGCAATCAAGAAAGTCTTCGGTTCGAGTCCCGGGATCAGCGAGGGTGTTTCTGTGTGGAGTTGACATGCTCTCTCCATGCTTGCATGGGTTTCCTCCAGGTGCTCCGGTTTCCTCCTACTACAGTCCGAAGACATGCACATTAGGATAATTGGCTGTTCCAAATTGCCCCAGGTGAGGGTGTGAGTGTAAATGATCGTGACTGTGTTGCCCTGTGATGGACTGGTGAGCTGTCCAGGGTGTACCCTGCCTTCGCCTAGAGTTGGCTGAGATAGGCTCCAGCCACCATGTGACCCTAGTACGATAAAGCCCATCTGCAAGTGAATAAATACGTTAGGTTCCCTGGGTTCCCTGGTTTCCTTTGACCTCCCAGTATGATGACTATGGCTAAGCTAACATTCCCAAGGTGTGAGAAAGTGTGCCTTAAGCATGAATGGTCTGGGACCCAATCCAGGGTATTCCCAGTACAAGCACCAGTTCCACCACGAACTGCTTCGTTTGCTTTATCAGTGATGGTAGAAATAATGCGGCACACTTGGAAAAGGAAAGCTCTGAAGAGATCTGTGTTTTGGTAATAGCATCCTATCACTAGCGCTGACAGAACGACAATTATACAATCAGAACTAGCTGCCCTAATTAGCATGCAAATAAAAGCTGACTTGAAATTAAATGAGATGAACACAAAGGGAGGTTTACCTTCATTTTTTTTTTTTTTTCTTCTCTCGGTAATTTGTAAATGTTCTTACTTGGGAGCTGCTGCAGTAAATTCTGGCCACGATTTAATTATAGTAAAATGAGTCTAATTGCATTTCTCTTTAAGAGGTTATTAACTCATTGGTGACGGAAAGGTTTTATCGCGCTAATTCAGGGGACGAAGTAGTCATCAGAGACATGGCACTATTGTGCTTTCAATGATTTCTTGATGATTTGATGCGCACGTTAATTTATTTTTGGGCTTTCTGGAATCAACATGGGCTCAAAACTAGCGTGGGTCCGAATCGTAACCGGACACGGCGGTGTATATCCTGTCACGTGCACATATACTAGTCCGATAAAAAAAAGCATGTTGATTTGAGTAAAATCTGGGCAGCGGTTCGTTGCAGAATTGCAATTTTTAAATCTTATTTTTTTTAATTGGAACAAAATTTACAGAGTTAAAGGTCACCCAAAACTTTTCAGCGTGCGTCCATGGTGCAGGCTAGTCGCATGCGAAATTTGAGCGTTTTCGTGCAATTGCAATAACGTGAAAAGGTGTGTTGGACCGGCAGCTTCACTTTTGAATCCTTCCAGCTCTTCATATTTACACGTGAGAGCTATTAATACATTCAGCGTCAAAAAATGTATGCTAAGCTAAAGAAAATCATAATTCTTGTGTTAGCATCTCGGGTGCGCTAAGTGACGATTTCTCCCGAAATTGTTTGGGAGCGAATTTATGATTTGGGTTCAGTTTTAGCCCTTCAAACTCTTCAAACTTACACTGGATTACATTTTAAAGGCATTTTTTTAACAATGAATAAAAGCCTTAATCCATCTGTTTCACTAGCATCCATGCTAACGGCACAGAGACATGAAGGACATTGTAAAGATTTATTGAATATGAAAGTCAGAACCTATTGGTTAAAGTATGTAACGTATAATTCACAGAAAAGAGCTCCTTCGGTTCTCCAAGCAGAAGATTCACAGATTATTACAAAAAAATGTTACATTATGGAGTAATTTATCCGTAGCGAAAATGAATGAATGAATTTTTTATTTTTTTTTAGGATGTATTGACGTTGTAATTGATGTTCCATGAAACATATCTCAGGTTTGTTATTTGTTTAAATGTCTTTATACTTTATCTCTACACACATATTTGTAAATGTAATACCACGCTAACCCTGGAATTGTTAGCATTAGCATGATTAATGTTTAATTAGTTTTACAGAACTGTACTCCGAGAGCCCATTGGTCCGACAGCCCTAACCGATACCCTAACCCTACTGAACTGGGTAGGGTTCCCAAATGATTTAAGAAAGGTGCCCATCTTATATGAGTAGGCTGGCTCTGCAGTGGGTTGCCGGAACATAGAGCCGTCCCCATTCATTCATTCATTTTCTGAACCGCTTGATCCTAATTAGGGTCGCGGGGAGGCTGGCGCCCATCTCAGCCGACTC
>JBCNYH010000001.1:72610978-72627043 GCA_039654325.1 Tandanus tandanus
TCTCTCTCTCTCTCTCTCTCTCTCTCTCTCTCTTTGTGTGTGTGTGTGTGTGTGTGTGTGTGTGTGTGTGTGTGTGTTTATTCACGTGCCAGAATCATCATGGAGATAGGAGATAAAGATTAGGGGTTGTTGTTGTTGTTGTTGTTGATGATGATGATGATGATATTAAATTCGGATATAATTTCTTCAACACATCAAGTCGGATTTTAATTATAACCCATTTGTTCTAAAAAATAAATCAGTAAATAAATAAAGCGGATTAAATCAGTTAAATAAACTAAAGCACACCACAGAAGAATTCAGAGCCATCATTGGGTGTTTTTGTTGAATATACCTGGAAGTTTAAACAATTACTCGAGAGTTTGGAGTCTAGACGCGAAAATAAAGATGGATAAATAAGAAATTCAGCCAGTTTGAGGGATGAACTGTCAATTTGTACCTTTATATTTATGTGTTTTGAGGATTTGGTCTGTTTTTAATTTAAAAACAAAACAAACCAAAACAAAAGAAATAAATAAGCATCTATAGCACCTCGAAAAAAACTCCTTCCAGATTTATTTTTCAATTTATTAGACTTCTGTAAATATCAAATTGTAAATCACTGTAAATGTCGTTTTGTCTCTTTAAAGTTTCGAATAAAAATATTGTTTACATTACAAATTAAAAAAATGACTACTTATGATTTTAAATGACCAGTATTCAGGCTGTACATGAACTTCACCACCTACATCATCAACAACAACAAAACTGTAAATCTTTCCTTCATCTCTGAGCACAGATATCTGTTCACTGATGCAAAAAAACAAACAAAAAAAAAAATGAAGGAACATTTCTGTAATGAATAATGGAAATAATTTGAGGTCAAAACATTTTGGAATCTGTAAGAAACTTACTGAATGCAGAATAACTGGGGATTCCAAAAATATATATATATATATATATATAATAATAAATAAATAAATAAATAAATCATGTACATTTTAAACAGAATTACAGCCTTTAGTGTTTTACCCTCCCTCTTTCCATTTTATTCACTTTAATATTAAATTATGTTACATCGCAAAAGTTTAATGCTTTGCAATCTTACAGATGAATCATATGAAGAGCAGGCTGCTTTAATAATAATAATAATAATAATAATAATAATAATAATAATAATAATAATAATAATAATAATAAACTCTTTGCTGTTAATCTTGAAAAGGGGGAAAAAAAAATCCTTGTTCTCCTCCCAACTAATCTCACTATGCATGTTAACAACATATCAATTAATCTATTGGTTAATTACATGCTACGTCATCCTGCCTAATTTAAGACTTGATAGACCCATTATTCATAATTAGGCCAATAAAGTATTGCGATTATAATTAAGCTTTTTTTTCTTCTTCATTGTTTTTGTTGCTGGGGTTTTTTCCCCACCTTTTATTCTATAAGTAAAAATGTAGACCTGGATGTCATGAACTCTTAATTTATTTCCACCAATCACTGTTTCCTTAATTTTTCCCCACAAATAAGTGATCTGTAAAGACCACCATGATGATGATGATGAGGAGGAGGAGGAGGAGGAGGAAGGAGGAACACATGCAAGATGTGAAACAACATAAAAACACAATGGGAGCCATATAAACATGCAGATAAACCAACTAGACTGCAACTGATAAATACTTTTTTTTTGTTTGTTTTTGTTTAAAAACGTCCTTTTTAACCATTTTCTTTCATAGTGCACATGGGCGTGTCGTTTCGACACATTTTTTTTCTCTATTTACACATTATGTACAGAGCAATAAATTAAAGACATGGCCACGTTATAAGAAAAAAATAGTTTTTAAAAAAATACATCTAGGTGGAATAATAATAATAATCCGTCTAGATGCGCGAGTTTTTAATTGCGCGAGTTTAATCCCTCGGGGTTTTTTTTGTTTTTTTTTGTGCTTCATGCATTTATTTCGATGCATTTCAGGAACGAGGTTTTTTTTTGTTTGTTTGTTTGTTTGTTTGTTTTGGAGCGCGCGTGGGCGGCTGCGTGGTGCAGTTCACGGCCTCGCGCCCTGCTCGATCTGCTGGTGCTGACTCCTGACGGCAAAGCGGTTCACGTGCACCGGGATTGGCACGACGATCTTTGGGTTGCGCACGGGCTCACCGGAGCGGCTGTTCACGTTCCCCGCCTTGATGCGCTTCCACTTCGCGCGCCGGTTCTGGAACCAGATCTTCACCTGCACCTCGCTGAGCTTGAGCGCGTGCGCGATCTGCGAGCGCTCGGTCAGCGACAGGTACTTCTTGCAGTGGAACTCCTTCTCCAGCTCGAGGAGCTGCTCGCTCGTGAACGCTGTCCTCCGCCGCCGGCTCTTCCCCGCTGAAGACGCGCCTGCTGCCCCCGCTGCCGCCGCCGCTGTGGATGTGGAGCCCAGAGGCTCGTGCGAGCCCGCTTTCAGTTTGCTCTTGGAGCCGCAGCTGTGGCCGTCCGAGAAACTCTCGTTCTCGCTGTCCCCCGAACTGTCCTCGCGCTCGCTGCACGCCGCCTCGGCGGACTTCAGGTCGAGCTTCTCATCGTCCGAGCTGTACAGTTTAGTCTCACCTGATACATGGAGACACAGAGACGCACGTGCGCGTTATTCCCAACCATCTGATCACCCACATGCCAAAAAATATCATAAACTCTTTTTTCTACATTTTGCACAAATGTAATTATTAAAAACCAGTCAATGTGCGACTTTTATTTAGTCTAATTTATTAGATCCTGGGGAATTGTTCCCATTTTATTGACTTTTTCTTTTCATCCTGGTGTTACTGTCAGGATCAGAAACATGCATGTGTTTATTTTTAAAGATTTGACTTGGGATTTATTTTTTTTTTGGTCTTAGTCTGATCATGTCTAACTTGAGAAGAAAAAAAAACCTTGTGCATGCAGTTTGACTTTAATGTTTCGATGTGATGAATAGAAATCATTTCTACTGTGTTGCATTAATGCTGTTATTTCTCCTCTGTCCTATACCCATGCCTGGTGTGTGTGTGTGTGTGTGTGTGTGTGTGTGTGTGTGTGTGTGTGTGTGTGTGTGTGTGTGTGTGTGTGTGTGTTGATTATTTTAATGTTTTCTATTCCATGCAGATGTTTTGTGGGATTCTTTCCCTCTACACCCTGGATTTGTTCCCCCTATCAGTGAATCAGTAATCATTGCTCGGCTGATGTCGGACCTGGAGCTTGTTGTGTTGTTGCTCTCACCTGCCACCGTCTGAAAAGTTTCCGAGAAGTTGAGCAGCTCGGCTGCCTTGTCACGCGCGTGCAGCTCTTCGTGCGGACTCTCCTGGCGGCCGATGGCGGCGTCTGCGCTTAACCGGGGCCCGGAGATCTCCTGAGGCGGGTAGAAACCGTCCGCCGGCTCCGAGAATCCCGGCAGCGCGGTGGTAAGTGCCACCATGGAGGGCATGCCCTGACCCAGGCTCGCGCAGAACGTGTTGGTCAACCGGCCGGCGAATGACGCTAGAGGCGCGAGCGGAGGAATGGCCGACGGTAACGGCGAGTGAGACAGGGCTTGCGGGATCACGAGCGGTCGGTACGGCATGAACATCGGGTAGCCCGTGTAGAGCAAGTGGCCCGGCCGCGGCTGCGGGGTGCCGATCAACGAGTCTATAGAAAACGCCGTGCCTGGACCGCTCGGCCTCTGCATGCTGAACCTTCCCCCTTCCTTCAGCGTGTAAATCCTGAACCGTCTCCCTGCTTCCTGCCCGAAAAGCAAAACTTATTCCTGCCGATTATTCGCCGATTATTCGCCGACTGGAAAGTTTCCTCTGCTGCTTTCTCAGATCTCGAGCTCAGTCCTTCAGTCCCTCTCTCTCACTATTTGTCACATAGTGAGACATAAACACACACGCACACACACACACACACACACACCTCTTTCCCTGCTTCCCACCCCCTCTCTCTCTCTCTCTCTCTCTCTCACTCTCTCTCTCTCTTGCGCACACACACACACACACACACTCT
Organism: Tandanus tandanus; assembly: GCA_039654325.1. Taxonomy (NCBI): domain Eukaryota; kingdom Metazoa; phylum Chordata; class Actinopteri; order Siluriformes; family Plotosidae; genus Tandanus; species Tandanus tandanus. Next base: position 72,614,961 of record JBCNYH010000001.1, read on the forward strand.
CACACTGTGAGTGCGCGGACGCTCATCATCAACACAAGAGGATAGGAGGGGGCGTCGCCCTGGAGACTCATCCATCTTCCTCAAATTACGCTTCATTTCCTCATTCAGGGCCTTTTTTGGCGCCGCTTTCCCAGTGGATACCAAACAGACGGGTCAAGTCACCCCCCCCCCTCTCCCCCCACACCCCCGCCCCGCTCCTACAATGGCCCGGTCCACACCGAGTGAGATGCGCGAGGCACCGCTCCAGCCCTGTAATCGCTGACCACACCGACCCGATCAGCTATTATTAATTTTGATTGATGACAAGCAATTACTTGGTATTCAAGAGGAGACGCGCAACAAACGGCGCTCCTTCTTCTTTTTTTGTCTAAACTCAGGGGCCGATGGCACCGCAGATGTTTTCAGCCTCTTGCATGTGCAGTGTGTGTGTGTGTGTGTGTGTGAGAGAGAGGCTTTTATTCTCTGGGGGATAAATAGTGAAACTGTGGCCTCTAAGCACAGCGACAATAAACCCCTGGAGAGAAAGTTCTGGATGAGATTACATTTTGGATGTAGGACTACAAGGGTGAGTGACATTTCTGGACCCGAGGTGCTGGAAGGAGGACTTGAGAACATGTCTTTAAACAAACAAACAGCAAATACAACAACAACAACAACAACAACAACAACAATAATAATAATAATAATGATGATGATGATGATGATAAGAACAAAAAACATTATTATTTATTTATTTATTTATTTATGGCTCAGAGAGCCTAATTTGGAGTGAAACTTGGTCCATCTCAGTTGCAAGTGGTCTATTCATTTAACCAGAGAGTATTATATAGATTCGCTTTCACTGCTGATTGGACGCAGTGAAGTGGTGGTGGTGGTGGTGGTGGTGGTGGTGGCGCGCGCTCTCTCCGACCAGCCGTCTGATTAACCATCACCTCCGACTCTGATTGGAGCTCCCATGCTAATTATTCTCAAAAAATGTAAATGACCCCATTGAGTAGCCACGCTCTTTGATCTATTCAAACCAGGCACTTAGGCCCCTCTCCCTGCCCCACTTGCCCCCACTGTTCCCCTTGTCCCCGCCTCCCCACACTGTCTATCAAGTCGATGACACTTTTCCCAGACCTTCCCGCATCAAACATCTTCTTCTAATCACATTTAATTCGAATATTTGTTTGAAAGGTTTTTATTGTATCATAACTCTAATATGTTTATTATTATTATTACTATTATTATTATTACTATTAATAATAATAATAATAATAATAATAATAACAATAATAATCTTAATAGGATGTTCTCTCTGTCTCTCTCTCTCTCTCTCTCTCTCTCTCTCTTTCTCAGTCACAAGTTTCTGTGTGTGAAAGTCATTCGAGTTGTCAAAACTATATAAACTGTGTCTGTATCTTTCCCAGTTTCTGGATGGAAGATGGGATGAGGTGAGGTGGTTGGAGAAGGAAGAAGGAACGTTGCTGATGAGGATGGGGTGATGATGAGGAGGGTGGAATCAAGAAGAGGTCAAAGTGCTCCTGTCGCACTCAGCATGAATAGATGTCTGCTCTTCCTGCTGAGGCCTGAAGAGTACCTTCAATCGCATCATCACCACCATCATCATCACCATCATCTCTACAGGTTTGCATAAGAAATGTATTTATTTATTTATTTGTTGTTTATGGTGCAACATGGGATTTCATTCACCAGTTTTTTCCCCCACATTGGGCAGATTATATTGCTTGAATCAAATCACAAAAAATAACAAGTCCCATAAAAAGAAAGGTCAAAGTTTTGAAATATTAAATAAGAATTAATATATAATACAATAAAATATAAATAAATAAGTAAAGAAAGAAAGCAATGAGATTTTTAGCAGGTTTTTACACTTTACCATGAAAAAAACTAATGAAAAAGAAAATTAGAAATAACACTGTCAAGGCATTAAGATATTTATTTTAAAAAATTGTCTGTTTCTTAATTTTATTATTATTATTATTATTATTAATTAATTAATTAATTGATTGATTGATTGATTGATTGATTTGTTTGTTTGTTTTTGTCTGTTTTTTTTTCTTTCAAACCCCAGGCTGCTCATTTCTATGTTGACAAAACATGTTTGTTTGGCTCATCATGTTAAGATAAGTGAAGCTTATATATGGTCAAGTCGGAACCTCTTGGCAGAGACAACCAGCCCCAAAGCATCGGTAATTCTTTTTACCTTTTTCTGCTGTACATCCCCTTTCATCACCAAACATATTGATGGTATACTGCTTAATTAGGGTCACAGGGAGGCTGGAGCCTATCACAGCCGATGCAGGGCAAAGGCGGGGTACACCCTGAATAGCTCGCCAGACCATCGTAGGGACAACACACACACACACACACACACACACACACACACACACACACACACACACACATATCTAGGAGCAATTTGGAACAACCAATTAGCTTAATGTGCATGTTTTTGACTGTAGGAGGAAACCAGATTACCCAGGTGGAATCCACACTTGTTTTATGTTTATAACAGGAGAAAACACCTGGTGGAAAAGTTTAGTTGGATTTAGTTTAAAATGATCCTGTTACTATTATAAAAGCTATAATATTGTTTTTAAAAGCAATTTAAATCTTTTATTTTTTATTGATATTTTTGTGTAAATATAAATGTTTTTTAAATATACTATAAATAATGTGATTTATATATATGTATTTATATATATATTTATATTTAAGGAAGGACTTCGAAAGTTCTGGGGGGGGGGGGGGGATCTATCTACAATTTCAGTAACAAAAATCACAACTTAAACACTTTTATTTGCAAATTAATGTTCAAGCTTTACAGTCAAACCCTTAATTAAAATACCTGCTGTTTTCTGAAATCGTCCAAAATGCATGTCGCCCCCTTGTGGTGTAAAAAATAACCGCAGGATCAAAAAGCTCATCAGCGAAAATGAAATCATCAGACATGATCAGACATGTAAAAACATTCAGCATAGTCAATAAATCAACTCTGGCCTAAAATAAGATCATACACCAAAATTCATTCTATTAATATCTAATTGATGTTATTTTTCTTGAATGTGTATTTTCAGTAAAACAGGGAACACTAAAGGTTGTTTATTAGTGGCATCTAGGTTACACAAGCTATCCCCCATCATCATCATCATCATCATCATCATCATCATCATCAATCTTTTAAACAATGAAAATTAAAAACACTTCTCATCCTTTGTTTGCTCCACAGTTGCACGTCATGAATGTCAAATATCACATTTCTGCACAGCGCCGAATGATATTTGTGTCTCATTCAAGGCAATTTACATTCATCCATTTGGCAGATGCTTTTCTTTACTCCAACTGGGATTTGATCTAACAACCTTCCTTCCAGACTAATGTTCAAAGCCTGCTTAAAGTACTGTTCGGCACATTTATAGACAAGATGGCAAAATTTCAAACTCTATAAATAATCAGGGTTTGAAGCCTTTTCTTTTTCTTTTATAAAGTGGACAAGGTGAATTCAAAGGTCAAAGTTCACCCAGATAAGCACTACCAGCAGTTGTACTGCTGCGTCCTTTCCCCTTCAGTGAACCAGCTTTTCTGGAAGGTAAGTATGCAGTACAACACTTACTCACTGAAGGTGGATTTTCTCGATTTCTGATTGGTGGAAAGCCATCAAATAATTATTGGTATTGCATTATTGCCATGGGATAACTAAATTATTGCACTGTTACCACTGGATAAGTTGAGCGATAACTGCACGAAGCATGCAACACTTTCAGCTGACTCACAACAGCTATGATATGAATTGTTATAATAATAAAACAATTATAGAATTTGTCTTTTGTATGATATGGAGAAATATTCAGATCTCGAAAGGCTCTCACCTCAGCAGATAAAACCCCCTCAATCCGAATAATTCTCCATATCATACTTCGCCTGATTCAATAATTGCTTACTATCCTGAGATAGCAAACCAATCCGATTGCACCATTCCCATGTACTATATACTAAAATTGTATTAGCATAGTTTTCAGTTTTTGTGGGGCCAACCAGACAATGATAATAATTACTATTATCACTTCCAGGGTGCACAGGCAATACATACAAACACAAATTAATTCTGAGAGTCGCTACAATCCAGCCGTCACCATCGCAGTACTTTATGTACCCTGATGACCGTTAGGCTGATGGTACACTTTCAGTTCAGTTAGCACTTAGTGAACATAGCCTCGAAACTGCAGCGTCAGGTAGTCCTTCAGGAAGGTGGGCAGGGCTAATTTGGGCACCACTTGGTGCACACGGCCTTCTAGATAGGTGCGTAGCCTGTGGCGAGTTAGGTGCTGCAGGGAGCGAGGAGTTTTGGTCAAGGCAAACACGGAATCGTAAAAGTCCTGATGTTTCTGTAGAGAGAACCCAGAGAACGGCAGAGTTTAGGAGAGCAAGCACTTTTTAAAGAACTTTAAATCTCAGGAGTTCTGTCTGATGACTCTCCCTTGCGGGAAATCATACTGACTGCCGCAACATGCTGACACTGGAGACTCCTTCCATCAATGTTAAGTAAACATCTCATTATTACCCTCATCTCCGTATCATCACTGTAGCTTGGATTATGTTCGACGTTCATCACTCAAGATGAATCAGAATTATAAATCCTCCAACACCGACATCCATATCTCCCGTGTGAAAAAGTAATTGCCCCTTAACTTAATACTTGGTTGTGCCACCTTTAGCACGAGCAACTACCATCAAACCCGTCCAGGAATCAGTCTCTGGCGTCACGGTGGAGAAATTTTGCCTTTTAAATTCTATCACATTGGTCAGTTTTTGTGTTATGAGTAACCAGGACCTGAGGAACTCAGAAAGGGGGCACATACTTTTTCACAGCACTGTATAGAGAAATGTAGTGAGCAGAGTTTTCGCTTGTGATTTAGTTATTAATCCAAAATATGATATGAAAGAAAAAAGGCATGTACAGATACTTTAGGAGATAATAAATGCAGTGTATTAATACTGTATCTTCACACCTGGAACACCTCTGGAGGAACAGCCTCCACCCACTGATCATTGATTTTGAGGCAGCTGTACGCGTTCAACAGTACTTCTATTGTCCGCGGTGACATACAGCAGAACTTCAGGACCTGGAATTAAAACACACACACACACACACACACACACACACACACACTCACACACTCACACACACACACACACACACACACACACACACACACACACACACAGTAAATAGATTAATCAAGGGTTAATCACATCATGGGACAAACTGAACTTTGCTTGGATTTTAATGTTGCATGGCATGTTCATCATTTTTACAACCATCAGCATTAAACATTCGATGCTTCTTTAACTTGGGATTTAAATTAGCACGTCCACCTCACAGCAAGAAGTTGCATCCTCTGCGAGATCGTTTTGGTGTTCTTCTCATGCTTATCTGGGTTTTCTCTGGGTGCTCCGCTTCCAAATTGCCGCTATCTGTGAGAGTAGGTGTGAATGTTTGTGGGTGTGTTGGACCTGCGATGGCCTGGCAAGCTGTTCAGGGTGTACCCCGTCTTCACCCGGATATAGGCTCCAGAGACTTCGCCCTGAGACATGCTCCACCTTCCCCGCAACCCTAGTAGGATTAATCAGGTTGGCAAATCGATAAATGGATGAAATGGTTTAAATTACAGCCTTCTAACCAATCAGAGAAGAGAATTTTACAGTACTGTGGGATAACAGAGAATGATAAACGTATAAGTTGATGTATATACATTTAAGATGCTGAGACATGCATTGTGTATGCTGTGGATATTCTGTTAGGACTGTTCTTGAAACAGCTAAGACTGAATTGGGAAAACTGAAGCGGCTCCTCAATCAAGGTAACAATGACAGTTTCCACCTGGAGCGACATCCCCACCTGCTCGGAAAAAGGCCAGAGGTCGGCGGCGGTAGTTATGAGAGAGTGCAGTGCAGAATAATTAAGCACTTGGCTTGATGAACAGATTGGGCCGCTCTCTGGGGGATTGTCGAGAACTTCTGCAATTAGTGCTAATTAATCTCCTATTAACATTTGCCTCATTAAGAATCAGGCAATTTATCCGACACAAGTGGGATACACTGGATGTACAGTACTAAACGCTTTCGACTATGAGCACAGCGTTCACAAAGAGAACAAAAAATTCCAATGGAACGTGATATAATCTACTGTTTCTCGTGTTGGCTCATGCTTTAATACGTTTTGAGAAACATCTCAAACATTCAGATGATGGCCAGTGTTGTGCTTTGATATAGGGGTAAATGTGGGAAGGTTAGAGGTCCAGTATGCAATGTAGCGTAATTAGGTATCAATCCCCAACACTTGATGACGGTACTAGCATGAAAGTTAATGCTTTGGAAGCTCATCAGTTTGATCAGACTGACACATTTACAGGACAGGTGAGCAGCCTGGACAGATTAAATGCTAAAGAGACGCTGCATCATTTTCTGAACCGCTTAATCCTAATTAGGGTTGCGGGAAGGCTGGCGCCCATCTCAGGCAACTCTAGGTGGGGTACACCCGTGACAGCTTGTCAGTGAATGTGATAGTGGGACTTGAACCTTTGGATCAGAAAGCCAGCACCTTAACCACCGCCCCAAATCATTTTAGTAGCAATGATGTTGGCCGTAATGCATTTTGTGTAGAAACTCCTTATTTGAACATCGGAGTTGCGATGGAATTGAAACAATCTGCCATTCGAAAGTACGCCAAATGAGTAGTTCAGATTTTTTTCTCTAAGAAAATGACAGGAAATGCAAATAAGCTAATTGTTTACCTCTCACTGATCTTAACGGACAACTTGAAAGCCCCGCCCACATTCCCTCCCATCTTACATTCTTTGGTTTCGATTTTTCCACTTGAAATGCATGTCCTCACTTTGTGTTGAGGTAAATGAAGAATGTATTCAGTTTAATAATGTGAACTAGTCGTCCATCCATGATCTGTCGTGCTAATACCTCAGGATTGCAGGTCAAGCTGGAGCCAATCCAAGCTGATTTCAGGTGAGAGGCGGGGCTACACCCTAAACTGGTCACCAGTCTATTGCAGGGCTAACACGGACCCAAGTATCCATTCACATTTTTATTCACACCTGTGGACAATTTAGAGTAGCCCATTGATCTAATGTGCATGTCTTTGAACTATAGGAGGAAACCTGAGTACCCAGGGGGATCCCAGGCAAGTATGGGAGAACATGCAAACTCTACACAGCAAGGCCCATCTCAGTCATACTAATTACAACCACTGCACCACCATGTGGATTCCAAATTATATCAATATACAGTACAGGAACCAAACAATCAAACAAATCTTTAAATGGACCTACAAGGAAGTGGAAAATCTAAAAATGTAAAAAAATTAATAAATAAAATGTCTTAATGGTAATGATAGACAAATGTTTAATTAAAGAAAACTGCTCAAGGCTGCAACTGTTCAAACAGCAATGTAATGCCTGGAGTGTTCACAAACAGTATATCCACCACGCAAACAGCAGCTCACTACCCCCACAACCTACAGCTGGCTACCCTATAACCCATTATACAAGTATTGTGAAGGGTCTGTAATGAACTATACTTTTACCCCACCTCTTCTCCACCCACCGCCCCCAAGCTGTTTCAGAGCAACAACTTGACCCCAGGAGGTCCCCACAGGATCCTGGTAACTAGGGGTTCAAAGCAGTACTGAGATCTGTAGAGTCCTGGAATAGTCCTGTGGATCGGTGAAACCAAAATTGACCTTTGCTGGCGTCTGGGAATGAGGAAAGTGTGATGATTTAAATAAGGGGAAATTAAATCTGTGATTTCTTTAGTATTCTCTCTACCCTTGAGATAGAAACTGGAATACGGCAAAAAGAAAACTGCTTGGAGGTTCATGAGGTTAAAACAATGTACACTGACCCAGAGGTAGATGAGCACTGACCTTTGGTAGAGCTCCTGGCCACACTCGGATCGATCCGTAGTTGAGCAGCTCCCTCACAATCTGCTCGGGCTCATGCTCCAGTTTATAGGCCACAATTTTGAGGATATTATGCATGGGTGCCTCGCCTCCGTAGTTCATGACATTGACAGAGGCACCATTCCGCAACAGGAGCTCCACTATCCCAGGGTTGGCGTTCTTGCACGCCATGTGCAGAGGAGTGTGCTTGTCTATGTCACCCGTTCTCACGTCCGCCCCAGCCTCCACCAGCCTGTGGCACACTTGGGCATAACGCTCCAGGGCAGCATGCTCATGAGGCTGTGAACATGCAGCGTTCAGTGGCGTTTGTTCTTCATCGTTCTGCCATTCCACTGCTGCTCCGTGACGCAGGTACAGAGCAACATGTTCCAAAAGACCATGACGTGCTGCTACATGCAACGCTGTGTCGTTTTCCTCCAAGCTACGTCCGTTTATGGCTGCGCCGAACTGGATCACATGTTTGGCGCACCTGGAAAATGAATATCAAAGATATTTCTCTCTCCTATTTCTTTTGTATTTTTTCTTTTTCTTTTATTCTTTCTATTTTTTCTTTTTCTTTTTAACCCAATCCATCCGCTGATTCTTTCTTTTATTTGCTTTTTTATTTTAGTATTTATTGTTTAAATTTTCTTGCCTTCCCTTCTTTCTTTAAAATTTTTTCTTCTTTCTTTCTAAAGAATCTTTCCCTCAGTCCCCCATCTACTTTCTTTCTTTAAAGTAATTTCCTTTAGCTTTCTTTCTTGCTTTTTCTTATTTCATATTCATGTTGTTAATCAAATCTCTGGAACTCTTATCAGTCATACTACATTACCTATCATATGACCAACACTGACCTTGCTACAGTTCTCCAGATAATGTGACTAATTGTGCAGGATTTAAAAATAATGAAATGTAATCAGTTATTATCACTCACTCCAGTGACTCGGGCTCCGTGCAGACATGCAGGGGCATCAGTCCATCCTCGTTCAGAGCGTTGGCATTGGCTCCGTACTGTAGCAGGAGTTTAACGCAGTCTGGCTGGCACTCCTGGCATGCCTCATGCAATGCAGTGGTTCCCCCCGGGGCAAAATCTACACTTGCGCCTCTAAGAAGGAGATGCCTCAGGCAGTCGGTGAAGCCTCTGCCTGCCGTGATGTGGAGAGGCGTGGTCAGCTCCTGCTCGTAGGTCAGAGACCACAGTCCTGAAGAAGGAAACGCAGACCATCAACTTACCCTTCCATCAGTTTCCAAAAACAAGTCGACACAATGCAGTGAGAGGTTCCTGAGGAGACTAAAGTTCCAGATGAGGTGAAGAAGTCAGTGCAGCTCATAGTAGAGAAAAAAACACGTCACTCTTTTCTTTATTCACTTCTTTCTTTCTTTCTTTCTTTTTTGTTTCCGTTCTTTCATCACGCCTTTCTCTTTTCTTTTTTCTTTTCTTTCCTTCTTTCTTTCTTTCTTTCTTTTCTTTCTATATTTCTTTTCTTTTTTCTTTTTTTTTCTTTCTTTCTTTCTTTCTTTCCCTTTCTATCATTATTTCTTTCTATAATTTCTTTCTTTCTTTCTTTCTTTTCTTTCTATACTTCTTTTTTTAAATTTCTACCCTTTTCCCCACCTTTATCATTCCTATCTTTCTTTTCTACTTTTTTTACTTAATTAATCAATCTGCTTTTTCTTTATTTAGTTTATTTTTTATTTTTTATTTTCCTTTTTTTCTCTTATTTTCTTTCTTTTTTATCACTGCTTTCTTTTTTCTTTCTTTTTTCTTTCTGTTTTTTCCTACTTCATCATTCTGTCCTGTTTATATTTTTCTTCTTTCTTTCTTTTGTTTTCTTTTCTTGCATCATTTCTTTCTCTATTTCTTTCATTTCCCTCTTTCTTACAATTCATTTTACTATTTCTTCCTTCCAGTTTTCTTCCTTCCATTGTTTACTTAATGAATAAAATGAAATTAATGATTATTTATTTTTTTATTTGTTTTTGGGTTTTTTTGTTTGTTTGACAGGCTCTTTGGTAAACAGTAAATGAACCTCTACAATTTCTTTCTTTTTCCTTTCACTTGAAGTAATAAAAGAGAAAACCCCCACAACGGATTACCGAGACACTACAGAATGAGTAACCCCCCCTCATCCTGAAAACGTCTCCATGCCAGAAACCATCCTGACACTGGAGACTCCTTCCATAAATAGTAACATAAACGTCTCCTCAGTAAAAACATCTTTATATCTATTTCCCTTTCCTAACATCAATGCATCAACCAATCAGAATGGAGAATTCAGCAGCATGGTAACCTACTTAACCCTCTGTAGTTGAACCTGAAGTTCTTCCACTCCTCGATGTCACTGGTGTCGTAAATTGCATCCATGAGGTGTGTGTATTCCGGGTCATCGATGACACTGACCACCGTGACCTCATCGCCACAAAGGAGCGCATTCCAGAACTGAAGAACACATCCCGTAGCTTGTGCAGTAGCGATTACATCATTGCGATATTTCTTCTGCTTCCTGAACTTGATCTTTGGTCCCATGATTGATGGAGAAGCAGTGCAACAGATGATTGGAAGGAATCCAGTGTCTTGTTGTGGTGTTGTCTTGAACGGTTGTTTCTCCAGAGTGGTCTCAGGGCGCATGAAGCTCTGTTTGTATAGATGGCTCTATTTTAAGGTTTAATGGCTCTTATGTAACCTGCTGGACACGTTAGAGCCATGAGGCAGTTGTGGCATTTGTACCACATGAGATTTGTGCAGTCTCATGCCAGGCTGGGGCAGTTATTAATGTCCATTAATGAGAACTCACATCCTGCAGTGTTGCGTCAACTCACCCAACTGCTCTACTGTGATAATGCCATTATTTACAGATTTTATTTAAGAATGCAGGTGTGATCCGAGGTGATGGCTTCGGGGTACTGATTCCAAGGTAATGTCTCTGGGGTACTGACTCTGAGGTAATGACTCTGGGGGACTGACTCTGGGGTACTGACTCTAGGGTACTGATTCCAGGGTACTGATTCCAGGGTGATGACTCCGGGGTACTGACTCCGGGGTAATGAATCTGGGGTACTGACTCTTGGGTAATGACTCCGGGTAACTGACTCTGGGGTACTGACTCTAGGGTAATGACTCAGAGATACTGACTCCAGGATACTGACTCCAGGGTACTGACTCTGGGGTACTGACTCGGGGCACTGACTTTGGAATACTGACTCTGAGGTAATGACTCTGGGTTACTGACTCTGGGGAAATGACTCCATGGTACTGACTCTAGGGTAATGACTCAGAGGTACTGACCCCAGGATACTGACTCTGGGGTACTGACTTTGGGATAATGACTCTAGAGAACTGAATCCAGGTTACTGCCTCTGACTCTGGGGTGATGACTTTATATCTTTTTTTTTACTACTTTTCCTTTTAATCCACCCACCTGCTTTTCCTTCTTTCTTTCTTTTTCTTTCTTTCTTTCTTTTTTCTTTTTTCTACTTTTCCTTTTAATCCACCCACCTGCTTTTATTTTTCTTTCTTTCTTTCTTCCTTTTTTATTTTTTCTTTCTTACTTTTCCTCTTAATCCACCCACCTGTTTTTCTTTCTTTCTTTCTTTGTTCTTTCTTTCTTTCCTTCCTTTTTGCTAATTTCTTTTTAATCAATCCATCTGCTTTTCTTTCTCTTTCTTTCTTTCTTTAATACTTTTCTTTTTAACATAGTCTTTCTTTTATCCTTTCTTTCAATCCTATCTGTTCTTCATTCCTTCCATATTTGCTTTTTTTCCTGCAGTACATAATATTTAGATTTGTCTTCCATTCTTTTTCTTTCTTTCTTTCTTTCTTTCTTTCTTTCTTTCTTTCTTTCTTTCTTTCTTCCTTTCTTCACAAAGGCTTAGGTCAGAAGGTACACATGATCCCAGCTCAAACCTCAGTGTTTGATCCTGAAGTGGGATCAGATAATCAGATGTGGAGTGGTTGAGGATGAAGGGACCAACATGGACAGATTTTTTATCCCTGTCTATGATTCCTAATGGCTGTTCTGAGGTTGAACCAAACAACTTTTAAATATCTAAAACCAAACAACACACACACACACACACACACACACACACACACACACACACACACACACACACACACACACACACA
>JBCNYH010000001.1:72637737-72649988 GCA_039654325.1 Tandanus tandanus
CTCTGGGCGAGGGCGGGGTACACCCTGGACAGCTCGCCAGGCCATCGCAGGGCCAACACACATACAACCATTCACACACACACACACACACACACTCTCACACCAAGGGGTGATTTGGAACAGCCGATTAGCCTAATGTGCATGTTTTTGACTGTGGGAGGAAACTGGAGTACCCAGAGGAAACCCACACAAGCACAGTGAGAACATGTAAACTCCACACAGAAACGACCGAGCTGGGGATCGAACCCATGACCTTCTTGCTGTGAGCTGGATGTGCTAACCACTGCGCCAGCGTGCCGCCTGTAAGGATCCAATAACTTGTATGTAACAAAGTCATACGTGAAAACAAGTGCATCCATATGAAAAGAATTAGAGTATGGGGTTTTTACTCATGTGTTAAAGTAAAGGACATGTAGTTTTTATTTTTAAAGACATTTAAAAATACAGATGGTTTATCATTTGAGAATTATATAAATATCAGCTCACATCAACACACAGTGTTAATGATATATGATTGAAAATATTCATGTGAAAGTAAATCGTTTAATGATGCAGGGGGTCATTTATAGTAAAATAATTGTGTGTAAAAAAATCACATGTAAAAATAATTAATTTAGGAAAAAAATAAAAATGAATGATTTAGAGGTGGAATAAAATGACATCATCTGGGATTCCATGAACTTTATTTATTTTATTACAGTACTGTGCATATCTGTTATCAGGTTTATCTCAGATTTGGGTTTTTTCTGTATTTGGGTCATGTTGACTGTTTGTAGAGAATTATGAACAGCAAAATTAAATGCTGAGCGATTTACATGAAATAATGAAGATAATTTAATTTAAAATATTTAAAAAAAAAATTTTTTTTTTCCTTTTATAATCTTTCATGTTTTTTTTTAAAAAAAGTGTTACTTTAGTACATATTCTTTGGTCTGAACTCTACTGAGGAGACCGAGACGCATTCAAACAAAGCAGCCATTTGAGTAAATGATCCTCAGTGGGTATTAGCGTTAGCAGCATTAGCAGCATTAGCATGGCTAAGTTCACAAATACCACCAGCAATTACAATTAAAGCAAAACACCCAGATCCACTCTGTGAAATCAGCTTGTTACATTAAATTTCATCAGTTTAATTAAGCAGAAACTTTTTCAAAGCCATCGCAGTGGTGCAGGTCAGAGCTTCTGGTGTTTTAGAGAAAGTACGTGCAGTAGTTTACTACTTTTCTATCAAATCAGCTCTAAAAGAGGTTTCGGTTAAATCACAGGAGAATGTTTGATTCTATTCAATAAATTAATTCTCTGTAAAATAATAATAATAATAATAATAATAATAATAATAATAATAACCTAAAAATGAATATTGGGGAAAATAACATCTAAAAATAAATGATTTATGTGCACAAAAAAATGTACATTATGATTATTTCTACGTAAAAACACCTGATGTAAAAAAATAAATAAAATAAAGGAAATAAAAAGTACATTTTGTATAAAAGTCTCAGTAAATAATATAAAATAATAGTATAGAATAGAATAGAATAGAAAAATACAGTATAGAATAGAATAGAATAGAAAATATTGTATAATAGAATAAAGTAGAATAGAAAATATATAGTAGTATAGAATAGAATAGAAAATATATAGTATAATAGAATAGTATAGAATAGAATAGAATAGAAAATATATAGTATAATAGAATAGTATAGTATATAATAGAATAGAATAAAATAGAATAGAAAATATATAGTATAATAGAATAGTATAGAATAGAACAGAATAGAATAAAATAGAATAGAAAATATATAGTATAATAGAATAGTATAGAATAGAACAGAATAGTATAGAAAAGAAAAATACAGTAGAATAGTATAGAATTGAATTGAATAGAAAATATATGTAGAATAGAATAGAATAGAATGTAATGACTGGGCAGCATGGTGGTGTAGTGGTTAGCACATGACTGTGTGTGTGTGTGTGTGTGTAGGGGGATAACACTAAAATCAGCATGGATCAAAAGTTTTCAAATACTGCCATCTAGTGGTGATTATATGTCACTACCAAAATGGCGCTGTGAGGATCAAGGGGTCACTGATGTTCCTTCACTCTGTATGCACACAATTGTTCATCCATGATGACGTCACATCCCAGGTGAAGACTGAATATTTCAAGGCTATGGTTTACATTCTGTTTCTTATTAATTGGGTTACTTTATTATTTCTTGGTGTATTGTTTAAGTACTCTATATTGTTATTTATTTTAATTATCTTTTGTTTGTTTTCTTGTAAATAACTTTTGTAGAATTGAACATGTTTCAGGGTATGAGGGGTGCACAAATGGGACATATTAGCCAGGAAGCGGGTAAGTTATCAAATAGAAATTGATAAGTACTGGGTGGGGAGGCTGGCACCCATCTCAGCCGACTCTGGGCGAGATACACCATGGACGGCTCTCCAGGCCATCACACACACACAACCATTCACACTCACATTCACACCAAGAAGCAATTTGGAACAACCAATTAGCCTACTGTGCATATTTTTGGACTGTCGGAGGAAACCGGAGTACCCAGAGGAAACCCACGCAAGCACGTGGACAGAACATGCGAACTCCACATAGAAACGCCCCGAGCCCGGGAATCGAACCCGGGACCTTCTTGCTGTAAGGCGGACGTGCTAACCACTGCGCCACCGCTCTGTTATACGTTTCATACTTTTATAATCACTCAGCTTACATCCCTACATGTTTATTATTAAGTCATTTCATGTAAATCCATCAATCTCGCTCTTCACTGCTTGGACTCCTAATATCATAGCTAATATTCTCATGCGGGCTAGAACCTTCATACGGAGTTGAAACATGGGAGAATTATATGATCAGTAGATCTGGGAGGTTAGAAGTGGGCTATTTTATTAGGCCAGTAAATGATGTTTCCCCCAGAATTACCTGCAACTTTAATGTTTCAAACATCTGTTTAAATGTCATGTAATGGCTGCAAATTATAAAATGAAATTTAGGATCACACACTTAGTCATGCTAAAGCTCACTTCAATTTTGGATAATAATTAGAACAGTAGTAATATTAAACGACCCAACACGGAGGATTCTGTTTTGTGCACTCTTTATTTCCAAAACCCAAAACAACCCAGCCCAAACCGGTTCACTTGGAACTCGTGTACTTGGTGACAGCTTTGGTGCCCTCGGACACGGCGTGCTTGGCGAGTTCCCCAGGGAGCAGCAGGCGCACGGCGGTCTGCACCTCTCGGCTCGTGATGGTCGAGCGCTTGTTATACTGCGTCAGTCTGGACGCCTCGGTGGCGATGCGCTCGAACACGTCGTTCACAAACGAGTTCATGATGCTCATAGCTCGGCTCGAGATGCCCGTATCCGGGTGCACCTGCAAAATCCAACAATTATTAAAAAAACACTATAGTTCTAACTCATGGGCCACTTTAATAGGAACCCTTGTATATTCATTCATGCTCATCCAGTCAGCCAAACCACATGGTGGTGATATCAGACATCAAATCATGCGGATACATGGCACGGTGCCAAGATTTGAGTATTCCAGAACATCCTATTTTTTTTGGAATTTTCCTATAAAAAGTCTTGAGGGGTTTTTTTTTTTTTTTGCACGCAAACTAAAAATATATCTGTGGATGGAAACAATTTGCAGATCAAAGGAAAATGGTGAGACCAGTTGAAGGCGATAGGACCTTAATAACCACTCTGTACAACAGTGTTGAGCTGAAAAGCATCTCAGAACACATTAAACCTTGCAGAGCATGAGCTACAGCAACACATCACATCCGATGGATACAGTGGAGACAGCCTTTTTTTTAATCGATTAGATCACTCACAAACCCCCCCCCCCCCCCCCAAAAAAAGTAGAAAATTCTAGCTAGTAGCTTCTGGATCGCAGACAAGCTGGTGGAAAGGAAACCATTCCAGAATTTCAGCTACTAACAACAAAAAACATGCAATCAGATGCTTAAAAAATGAGTTTAGTCAACTACCTATTATCTGGCTTTGTTTTCTTGAATGGCTTCGTTCTCGTACCACGTCAGACTCCAGAAAGAAAATAGACCACAGGGGTCCAGACGCTCCCGCCGAACAGACCATTTCATAATATGGCATTAAAGAACAAGTATAGCGAGTTTGAAAGCCCCAGCTTCAGCGCACGGCAAGTAAATGTCCAGAAACTAAAGTGTGATGGACAGACGGACCCATTCCTATAGCTCACGAGCCACTTTGTGGGCGGGAGCTAAAAATTAGTGCACCCATTAAACACTGTACCCTCTTGCTTACATTTACAGCATTTGGCAGACGCTCTTATCCAGAGCGACTTTCAATTATCATTTTTATACTACTGAGAAATTGAGGGTTAAGGGCCTCGCTCAAGGGCCCAACAGTGGTGATTGAACCGCTGATCTTCAGATCAGTAACCCATCGCCTTAACCACTAAGCCACCACTGCCCACTCTTATTCACTTATAGGTCCACACCATAGGGTGTTAAACTGACACCGTGGCCCCAAAAGCTGTTTAAAAGCATCAAACTAAAAAATGAGAATGCACAAGGCCTGTCAAAAAAAAAAAATTCACCTGCTTTAACACTTTATAGATATACACAGCATACGTCTCTCTCCTCTTCCCTCTCCTCTTAGAAGACTTTTTGTCACCTGGTGGTTTTCCTTTCTTTTTACTCCCATCGTTTCTCATTGTGCAAAATTCTTTCTTTTGTCTTCTTTTTGTTTGTGGTGGTGGGGTTTTTTTTTATTTTATTTTATTTTTTTAACCAACAAACCTCTCTGAATGAAATTCACAACTTGAAGCCAAAGGTCTCAAGATCTTCAGCAGAGAGCAGCTGTGGCTCATCAGCAATTTATCACCTCGTCACTGATACGTGATGAGTCTAATTAACTTCACCCAGTGTTCTACTCACTGCAGTCATCTCTTCACAGCTCAGAGAGAAACTCTGACACTTCCTGGCTTAAAAATCATTCACCATTTATTAAGTAAGCACCACATTTTATATATATATATATATATATATATATGTATGTATGTGTGTGTGTTTTAGCCCAGCATTGCTTTCCTTCAAACAATACCAATATGTCCAATATGAAAATACAGCCATGTGCGTTGGATGTCCCATTTTAAAGAAAACTATGAACGTATAGGAGGGGACATCCCAACTTTTACAGTACCACGCCTTGCAGGAAATTCCAGTTACTGTTGATGGCAATGTTTAGTACATGTGTACCTTTACAGGTAATATGGTATTTGGTTTCAAACTGCAATGTATAACCCGAGTCAGAGCCCTTGTTTAGGAGGGGACGTGTTGGACGGACAAAACATGGCATTTATGATGATTCACAGAAATTCTTGTAAACAGTGCCCAGCCAATACGGCAAAAGCAGTGTCTTAGATATAGCATGCAAAGTGACAATAAATACATGTCTCATCATTTTTCTCATCAACTTTTTATTTTCCATACATGTTTAATACTGAACATAAAAACTATTTGACACAACATATATCCATTATTATGTCTGTATAAATTGCTATATATATATATATATAAGTTAGTCAAAGACCTGTAACATTTATACAGATGTGCACATCGGGGGTATAAAATAGTAAATAAATACCATAACATTATTATTAGTTCCATAAATATTTTCAGGTGTTAATGGTCAAAAACTAACCAAAAACAAAAACTATATAAATAAAAGAAATAATAAAAAAAAGTAAAATGTTGAGGAAAAAAAGAAATATGTATCTATGGGAATATACCGTAAATACAGAGTACTATAAAAATAAATAATAAGAATAAATATATATGTATCCCTTAGAGACAGGGTGAGGAGCTCAGCCATCCGGGAGGAGCTCGGAGTAGAACCGCTGCTCCTCCGCGTTGAGAGGAGGTGGCTCGGGCATCTGATTAGAATGCCTCCCGAACGCCTCCCTGGTGTGATGTTTCGGGCATGTCCAACCGGAAAGAGACCTCGGGGCTGACCCAGAGCACGCTGGAGGGACTATGTCTCTCGGCTGGCCTGGGAACGCCTTGGTGTCCCCCCCAGAAGAGCTGGAGGAAGTTGCTGGGGAGAGGGACGTCTGGACCTCTCTGCTTAGGCTGCCGCCCCCGCGACCCGACCCCGGATCAAGCGGAAGTGATGAATATATATGTATGTATGGTAAATACAGAGTACTATAAAAATAAATATGTATGTATGGTAAATACAGAGTACTTAAAAGAAATACTGAAGTGGCTGTGGTGCAGAGGTCATGGCGTGTACTGTACATGTACTGTACTGATTGTGCAAAAATCCGGTATTTCAGCAGTTCACTAGCCTGATGGCTTGTGGGTAGAAACTGTCGCTGAATCTGCTGGTGTGAGTCCGGCTGCTCCAGTACCATCTACGCGACGGCAGGAGCGTATACAGTGTGTGGCTGGAACCAGAGAGGATCCGCTGGGCCTTCCTCCTACAGCGCTGTGTGTAGCGGTCCTGGATGGCTGGTAGTTCAGACCTGGTGATGCGTTGCATGTCAGATCACTTCTGACTTTAAACTCCAAAGGAGGCCAAACCGAATGCGAAACAGAATAAATGCTGAATTTTCTTTGCAATTTTGTATTTTACATTTTAAGTTATGTGTTCAGTTAGGGTGGCACAGTGGTGTCGTGGTCAGCACATCCACCTCACAGGAAGAAGGTCCTGGGTTTAAGTCCTGGGCTCAGTGCGTGCTTCTGTCTGTGTTTGCATGGGTTTTTCTCCAGGTACTCTGGTGTCCTCCTACAATCCAAAATTATTGGCACAACAGAAAAAGTATCACGGAGATCCCAGGTTCGAATCCTGGATGATGGCACAGCTGGGAGCCCGAGAGAGATGATTGGGAGAGAGAGAGATAGTACATGTTCGCTTTCCTATCACTCACAATCCCACTAGCCAATCATTTGAGCCCAAGTATGCGGCTAGCGCTTTCCTCTGAGTGTGGAATTCGATTTGTGACATTGTATGAGCATGACCCTTGCCCTTCCTGGTTGGTAGCTGTTGTGAGATAGGTGGGAAGTGGCCAGAACTAAAATCAGGAAGTAAAATTTTAAGAAAGAAAGACAGAAATACGTTTAAGATTCAGGCCCAAAAAATACATTTGTTCAAGACACTTTTTTGGTTTTTTTTTGGTGGAAATTCTGTGTATCATGGTATATTTATAGCATCGTGAATAGCAGCTGAAATGTCAAGAATATTTGCTGTGGCATCATTCCCAGTTCTTCTGGGTCTAGTTGGATTCGCAGTCAAGTAGAGGACATAGCAGTAGTTCCACCTCAGTATCAGCCCACACATATGAATGCTTGTTTTAGCTATTTATATGAACTCTTCAACCATGTTGGCCGAGTCCATCTCAAAGACCACACAAACAGTAGCCTAACAACCTATGGTTGTGGTGTGCATGCATTTCTAATTTATTTATTTTATTTTTATAACCATCTGCAACGTCAGGGTTCGTTGTACACAATCTTCACGTGCACCCACTCTCTCTTTGTTTGCCAGAAACTACGTCTGTGGAAACTAAAGTGATTTTCTTCCAGTGTTGGTAGCCATGTTTAAACACCCCACGCACAGACTTGCTTTATCACCACCGTGTATGAAATCTGGTTCAATCTGCTGCTAAAAACTTGACTCTTGAATCCCGCCGCTCAATGCCCACCCTCTTAAAGCTGAGCCCTTGAGGTGTTTTGACATGCTGTCGCCATCTAGTGGGCTGGCCTACGTGCACAAGCATTTTCAAGTCATTTACTGCTGCATTCATGTTGGCCACAGACATTACACTCTTTTTTTTTTTTTAAATGGAAACTACATTCCAGCAGTTCAAACCAATTCAAACCCACAGTTCACTGAGGATAGACTGGTACTTGGTACTAATGGGTCGTTTCTGGTTGCACAGGATAGTCATTTCAGGCAAGGAGAATAAAACCGCTTCGAATGCACATTAAGAGATGTGAGTCTGGGCCATAGCAACCGAGCTCTGGTTAAGCACCATTAGTCAGAAAAGGAAGTAACTATTGAAAAGAAGTCCGCAGGATGATTCAGCAAGCCAGCAAGTTTGAACTTGACTTGTTGAGTCATATATTTATGCACAAAAGCTGCTGTTGTATGTTCTTCATGGTGGCATCTTCTTCTTTCTTACAGCTTCTCACCATGAGCATGATTGTGCACATCTTCCAGGATGATTGATTGGCGCCTTTTCGAAGGCTGATGGAGGGGACGCCCATGAAACTGGAACAACATGACGACGGGGGCGATGTCAGGACGCGTTAACACCATGTGGTAATCATCAACACAACTAATTCAATTTGTCCAATCTACTAGAATAGCTTTATTAGGCTCCCAGAGTTCAGTCCCATGTGTGGACCATGGATTCCCAGAATATCAACATTCGTTCTTTATGGATTTATTTTGCATTTATGTTTTATGGTCCCTACGCCACTCCCTATCAGCGTATCGATACTGGGTCACCTTGACCTATTTTTCGAGGTCACAAAGGTCAATTAATCAAAAATGGCCGTTAACACTCTAGAGGGGGCTCAGTTTCCAATTCATATATGCTATACTTAGCGTCAAGGTGGGGGATACCGCTAGTGTTCTGTGACAAGAACGCGTTTTTTAGTTGACAGGGTGGAGAGAGACAGAGGTTGGGCAGCAGGTGTTTTTCACCTAAATTTTCAGTTTTTGGAACAGTTTCTTACATGCAGGGTCACAAACATGCTCATAAAGCTAGTCTCCAGTTCATGAAGTGAAGTCATGCCTCATTATTTTTATTATAGTGAAGTCACAATCCATGTTCTGCCACATGCTTTACAGGTGTGAAGGTGGTCCAGATGTTTAAAGCCACTTTTTCCAGGCAGTGGAGCAGCACAAACCTTTGGCTCACCTCCAGTCTACTTTTGGTACTTGTGAAGCTGCAGGACACATCGATCCATGCTGACAATGGAATGATGTTCACCAGAATAAGGTAATAACACCCTATTACCATTTAAACAGGATAATTGCAGCCCACTTTGTTGATTTGGTAAGAAATGTGAGTACAAAAGACACAGCATGGTGGATGAGTTCAGATTTTAACTAGAGGCCCCTGATGGAGGAATCGCACCAGTTGCTACCGAGCCATTACAGACAATTGCCGGCCATTTTGCTGACCTTGAACTCGACCTACAATTACCTTTTCAACCTTTGGTCCCAAGTTGCTACGCTGAAAATTTGATGGTGATGTATTCAGCAGTTCTTGAGATATAGATGTGTAGAGCCAGAAAAAATAAAAATAAAAAACTAGATAAGCACTCGGAGAGTGCAGACCTCCACCAAGGCCGTTCAGTACCCCCATATGGTATTGTAAGAAATGCAGCATTTTTATAAATGCAACATTTGTTTATTATTTGAGCCCTAAAATCGAAACACGCAGCCATTTATATGATTGCACTATGTATAGGGCCTGCCTTAAATAAGAGGCCTTGTGCACGGATGAGGAAGTTTTAATAATTGGATTATTTTTGTGATAATTGGCCTAAAGGTTGTACAGAAAGGTAAAGGAATGAGATTACACCATCAAACGCAAGCCTGGAAGTTACGTTTTGGTATGGTCCGGACACAGTAACTCGGATGACTACGTAATCCGCGCTAAAAAATCTTTAGAAATTCCCTGCATCCAGACAATAATCTGGATCCCTGCCAAAATTTTATCGATTGTTCCTTGTATCATTTCTGACTCATCCTGAAAATTTTATAAAAATCCATTCATAAGTTTTTGAGTAATGTTGCTAACAAACAGACAAACAAACAAACCAATGTCGGTGAAAACAACCTCCTTGGCGAAAGTAACAAAAACACAGTCAGAAGTGAAAATGCTATCGCGGCTGGTAACTAGAAACATGCTAATAGTCAATCTTTCTCAGCTATAAAATTTCTCGTCTTTTAATTCAGTATGAACCCTAGTTCAATATGCCAGTAAAAAAAAAAAACAGAGGTAGAACTGTTCATATGAACAGGACTATGAATTCAAGCTCTGATGATTCCTCAAGATTAGCTGCATCGTTTCGTTTAGTCCCTGTCCTGTGAGTCCTTATTGCATTGTGGGTGTGGAAAGGCTCTTACTTTAACTTTTAACCATGGTGGTAAGTTCTACTATGCATTTTTTTATGCTTCAACATGAGTTCTCAGCTTAGTCAAGGTTTTTTCTCGCCATATTTCTTCTGTGAAATTAATGTTTCCACACTACCCTTCCAGGTTTTAATAATACATCGGACTCTTCCAGATTTTAGACATTACTGCAGTCTCCTTAATTGTTTTCTTTCTTTGATCCTGGCCAATAAATTTCACACTTCGGAAACACAGTAACATCTATTCCACAAAATAAAATAAAAAAGTTTTCTGACATGGTTGTTTAAAGTGAAATGAAAGGCAAGCCTTCCATGCTCTCCTGTTACACATGAACATATGTATATTTTCATTGTCCGCCGGTTTTTATACAGTTTCAAAGTTGCAATCTGCTAAAATCCATTTAATAGATTGCATTAGCCAGTTTGAGAAGACTGCTGTTTCACCCTTTGCGAGAAAATCTTGGAAATCTTGAGAATAGGACATGAATTCATCAGCTCATACCTGGGAAGTTAATGGCAAAAATAACAGTATACAGATATTAAACTAACAATTTAATTAAATTTAAATAAAACTTTTTATTTAAAATTTTATAAAATAAAACTAGGCACAAATACACACAATACAAGCTTCCGTTCAGATACATGAAACATCAGCTTGTTTTTAGAAACAAACAGCATAATTGTATTATGCAAATTGCTTCTGTATTTATCGCCGCATACACATGAATCATGTGCAACTTTCTGTAGAACAATGCAGCCCCTCTGTGTATGGATTTATGATTTGTTTTATTCTTTTCTTCACAAAGAAGCTTGTAATAACAATAGCATGTTTTTGTACAATTGACATGATGTATGCAAGATTTGATTAAGTTTGAGGTTAATGTCCCGTTTAAGAAAGGAGAAGCTACTCACTGCATCAGTCTGGGTTAAAAGAAGTGTTGCCGGTTTAAACATATTAATCACTGCACTGATTGTCCAATCAAAGGCTTTTAAGAATTTGCTTACCTAAATCAAAATGGTGTCTTTTTTTTTTGTATAATTGGATTTCCTTTGCAGAGAATTAATTCATAAAGTAGTTAAAGCAGTTGGATTCAAATCTGGAATGTTGGCCAGTTCATCATTTCCAATGTTCCAGATTTCTTCGCATGTTAAAATAATAATCGCTATACAATTTGGGTGAATGTTTGGGATCATGGTCTTCCCAGTGTATGTAAATCCACAGCCAATAACAAATCTTATTTCTTATGCACTCTGTGTGTGTACAGATATATTCTATGTAAGAAATTAAAAATCCATCAAGCTTTGCTACCTAGTATGCAAATACCCGAAACTGATGAATAATATCTCTCTGGCATCATAGCATTGCATGCTTGTTTGTATTCCTTGACTGGCAGCTCCACCTCCTGTGTGAATGGAGGCAGCCTGTCACTGAGATTTGGCTTCTACATTTTCTTTTCTGGCAAAACCATGGAACAGCTGTTTGTCGTTCTCGGAAAGGCGGGACAGCAAGCAATAACGAGTGCCTCTCAGTATGTTGTGAATCTTTGGCCAAGTATGATTACACACATGAATTTTCAGAATTTTCCAGTATTTTCACTTGTGGATTACTGAAGACGCTTTGCCAGTTAAGAGTCTGCCAAACAGACTGCACATAGCCTGAGTGGAAGAATAGCAGAGCTTAATTATGTACAATTCTTGACATGAAAACAGGAAAATATCTTGTCAAGTGGCACAGGCCACTTCAAAATTCAAATTGAAGTCATCCATGGTGGCAATTCATACAACTTTAACAGTTCAACCTAACATATCTTCCACATTTTCTGATTAGCGGCTACAGTCTCACAGCACGGTGGTGTAGTGGTTAGTATGTCCGCCTCACAGCAAGAAGGTCCTAGGTTTGAGTCCCGGGCTCCGCGAGCGCGTTTCTGTGTGGAGTCTACATGTTCTCCTGTGCTTGCGTGGATTTCCTCTGGGTATTCCTACCACAGTCCAAAGGCATGCAGATTAGCCTAATTGGCTGTTCCAAATTGCCCCTAGGTGTGAATGGTTGTGTGTGTGTGTGTGTGTGTGTGTGTGTGTGTGTGTGTGTGTGTGTGT
>JBCNYH010000001.1:72726493-72741277 GCA_039654325.1 Tandanus tandanus
GAATGCTTTGTTTTTGTTTGAGAAGTAAAGGAAGAACTGCTCCAACCCTGAGGTGTGTGTGGGGTGTGTGTGTTGCAATTCATTTCTTTTCAGATTTGATCTTGACGTGATTCATGTACTTTGACATTTTTCATTCATCTTTACGTGTGATTTTTACACGATTCGTTTATTTTTGCACGGAGTTTTAGTGATTCATTTATTCATCTGATTCTTTTTTAGTGATTCATTTACTTTTATTAGTAAATGAATTTTATTAGTAAATTTTAATTTTATGATTTGTTTATTTATACATGTGATTTTTTTTTTTCATCAATTATTTTGGTGTAATGGTATTTAATAAGGAATCGTTGAAATGTGTACATTTTTACATGAGATCTTTAAATGATTCACTGTAAAATGAAATTTTATAAACCGATTTTTTCTTAATTTTTAAGCAAACTTTTTTATAAGAATATTTTTTACAGAATATTTTACAGATCTATTTTTCCACGTGATTCATTTTTCACGTCATTTTCACACAGTACATGAATTAAGATTTTTGGCATGTGGTTTTTACTTTGTTTATCACGTCTTTGTTTCATGCCGTCTGTTTTTACTCATTTTAATACATTTCACACAGAACCTTTAGGAGGGCGACGCGGTGGCGTAGTGGTTAGCACGTCCACCTCACAGCAAGAAGGTCCCGGGTTCGATTCCCGGGCTCGGGGCGTTTCTGTGTGGAGTTTGCACGTTCTCCCCGTGCTTGCGTGGGCCCCCTCTGGGTACTCCGGTTTCCTCTGAAGTGCAAAAACATGCCCAGTAGGCTAACTGGCTGTTCCAAATCACCCCAAGGTGTGAGAGTGAGTGTGAATGGTTGTGTGTGTGTGTTGGCCCCGCGATGGTCTGGTGAGCTGGTCAGGGTGTACCCCGCCCTCGCCCAGAGTCGGCTGAGATGGCCGAAAGCCCCCCTGCGACCCTAATTATGATTAAGCGGCTTCGAAAATGAATGAATGAATGAACGAATCTTTAGGATTCTGTTTTTACAGCAAATTCTACTAATGATTTACTGTGTAATTCTCCTGATGTCACGTGTATGGACTGGAACCCTCGAGTGTAACATGATGAAATGCACCAACAGTCCAGTGGTGCTCATACGCTCACGTGAAATATCTGACATTATTTTTGTTTGTTTTGATGCATGAAGTGTTTGAGGAGCTGGAGTAGACTGTGCGCTGCGGTGGCCAGCAGACGGCAGTATTGATTCGCTGGCACCGACCTCGATCCACATGTGCTGATGTACTCGAAAATCCATTACATTTACAAGCAGCCTATAATCCACTGCATTAATTTACTGTGGTTGTTGATGTTATTGATGGCTGGTGCCAAAACGGTAGCATAGTAACTCAATTAAACTGATTAGAGATTGTACACTAACGATGTGGTGCTTTATGCGTATTGTGCAATAATTCCTGACTCGCCAGCACCGGAGTCGGCCTGGGTTGGGATTCTTTCAGGGGCTGGAGTGGACATTTCCTCTGTCTGTGATGATGATGATGATGATGATGATGATGATGCTAAGGCCATGTAGAGATCAGCAATCTGAACACGTGTGAATGCAGCGGGTTTCTCTCGCGTTACAGAAAGGGGGAAAGCATGGCTCAGTCCAAAAATGCTGATTTTTGGAGAAAACACTTTAGTGTCTGTGATATGAAGGAGTTCACTCCGCTTCAGGGATCTGCTCACATCATGCACAGAAAATCTCGTTTGGATTACGAGCGATTAGTTTCCACGCCACACGCCGACCCCGACGAGATTCATGTGTGATAGACGAATCTTTACATGAGGTTTCATATAATATTCACTGAGAGTGAAAGTGATTTTCACTTTATTTCATTCATTTCTGACATCATTTATTTACTTTCACATGTTAATTTTTGTTTATGTTCATTGATTTTACACAATTGTTTATTTTCATATGTAACTTTTACACGTGATTTTATTGTGTGATTTTTGAAAGGTTCATTATTTGTCATTTTTGCTCATTTTTCTTAAAAAAAGTAATTTATTTTTAATACAATTAATATTTCAATGTAATTTTTCCTTAAAACAATTAACTTACTTTAACATGTATATAATTATTTTATTTTATTTTTTTTTTGGTAGGTCCTGGGTTTGTATTTTCACATGGCATTTTTACAAATAATTTAGTTTTGTTGACATTAATTTTTTTAAATGAACCTTTTTTTAATAAACAAAAAAAAGCAAACAAAAATTTCATTTTTTTACAGCTAATTTAATTTATGTACCCTTTGTTTTTGTTTTTGTTTTTAAACAATTTTGTGACATAACAAGCACATCACGTGTCCATGGTAACATAACTGACTACATATAACTATTGTGATGTAGTGATGTCACAGACAGATATATTAGCTATATAAGTGCGAAGACTACTCTGTAGTTGTTGAACGGATTACTCAACCCTGTAGAACCGAACACATTCCACCAACAACACTGCTGTGAAACTCGAGAACTCCAAACCATCGCCTGCCGTCTCCACCTGCTTCTGTAGGCTTATGACTGCCTCCCTCCCGGCTAAGTTGTTTAACCATAATCCATATTTGTAAAATTGCTACCTTCATTGCCAACAATTTATTAAAGATTTATTTATTTATTTGTTTGTTTTTTGTTTTTTTTGTCTTTTATTTACCTTCACATCTGACTTCTAATTATTTACTAATTTATACAAACTTCTTATACAAAATTCTTCACTTATAGCAAATGTGGGGGGGGGGTTTTCTTCATGATTTTCTCACGCCTTTTTTTTAAAATGTGATTTTTACATTCTGTGATCAAATGTGATTAATTCCCACATGTGATTTCGTCCATCAGTAATTTGTGCTTTATTCAGGTGCAGCCCATGTTTGGAAAACATACAGCATGATGGACTTTACTTTTCTGTCGCATGACGTTAAAAGGTACCCCCGGGCTCCCTTGAGCAAGGAGTATCACCCGGGAAGCCCCCCTACCCATGGTCGGCGCGTCAGTGATGACGCAGGCTGATGAAGGGAGCGAAGCAGTAGGAACGAAGTATGACTAATCCTTTCTGGCGAAACTCCTGCCGTCGACGGTCCAGCAGATGGAAAGTCCTACCTTCCAAACGGTGGAGGGCACATGCCATCGAGAATCAAGAATTGCACTGCTGCTGTGGAAAGCAATGGCAGACTCCCACAGAAATCCCTTAGGGATTATGCCTTAAGATGGCAGTAAGGAGTACACCCAAAGTGAAGGCGCAGGAGGTGGCGAAAGTTCACGAGGGAGACTGCTGCTGCTGTGGCTGACCGTCACCGATGAAAGCCGAAGACAGACAAAGAATAAAATTCCAGAACATGAGCGCATATTAAAAAAGTTTAAAATGCGCTCATGTTCTGGAATGTTATTCTCTTTGTCTGTTGTCGGCATTTCTCTAAACATGCTACATTAAATGCTTCATCCTTGATCAAACTCTCGTCCTTCCTTAATGGATGCATTTGACTCCCCTCTCTCTCTCTCTCTCTCTCTCTCTCTCTCTATCTCTCGTTAACATGATCACATTCCTACCCTGCCCCTACATCTGTTGATTTTTGTAATTAGATCCTAGAAAATACGTTTCATCTTTCGGAGGTTCAAGTATCATTGCGTTTGTCTGATATTAAGTTATATCTGATACTGCACTTACAAATCTATATATGTAACATAAATGAGAAAAAAATAAACAGGTTAAATAACATTTACAAAATGATAAATTACTTAATATTCAGAATAAAATGTACCTTTAGTAAAAATGAAAAGAAATCCTTCCCAACTCTCCTGTTACACATGAACATACGTATATTTTCATTATCAGGTGGTTTGTACTTACATTTTCCAAAGTTGCAACCTGCTAAAATCCGTTTAATAGTTTGCATTAGCCTGTTACACTCTCGAGTGTCACAAAATCACAATAGAACGAATAGAAAGTGCATTCCTTAGTTTATATAAACCAACATAATGGCAAAAATATCAGTATACAGATATTAAACTAACAAATTATATAGAAACTAGTCCACTTATGAATAAAATAAGTACACATGAGCTTCCGTTCTCCTTTTCTCAGACAAACATAGGCTTGTTTATAGGAATGAATGGTATAACCCGTCGTTCTTTCACGTGCAAATTACTTCTGTATTTACTGTCACATACAGACCTTTTTGCAGTCTGCTTTTCGCCCACTATGTACGGATTTATTACTTTGTTTTAACAAAGAAGCTGGTAATAAGAATAGAAAATCTCGATGTGCTAGATGTATACGTTGTTTGTCTTACCTCTCCTGCACCTGTATACTGTAATTCATAATCTCATTATCCAGATCAGTTCTCTTTAGGGTCCCCCCCCCCCCTCTCATTTTTTCCCCCTCACCACTTACTCCTCTGACTTGCTCATTAGGGATCTAACTCTACATCCAGAACAGGCTGAAAAGTGACACTCTCCATTCGCAGTTAGTCTCTAGGATATGAAAGCAGAACCTTTTCCTCGTGTTCTTGTGCCATTAAAAAAATTGCAGGAAAAAAAAAACCCACACAAATGGGGCTGTGATTTTTTTTCTTACTATGGTGTCATCAAAAAGATGGGAATAAGAGATCAGTTTAGAGGGAAGCTCAATAGGTATTATTAGAGACATTGGGGGTTTTTTTTCTCTTCATTCTGTGGCTGCAGTATAGACACAGCGATCCTGTTTTCTTTCAAGGATCCACCCATTACATTTAAAACTGCTGACATTCACCTGCTTTTTTCTCTCAATGTTCTTTTCTAATTTAGTCATGGCCAATTCCGAACCATCGAACCTCTCTTCCCGATCACATAACCACTACCAACCAGCAAGGGCGAAGGTTATATGCTTCCTCTGAGGCACTTTCTTTTAGCTCCCACGCACAAAATGGCTCGGGAAGCTATAGGAATGGGTTCCATCCGTCCGTCTGTCCGCCACACTTTAGTTTCCGGACATTTACTTGCCGCGAGCTGAAGCTGGGGCTTTAATTCTTGGTGACTAAAAGACAGAAGGTGGAGTTAGAAGTGGCAGAGATGAAGTTGCTGTCATTTAGTCTTGGAGTGACAGAATGGACAGAATTTAAAAATATGTTAGAGATACAGAACAGGTAGAAGTGTTTGGGGACAAATTGAGAGGCCAGATGGAGATGGTTTGGACTTGTGCAGAGGAGGGGTGAAGGGTATATTGGTAGAAGAATGTTGATGATGAAACTGCCTGGTAGGAGGAGAAGATTAAGGACAAAGAGGAGATTTATGGATGCGGTGAAGGAGGATATGCAGGTGATTGGTGTGACAGAGTGGAGACGGAGAAGGATGATCCTCTGTGGCGACCCCTAACGACAGCATCCGAAAGAAGATGAACAGTGGACGCAACCAGATATTGTAACTCTACTAACATTGGCCCTAAGTCGACTTAAGTTTTTTGTTAACACAGTTTAGTTCTTCAAAGAGAGAATTTTGTCATTGTTGCCTGGGGTCCCTGTCCAGATTCAGGGTCCCCAGGCAACAATGATGGCTGGTTATTTTAGTCTACAGCAACACCAATTTTGTGGGAACCCTTTCAAATTGAATTTCTCTTCAAAAGTTAAAAACTTATTAAGGTGTTCATGCATATAGTTTGGGCTTTCAAAGATAATGTCCGTGATCACTTTTAAAAATGGAGCTGGTTCAAGGCTAGAAGGGAGCACAGTGGCCCATGGTCCCGGGTTCAAGTCCTGAGTTCAAGGCTCGGGAGTTTCTGTGCAGAGTTTTCATGTTCTCGTCATGCACATATGGGTTTATTGTGTGTGTTGGTCCTGTGATGGTCTGGCAACCTGTTCAGGGTGTACCCCGCCTTCGCTCCGAGTCGGCTGAGGTAGGCTCCAGCCTCATCAGAGCCTCATCACCAGTCTCGTCAGAGGGTGGGTCCCCGAATGTCCCTTTTGCCAGAGACTACTAGAAAACGCACCATTTCTGGTCCCAGGACTGGAGACAGTTTCTGTACAATTGCAGTTATATCATTACGTACTTCATGCTTTGTTTTTTATTTTTTGATGAATCACTGTTCAGACAGGCCTATCATTCACGAAAATGTCAACCATTAATAGTTGTATAAGATCAATTTTTTAATTAATGTACTACTGCTGCTGTTTTTCCTTTTGTTGGTAATTCTGCAGCAAACGTTGAAGCTTTTGTTGAGTATTTTCTAGGCAAGTCTTTGCACAATAGCAGCTGTTCGACTTCAACAAAGCACCATTCTACAAACTGCTTGAGACGATAATGGATTTCATGCGAGTTTGTACGATCGTTCAATACAGTACATAATGGTCTATGATACCATTTTGACACGAACGCTTTGGACAGACTATAAACTCGCTGGCATTTTGGCATGAGCAGACATTTTCCCCAATTAATTCCGTTTAATCCATTTAACGACTCGGATAAAAAGGAATGATGTGGAAATGAATTATAATCCATGCCATGCTTCAAACCCACCATCAGAATTATTTAGAGCCTGTATTGATCTTTGGATATGATTTCCAATTGGCTTGTGTGCTTATCCTCCATTCGATCCACTAGGGGACCAAGTGCGGTCCCTGAAGAAACTCAACCCTGGCCTTGTACATGCCCTTCAAAATTGCACAACAGTGGGCATCTAGGGTTTCTGCCAAGCCTTGTTCATTCTGCGTAAACAGCAAGTCGCGGCAACAAGCAGAAGCTTGTTCTGTTAGGATCGTAGGATCCGTTGAAACCATGGGCACTCCCGAAGAGAACGATCAGCCTCGGCCATCAGACATCACCGTTTTCGGAGCCAACTGCACCCTTCATGGGCTCAGCCACATCTTCCTGCCTGGAGGGGTCACCATCCGTCGCTTGCTCTGGGCGTCTGCTTTTATCAGTTCGCTCTCCATCTTCCTCTACCAGGTAGCTGGAGCAGTGATGGAGTATTACCGGTACCCTCATGTCACCATCTTGGACGAGATGGACAGCCCACTCATGATCTTCCCAGCCATCACCCTTTGCAACTACAACAGTTTCCGGCGTTCCAAGATGGTGCGGAATGATCTCTTCTGGATGGCAGGGCTTCTTGGTGTGGAACAGAGCGAGTTCGATGACTTCATGGCTGCCCTGGGACAACCGGTGGATGACAGCAAGTTTTTCCCCAGCAAGACGTTTAACATGCTCGAGTTTGTGCAGAGGACAAGCCACAATATCGAAGAGATGCTTCTGGACTGCAAGTACCGGGGCAAGGACTGTGGAGCGGAGAACTTCACGACAGTAAGTAAAGGCTTGGGGACCTTCTCTACCGAAGGAAAGGAAAAGTCTCATTTCCCCAGTGCTTCCCCAGTTGTATTCACTAGGTTACCAGATACAGCGGGTTGATTTCATGTTAGGATTTGGATGTATTTATTTTGTGTTATATTTCTAAAATGAGGGACAAGAACATTACAAATCATTTAACAATCCAATATACAAATATATAGTTCTGTGCAAAAGTCTTAGTCTTTAATATATTTTAAAGTTTGTACTTCAATAATAATAATAATAATTAGGAGAGTACTATGATAAATTTCATTGTGACTTAATTACTTAATTATATCATGCTATTTTTAGAACTATCTCATGTATTTAAATTATTTACTTGAGATATTAAATATATGCTATTTTTAAAACAAGTAGAATTAAGTACAAAAAATAAGTTATTATGGAGTAATGAACTATTGATTTATGTATATATATATAGTAGATGAATTTATTTCATGTTTTGTATTATAAATATAAACTTTTAAAAAATTAAGCCTTAACTTTTATTTTTTCATTTAAATTATTAAAATTTTCTAGAAATAGGTTTTTAAAATCAGAAAGAACCCAGCAGAATCATATTAACTGTAATATTTTAAACCAAGATCTGAATTGTTTGTTTGTTTTTTTTTAAATAATTCCAGGTTTGAGTGAATTTAAAATGTGCACCGATGGGCTCGCGAGTGGTGCATGCACAAGGTGCATGACTATCAACCTTGAGATCGTAAGTTCGAATCCAGGTTAATGCCGCAGCCATCTGCACCTCTTACAGGAGGGAAAGATGGCACACGCTCCCCTGTCACTCACAGCGACCACCAGCCAATTCATGGGCGTCTGTGAGTGACAGGGCATCTGTTAGTGACAGCCAATTCTGTGGCGTCTTACAAAAGGAGTGTCTTAGGCCGCCTTCAAATGCACAGCAGTTCATAAAGAGGTGGGATTATAGTTATCGCATGTCACAGAGGGGGCATGTGCATGATTACGCCCCTCGTATGTGGTGGTCGTATGTGATAGGGAGGCAACACTTAATGGTTGGGAATTGGATACGACTAAAAAGGGGGGGGGCAAAGAAACGGGTAGGGAAATTTTCTGGAATGAAGTTCTCCATGAACCGTTCAAATATTGGAATATTTTAAGATCTTAAATCTGAATATGTCAACAAGCTCGTATTGACTGACCTCTTTAGTGCTAATCCTTAATGATTAATCATGACTCAGTCAGGACGCGCAGAGAGAGAGAGAGAGAGAGAGAGAGAGAGAGAGATCAGCCGTGATGTGAACCAGTGAATCCGAGTACCTTTTCGCCATTCCGAGATGTATAAAGCTCAGCATTGACCCCAATATCTTTTTACTACAGTAACCATAAATTCAAATCATAAAAGTCTCACACTGCATCTAAAAGTGATTGAACGCACTCCCTGTGCGCAAAGTTCTCACCTCCAGCGCCGTGTGTGGTCCAAAGTTTGCAATTCAATAAAATGCGCCAGTGATTTGAGTAATGAAAGTGGGGATTTTGTCAGTCTCGGTGGAAGTCGAGCTCTTGCTCTTGTCACTGATCTCAGGAAAGCTTTCAGGTCTCCATGTCGTCATTATCATTCATTTTATCTTTTGGTTTTGGAGCACGGAATAAAATATTCAAAAAAAGATGAGTCATGTAATCGGAACCGTTCATATTTGGATTCTAGGTGGTCTTTACTTTTATAGTACTTGGCAGACGGCCTTATCCAGAGCAACTTACTTTCCTCTGAGAAGTTAAGGGTCAGGGGCCTTGCTCAAGGGCTCACCAGCAGAAACTTGGTGGTACTCGGGCTTGAACCCTCAACCTTCTCATCAGTGGCCCAGAGCATAACCACTGTCCACTTTTTGTTGTTGTTCGAGGAGCAGGGGTGTGTTTTTCTGGTCACAGGACCACTTCTCCGCTCGCGCTCTTCCTGCAGGTAGGTAAAGTCTGTTGGGCTTTTACTGGATCATCTGGCCGAAGCTTATGCCCGGTTTCCTTAGCATGAAGCAAATAGGAATTCATCTCCTGGACGGGACGCTAGTATTTTTACTGGTACCCATTTATACTGCTGGGTGGACAGAGGCACACTTGTGGTAACGACCTTGCCCTGGGGTCTTAGCACGGTGGGGGTCTAACGGGGATTCAAACCCACAATCTCTCAATCATGAGCCCAGCACCCGGCTTACTGCAGGTAGTGCACCAAAACCTCCACAAATTCTTCATCTGAGTATCATATAAGGAAGATATGAACACAATGTTCTTTCCTTCCCAGCCGGTTCTGGTCCATTTACAGGAAGAGTATAAAACATAACTACCCTGAAAAAATACCTTTAGTCTATGCTCTATGGTCTAGGACGCCACCCTCGTCTGAATCAAATCTTTGCCTTATTGTTTTCTTACAGTTGCTAGGAGCAAACCAGGAAAAAAATAATTGGGTGGGGTTTGGGTGGGGTGGGATTCGGGGCTGTAATTAACTGACTAATTCCTTGCCGCCCAGTTTTGTTATGGGTGTATGGTTAGGATGTGGCCAGTTACTACTGACTCGCTCAGTCCATTCAGCTGAATCTGATTCTTGGTCATTTTTGCATGACTGGGCACATCCACACTCACACCTAGGGGCGATTTGGAACAGCCAATTAGCATAATGTGCATGTCATTGGGCTGTAGGATGAAACCAGAGTACCCAGAGAAAACCCACGCAAGCACGGGGAGAACATGCAACCGCCACACAGAAACACCTTCGCCGACCACAGGACTCAAACCCAGGACTGTGAGGAGAAAGTGCTAACCACCATTACGTCCGTTGTATATCAACATTATTTTCATCCCATTGGACATCTGCCAAACTAAATATCCGACATAAATCCAGTGCTAATGCATTATATAAATTTATCAAAGTGGATACTTGGCTCCTTTTTCGTGGTTGAGTTCTGGCAGCCCGACTCGGAACGAGGTCATCAGTGTCACTGCAGATAAAGCGGTGTATTGTCCTGTTTAAATTCCCACCAGTACCATTAACCTTTAATTTTCACCCGATTTGCATTTTTAGGAACCTCGGGCTAGCTTTGCTTTAGCTGTAACACTGTGTATCACTGCCACGTTTCTGAATATTCCTTCATAAATAATTAGAAAGTGCAACGTTTTATGTGGGTAGTAAAATCTGGTAAAAATCCGCTGTGCCCTTGCAGTCACCAGGTATTGGTTTACAGCTGAGTATCAGGAATTGGAGCCTTGGATTCTGCTCCAAAAGCAAGAAGGAATTAAAAATGTATGAATCCTTTTTGGTACCGTGTCCTAACTTCTGCCTGGCTTTCAGGAAGTGGCCGGTTACCTGAAACCCTGTTTAGGAAGACATCCAGAAGAGACGGCGTAGGCTCGAGATGCTTGTCATAGCACTTCTATTTCATTTCCAGATGTTGTGGTTGTTTCAGACAACACCATTTAAGTATCTGTTTACTTTAATGTCGTGCGGCTTTTAATTAGATGGAAATGCATTTGTCTTTGGAGCACTCTTACCACTCTCGACCTCACCCCAGAGTAATTGCATTCTTGGCATGAAAGCATGTACACAGTATAGAAAGCGTACAGTCAAGGAGTAGACGTTATCTTACACCATTACAGTAAATAATAGTCAAGAATGTGAAAGGGAATAGCGGCGCCAAACAATGGAGCACGTTGAAATACATGGGGAAACACAGGATTTAGCACAGGATGCTACATGCTACACTTATCTCAAGATATGCAAGTTATCTCATCTTTTATTTAAATCTTACTGAATATATTCAATATATGAAATACTATATATTTATATACTAAATATGCCGGGATAGCTGACAACGTGCAACGCTAGCATGGCATTGTAGCAGACTTTTTGTAGATGCTTTTTCTTTAAGCATGTTGAAAAGCTCAAAAAGACCTTAAGAGCATTTTCTCTGTTAAAGTACTATTTGGTGAACGCCTTGGATATTAATCCAGTTCGATTAGAAGATTCTTTTACCCGTACCATTCATTACTTCCAGCATATTTTAACTTCAACCACTATTGCACATAGTGTAAGCCACTATTTCCTACCTTTCTCCCCACCATAGGGAGCAAAGGACATGAAAATACTTCTTGGTGTACCCAGCAAAACTTTTATTTAGGAAAAAGCCCAATAGTCACAGAGGAAAAATCGGAGGGTAGAAATCAATAGAAAGCGGTAAAGGTGTGAAAAAAGGGCTGGGCCGCCAACACCACGAGGTTAAAGAGATTAAACAGCTAACCGAGAGGGAAGCTGGTGATGCCTTCCTTGCCTTTTCCAGACATGCTGCTGCGCTTTCCAAACGAATCCGCTCAGGTGGCGATCAGGTGACTTCAAGGACTGGAGGTCTTCTCCTGGCAGCTGGCAGATTAAAAAAAAAAAAAAAAAGTCATATTATACTTACGTTCCAAATTTTCTTGCTTTTCGTGGAATAAGTTGAGAATAACGTGTTAGCAATTAGCTTAGCATGATTCATGACTGCTTCTTTTATTTATACATACCAGTGGTATATGTGTTAATATCCCAGTAGTAGATTAGCCAATCAGAGCATGCAATTGCTCATATCCAGTGGGTATGGATAGCGTAATCGTGCAAGTCTTACTATTACAATCTCCCAATATTTGATGTTCTATTATGTTAGCTACCAAATTTTGGTGAACGGCAGTAAAATTCCAGGTGACCAAAACATAGGCGCATGTGGCACCCTGAAGCTTTTCTTGTTTTGTTTTGCTTTATTGACTAATAATCACTGCAGTCCCAACTTGATTCCGAGCAAAATTTAAAGGCTGATGAAATTGTTTTACCAATTCAGAAGAGACGACTGGCAGCGTCCTATTGTCCAGATTTCTACAGTTGGCTGTGAAGTTGGTGTGGGATTAAAAAAGCCATTTGAGTTATGATTCATTTAATGGTCATGATTATTGTTGGAGTTATTCTCAACTGTGCAGCCTACACTTATTAGTCACATTATTCAACCGTTAATGTAGTGATGGTCATATTTTTCCCTGCCCTGTATTTATAATAAATACATGCATTACCATCATGT
Source organism: Tandanus tandanus (assembly GCA_039654325.1). NCBI lineage: Eukaryota > Metazoa > Chordata > Actinopteri > Siluriformes > Plotosidae > Tandanus > Tandanus tandanus. The sequence continues at coordinate 72,738,883 of JBCNYH010000001.1, forward strand.
GTAATATATAATGTTTGGTACGTGTGTGCATGTGGTCACCATGACTCATCGCTCCAGGGTTTGGAGCTTGGGTTATTGTTACTTGGCTACAAATGAGCTTAAGAGAAAGATTTATGGAGATTTAGATCCTTAATAAGCAAAAATGTGATCAATGTGGCAAGAAGAGCCTTTAGGAGAAGAACCAGACTAGAACTAGGAAGTACAGAGGAAGTGGGTCTCAATCTTGGTCCCAATTCACCCAGTGTCTTCCCTTTTCCCAACACACCTGATTCAACTAATTACCCAATTAGAAGCTGGTGATTTAGAGTAGTAAAAAAAAAAAGACCAAAATGTACAGAACATGGGGTCCACTATGACCTCTTCTTTATGGCATGCATGTGACCTTTGGCCAGCTTCAGGTGAATCCCAAGTGCAGAAGATTCTGGAGGACGAGACGTATCAGAGCAGTAGAAGGGTTGCCTGATGATCAGCATGACTTCCAGCTCACTAAAGGAACAAGCTATTGTTATTGACTACTATCTTATCCTAGAGTGGTTTAAAAGGATTGTGATAAGAGTACTTTTGTGGACAAATGCTGAAGTCAACACGAACATTTCCAAACTGATAGAGGTCAGTCAGATAAGAGCTGAGGCCTGAAAAGAACTGTTCCTATAACTCCAGCAAACTTTTCTAATCTGTCAAGAACAACATTGTGAGCTATATATTGCTATAAGAATCTACACTGAGAGCAAGTAATATACAAACATCAGAGACCCAACTCTGATATGAAGTCAGCAGCAGGTCACGTGTTACTTTAGATAGTCCTATTCCAGCTAAAATATCTTGTTCATGTTTTTATACAGGTAGGAAGTTGGCCATCCCTAAAGCTGAACTTAAAACCTTGCTGTTTTCCCAGAGCGTTTATCCAGCATTACCAGAACATGTATCATTTGTTTGATTTGTGAGTATTGTAAAGCATTAGCCATAAATAGCAAATACAGCAGAAAAAACAGTGGCCCTAAAAGACTGCCTTGGGGAACACCAAAATGTAGTTTTGTACACATAATCATTTACAGGCTGATTGCCATTAGTCAGCAAAAACCTGAGCCAGTAAAAAGGAATTGTCAGGCTGGGGGCGGGACTCAGGTTTGCTCTTGATTCTTTCTTCTGGTTAAATTTTTTAATATTTCCACCACACCAAGGTCTTTTATTGCCACTGGGGGGTGGGGGGTGGGGTTTCCACCAATCATGCTGGACGATTTTCATGATTCATTTTAATAATTCAAGTTCTTGTTCTAATTGATTTGTGCACATGTGCCACTGGAATTTTCCACATCTTTCTGTTCTCACGGTTACTGTTATAATTTTTTTAATTATTAGCAAATTAACATTTTGTCTCATTTGATTTCTCAGAGAAATATCGCTCTAGTTCCGATCATTTTCTACTTTGCCCTTACTGTTCGAGACTTAATTAGCTTTCTCCAAGTGACAACTGTGGCCTCTGGGTCCTCGGCACATTGTCTGAAATTTTGGATTTTCCACCGTTTGCTTAATTTGGTGATGCGATTTCACCCACTGATCTCTGGCTCAACCATTAAATTGATTCTCAGCTACAGTGTATTGTGACTGGGCTGAGATTAAGTTAAGGAATTACTACGGAGAGCACAGCAGCACCTTTATCTGCTTCAGCTTTATTGATGTGAGACTTGGGGATTAACCACCTTCACTGTTGGGATTTATCTGATAGCCGTACTTTACTCCTTGAGATATTGGACTTGTAAGAGGTGTCCACCATATCATCCAGCCCATCCATGTCCGCTGCCACTGCCGCCGCCCCCAACCGAAACCATAATTGCTCTTAATAGCCTGCACTGTTTTAATTAAAATAAGGGTAATGCATTTCTCATTCCCATAAAAGCCACTCCAGTGTTCATGATTACACCTTGTGTTAAGCTGGTAATTTGATTTGGTGCCAAAGCATCAATCAGATTGTTCCATCTTTAATCTGTCTCCTCTTGGCTGCTTATATTGAGCTTTAGTAAATCAGCAACTAAATGAATTCTTGAACCAAAGCTCATCAGTCATAAACGATTCAAAGTGTGATGCTAAATACAGTGGAAACTAAAGGGGCAGTCAGAGAGTGCAATGTACCTTCAACGTGTAGCATGGATAATGTAGCAAATAGGCCATATATAGGTACTGGGTTTAATTACCCATCATCCTACGAGATGTTCCATGAAACATGTCTCTTATTTAAAGGTCCAGTCTTACATATGTTATGAGTATGCTTAAATATGTTAAATCTTACCTGCTAGGCGTGTTGAAATCATTAGACCAAGAAAGTATGTAGATGACAAAGAAATAAATCCAGTTTTTTTGAGCGAGCAGCATTAGCTCTCCAAAACGCAGCAAATGT
>JBCNYH010000001.1:72758898-72769591 GCA_039654325.1 Tandanus tandanus
CTTGACAACAAACAAACATGTTTTGATCTCACGCTCCACTTTGTGGATTAATCAAGGAGTGGCTGAGGTATCAGACTTGTGATCGTGCCACGTGCACACGCTAACGTGGGCATTCACTTTTACTCGTGAGAAATTGGTAACTACGCCACACTTGAGTACACAAGAGAGAGTTCTTAACAATTCATTAGACCACCTGTCATAAATGAAAGTCCTATAATCCTACCAAGGTCGCAGGGAGGCTAGAGGCTTTCATTTCAACAATTTGTTGAGCTGTGCGTGTGTGTGTGTGTGTGTGTGTGTGTGTGTGTGTGTGTGTGTGTATGCTGCTTGTTTGTGTGGTCTGGATTATAAGGTTCGTTATTAGACTATTTATTTTAGTGTGTCTTCCGAAAAAGAAAAAAAAAATGAGTTACTGGGTTTTGTCCCAGCGCCTGCACAGAGGGAGCACGCTGATGAATTTCCTTGGGTGGAGAAGACATGAATAATTCAGCGTCTCTCCATTCTTCTGGCAGAAACCAGATCAAAATCTCTGGCCTTCCTCGAGGACGCCATATTTATTTATTTTAATTGCATTCTGTAATAGTGTTCAAATCCTTTCCAGGATTTAAACACTTATATTTAGACTACAGCACATCTGCTCTCTATTTATTACAAATTCCAGAGTTTATTAATTCCCCCCCCAAAAAAAATTCTTGTTTTATTATTTCTTAACACATGACGACCTGTGAAATCATCACCTAATCTTTCATCAGTGCTGTGTTTTTAGTGAAGGTTTTCTTTAGAAATGAAGCCCTCAGAGACGGTTGCTGAAGCTAGGATGGGTCCTGTTTGAGGTGAAGGCACGGAGCTGTTCATTAAGCGTCTCTGTTTGAGCAGGAAGCCATGACACTCCGTGAGCTCTGCTCGGCTCACGCGTCCTGCTGGATTCTCGTTACAGGATCATTTTGAAATCATTTCTCAGCAAAATATCAGATGTCCTATTGAGTTGCTTTCACAGTAATATTGTATAATGAGTACTGTACATTACACACACACACACACACACACACACTTTAAATACAGTATATATCATATCGCTTGATTATCTTTTATTGCTTATTCGAGCCCATGAGACTCCGTCTTGTTTCATTTCTTTATTAACATCTACCCCTCTGTCACTCTCTCCAGATTTATACGAGGTACGGAAAGTGTTACACCTTCAACTCGGGCCAGGACGGCAACCCGTTGCTGACGACGTTAAAAGGCGGCACAGGAAACGGGCTGGAAATAATGCTGGATATTCAGCAGGATGAGTACCTGCCAGTGTGGGGCGACACGGGTAAATATCAACCCCCTAAATAAAAAAACGACAACCTGAGCCCTTTTTACATCAATTTGTCATATATTCAATTTGTCAATATTCATGTCATACCAACGCTGGATTCTATAATCGTTTAATTATTCATCCAAAATATTTTCAAATATTTAAAAAACTGTTTATTAGTTTCTTTTAATGTTGTGAGAATCAGGCTAAGCTTCAGTCATGACTTGAATTACAGCACTTTCGTTCTTGGCACTGGAGACTCCTTTCCTAAACATCAAATAAATCTCCTCCCAGAAACCGTCTAAGAATTAAAAACATGTTTATTTTGTTTATACTTGTGTTTACAAGTTGCTACCATGGAAACGGTAGCTGAATCAACACCTTTCAACCAATCAGCATCGATCATTCGACAACGCGCTACTAGAAAATGCATGAAGCTTGAGCTAATTGGATAGTGTGGATGATGTAATGTGGATTTATCTAGTTAAGCATTGTGCAAAAAGCCTAAAGTTGCGCGCGCAGGATACCGTTAATGATCCCGATTTGTCCTGATCAATATTTCGATGTTACGTCAAAGGATATTGTAGGATTCAGTGGAAAACTTCAGGGAAGAGGGAAATATTTTGGGAGTATTAAAAGATTTGGTGGATTTTGTGTGTGTGTGTGTGTGTGTGTGTGTGTGTGTGTGTGTGTGTGTGTGTGTGTTTGGAGTACATTCGGGAAAACAGGAAAAAGTCGGAGTAACATCTGTACACATCGGTAGTCATCGGTGTAACATTGGTATAAAATTTGGAAAAAATGGGACCAACACCGGGAAAAATACCGGTCACATTTACGGAGAATTTGTGTGTTTATAATACAATATCAGAGACACATTGGTACAAATCGGAGCCACATTGGTACAGATTGTAATACCATCGGATGAAACATCGGAATCACATCGGGTAACAATCTGAGAACATCGGTAAATAAATTTCGGAATAAAAATTTGGCTCAAACATCGGACTAACGGTGAAATAACATCGGAATCTAATCAGCTCATGATCGTTATTGTATGAGCTCACCGTTAGAACTTTTACCCTGACAATAAAACACTTTTTCAGTGGTACCAAATCAAAGGTTTTGAGGTAACAACCTAAATAATTAGGCGAGGAAAATGCCAGAGTAACCCCGTCCAAATTCCCTGCTAATGTCTGTTGTACTGCTTTTTGAATAACGTGCTTGAGAGCGTAATGATTACGCTGCATTAATCATTCGGAAAGGACCGTTTATTGTATTTCTCAGTATTTGCTTCTTGTCGGTCTAATGGCGCGCTCAGGAAAGAATAAGTTCTTCTCCGGAGAAACTTTACAGCTTGCAAGTGAACTGATTCGTGGCAGGGTTTTGATGGATAGCTCAGAGACTCTGGAATCGTTTGAGCATCTTAAATCTGAAGGTAGCCAGGTGCTTTTCATTTCTTGATGGAACAACCACTAAAAAATGCTTTATTTATCGATTTTCAGGGAGAGAAATGGATTAGTCTCTTTGTCTGAAATGTTATGTTGGGGTTTTTTTTTTTTTTTTATCCCTTACGAACATTTTTAGAAGTCAGTTTCATACTTAATAATACTCTTAGCAGTACATGGTGCAAAGAAGCAAGACTAGGGCTGATTTCTTTCTAGCCCAAACTGTAGTCATTATTCTTACACTGTCATCAGTGAGCTGCAGATTGATATTAAATTGTAGCCTCCTATGTAATTTCACACAGGGTACAATGTAAAAGTATTCCGATCAGATTTCAGCCAAAGAATATGTGAATAACTAGAGAAACACTCATAAAGAGTTTAAGATACCTTCACCATGCAGCATGGAATGGAAGCAACCTGGCCTTATATAGGCACTGGTTTTAATTACTCATCTTATAATATGTTATATACCAAACATAATATCAACGTATTTAAGTTTGTTCTTGGTTTTTTTTCCTTCACAGATGAGACGTCGTATGAAGCAGGCATCAAGGTCCAGATCCACAGCCAGGATGAGCCACCCTTCATAGACCAGCTGGGATTTGGTGTGGCCCCTGGTTTTCAAACTTTTGTGTCTTGTCAGCAACAACTGGTACCTAATATCACGCCTATTGCACACAACCCTCATTTTCACAGTTTGCCTGCGCTCACCTGTGCAATACACACCATAATAGCCGATTTATATGTCTGCATCGAATCTACGCCGTAGTTATGGCGAGGTGTAGCGTTAATACTTGCACGTAAGGTGCGTGTCCGTTCTAGGAAATGCCAATAGAAAAGCATTACGGGTTCAGTGTTTCAGTGTCAGAATAAGACGACGACAATAATATGGATAGTATGTTGTTTTAAAATATAACTACCGGGGGGAGAAGGAAACTTGACAGGATTTGTTATAAATTAAGTGAATTCTCAGCGAAATTGTTTCTCAAATCCATTATGTTTTCCTGATGTACATATCCACATGACTTTTGGTATCTTTTTTCATCTGACTCACTCGTTTGCTGAACCGCTCAATCCTACAGGGAGGCTGGAGCCTATCTCTACCGACGTTCCACGAAGACGGGGTACACCGTGAACAACTTGCCAGACCATTGCATGGCCAACACATGCGCTACCATTGACACTTACACCTAGAGGCACCATGGAACATCCAGTTAGCCTAAAGTGCATATCTTGGAACTGTAGGAGGAAACCGGAGTTCCCGGAGGAAACCCACGCAAGAACGTGAAGAACATGCAAACTCCACACAGAAACACCCTCACCAAGCCCAGGACTCGAACCCAGGACCTTTTTTGCTGTGAGGCAGACATGCTAACCACTATGCCACCGCGCCGCCCATTTAACATTAAAAGGTTTACAACAAAGAGAGAGATTTCTGTTAGTGGATAAATCTTGGGCATATTTTAGTCAGCACAAATACTCGTAAAGAAGAACCTACCAATTTGCATTCTATATGTAGAATTCTGATAAGGTTGCAAAGGTGCGTACTTGATAATTACTTGGTCGTGATTTCATGATCGGCAGCCTCAGAAACATCATGTAGCAACCAACAAAGCTCAAGCTGAAGGTTTTCGTCTCAAAGCTGTAGGGTTACATAAACTCGTTAAGCAGCTACGATTATGGTAACGCCGCTGATAAAATCTAAACAAATCTTGCCAATGTATGTCCTTATTACCGCAGGCTCACTTTGAAGGATGTTTTTGTTTATACGGGACCGCTTTCTATGCTTTTAAGCCTTGATCTAACTGAATGATGACAGACTTCACAGGTTGTATTAATTTTACTATTAGAGGATCATCACTCATTCATTCATTCCTTTTTCTAAGCCACTTAATCCTAATTACGGTCGCGGGAAGGCTGGCGCCCATCTCAGCCGACTCTGGGTGAGGGCGGGGTACACCCTGGGCAGCTCGCCAGGCCATCGCAGGGCCAACACACACAACCATTCACACTCACAATCACACCTAGGGGTGATTTGGAACAGTCAGTTATCCTACTGTGCATGTTTTTGGACTGTGTGGGGAAACCGGAGTACCCGGAGGAAACCCACACAAGCACGGGGAGAACATGCAAACTCCACACAGGAACACCCTGAGCCCGGGAATCGAATCCGGGACCTTCGTGCTGTGAGGTGGATGTGCCAACCATTATGCCACCATGTTGCCCAGGATCATCATTATATAATAAAATTGAAAAATTCAACTTTTCCTTCTGGGAACGTGGTGTGTTCTAATCATAGGAGAGGAAAGGACAGTGGATGATGTCCTAATTGACTTCCTGTTGGCGACACTGAGGTTAAAGGTGCTTTTGAAAAAGCATTGTAGCGATAAGACCTTCTTAAATGAGCGACTGTTCAGAGTCGCCAACAATAACGTGTGATAAACGACGGTGCTCTTGTCGAAATTGGAGCCTCTCTGGGAACCAGCTGCATTTCCATTATGCGCTGTTGAGGAAATGAGTCTTTTCGGAGTTGCAGCCCGTTGGGTTCTTATTTCCGTGGTCATCAGCCTGAGGCACTTTGTGGCGGGCTAAAACGGAGTGAATACCTGTGATTACCATCAGTCGTTGATTGTCATCGATATATGCTTTCGTTTTCAAACAGGGAACAGATCCTGTTCATTTTACAGAAGCGGCTGGATTTTATTCTCCCTCATCTGAGCCATAATTTATATCTCTTTACAGGCCTTATATTTTCTTTCCCCACTCCTGGAACTGTTCCATCTGTACTGTTTTCCACGGGTCCCACTTTTAGTGCCTCTCTTCCAGCCATCCCTGCAGTTTTACGGGCAAATTCCAAATTACAGGCACGTCTTGTGCCAGACGGTGTTTATTTGACCACTGTGACATTTTCACATATATCCAGAATGCTTCTAGGTCTCTTTATGTCTCTCAGAAAGTTGGTTCGTGTTAGTGGTGCCACTTTGCCTTTGTACATTAACCCATTAAACGGGGCAGGGGGGGTCAATAAAATCCTTCAAACCCTGATGATGATAATAATAGTAATAGGAGATACAATGGTGCAATGGTTAGCACATCTACCTCATAGCAAGAAGGCCTGGGTTTGATTCCTGGGTTCGGGGAGTTTCTGCATGGAGTTTGCATGTTCTCCCCGTGCTTGCATGGGTTTCCTCCGGGTACTCCGGTTTCCTCTTACAGTCCAAAAACATGCACGTTAGGCTAATTGGCTGTTCCGAATCGTCCCTAGGTGTGAGTGTGAGTGTGAATAGTTGTGTGTGTGCTGGCTCTGCAATGGTCTGGCGAGCTGTTCAGGGTGTATCAGGGTGCACAGTGGTCAGGGTGTGTACCCTGCCTTACATTACATTTACACCATTTGGCAGACGCTCTTATCCAGAGCGACTTACAATTATCAACTGAGCAATTGAGGGTTAAGGGCACAACAGTGTTGATAGTGGGGATTGAACTGCTGACCTTCGGATCAGTAACCCATTGCCTTAACCACTAAGCCACCACTGCCACACTGCCTTCGCCTAGAGTCGGCTGAGATGGGCACCAGCCTCCCTGCAACCCTAATTACAATTAAGCGGCTTAAATGAAGAAATGAATGAATGTATAATAATAATAATAATGTAAGCATCATTATTAATAATTAATTTACAATCTGGTATTGCATTGATGTCACCATGATTGAAGCGAGACTCTCAGACTTCTTTATATTATAAGAAATTCAACTCTGTGGTGAAGGAAAACACAATATATCCCAGTCTTAAGTGACTGTGAAACTGTTGATGAGTGCTCTCTAAACATTTGTTTGACATTCCTTATGGTCCATATGTAGATCCTTAGTGCTTTAATGAAATGCTCCATGATCTAATTTGCTCACGTCTAATGAGGCATGCAAGGCTTCCAAATAGTGCATCTGGCCTAGAACATGCATCCGATTATCAGCGAAGATACATTCACGGATTCCAAGGACAGATCTGGCTGTGATTTCATTGGATAGGAAGGATACTTTAGTCCACACTTGCTCAGTCCATCACTGACAGAAATGGGGAGACCATCCAAAATATAAAGGGTGCTCATTCAGGAGCCAATATTATGTTATGTTTACATGTTTTTTTCCATTATAAGTTCATTTTGGCTGAATGTAAAGGTTTCCCAGCGAAATGGCTTCGTGTCTCTTATCACCTCTTTTACATCTTGTTTTGGATCTGTGTGTTGGCTTGTACAATCCCCGTGTGTCTGTTAACGATAATAAGACTGCATGACCAGAGGGACTTGGCAGTGCAACACTGATTCGTAGAAAGCAGGAATGTCTGAGATTAAGAGTTAAGAAATTGAAGAAGGTATATGATTCCAAAAGAGATAATACTAGGGTAGAACAATTTAACACCCCTGGACTCTCTCTCTCTCTCTCTCTCTTTCTCTCAATCTCTCTCTCTTTCACTCTCTCTCGCTCTCTCCTTCACACATACAGAGAGATTAAAGCTGACATGTTTAAAGTTACTAAAAACTTACCAGTTTTTCACTGCTCGCATCATCCGTGTCTGAGTTGGTGTTGATTAATTTCCAGATGGCATGCATGCTATATTTGTTCTCCACATCATCGCACCCAGTGCAGGGGTTACTGTCACCCACGTACAGGAGTAAACAAATTGGTTCAAAAAAACATTGTGGCCGATTCCATTTTATTTCCATAAAATATCGCTATATTTCATGTTCATATAATATGGCTGGTGAGTGGACACCTAAAAAAACATAATGTGCTACAATTTCCCCCCTCACACCAGCACACACACTGTTTCTCACAAACATACTTTTATTACTGTTTTGCCTTGAACCTTTATTTAATTTTTTTTGGTTTGTTGTCCTACTGTGTGCACCTGCTCTGTGCCTCCTCCCTAATTAATTATGTATGTTTACATATATTCTGAAGTACCGTTTACAAGCTTTGTGTTTTGACCTTTATTACCTGTTGCTGTTTATAACATATCATGGTGTATTTTCTTTTCCTGCCTTCATAAACACCAAGTTGTAGTTAGGTATACTGAACCCTGCTCTGACTGCATGTATACCATAAATTTTACATCTAGTTCTAAAATTGGATCCAAGATCGTAGGTTAAACGTTCTCTGGTTTTCTCCACATCATGGTGAACACCCTTTAGCAGTATGTGTTGTCCACTTGTGGTACTTCCGCACCATTTCTTTCATTGAAACGTGTTTGGATGAAAATTGGCTACGTTTATCTCCACAGATCTTTATGCCGTCCTTCAGTTGGTACTGGGTGATGTCTCTTTTAACCGAATGTCTTTTCCTCTGCTTGCCTGCTCATGACTGATGTGATATCTAACAGCACGTTCATTCCATTAAGGAATAAAACTGTGTGGTGTATTTCAGCTTCAGTATCTTCCATCACCATGGGGTGACTGCAGATCCGCTCCCATGAACTCGGAGTTTTTCACCACCTACAGTATAACAGCGTGCCGCATCGACTGTGAGACCCGGTATCTGCTGGAAAACTGTAACTGCAGGATGGTACACATGCCAGGTACACACACACACACACACACACACACACACACACACTGTTTGTAGTCATATAAAATCTTGTTTTATTGATTCTGACACTCCTGATTGTTATTTGAGCACTTAATTTTTTTTATTAGGCACCTCCACCGTCTGCACCCCAGAGCAGTACAAGGACTGTGCAGACCCTGCCTTGGGTAAGACAATACATTAATAGTTAAGCTAGCATCAAAAATAAAATACAACCCTGTACAATTATTAATACAGTACAGACAATATAGTGTGGTGCAATTAAAGCAGGACAAATCCACGCTGAACAATATTACATGCAATAACAATATCTTCTTTATATTGAAATGCTGATTTGGTGTTTTGAGTTTAGACAGTTTGGTCTGTTTTATGTTGGTTAACAGTTTTGTATGCAATCTGCAACGCTGTAATGGGATTTACATTGACTGAACAGAACAACTTACAGAGCACTTTAGTCCTTTATCACCACATACTTTTGTAAATTAGTTTCTCTAGGTCTGTCCTCATCTGGACATTCTAGTCATACAGATAAGCTTCCAAACAACTTTCATAAAAATATTGGGTTAGTGTGGTGTCAAGTTGAGCCGAGTCTTAAGGCCCGATCTCATTTGAGCGATTCTTTGGCAACTGCCGTTATTTTTTGGGACTGTCTAAGACTGTCTAAGACCAACCACAACTGTGTATGTGATGTCCTAAATGACTCAAGTAAAATAATGCTTAGATGAAAATCTCTGATGGTCGGCAACTAGGACTGAGACTGTCTGCAGCAAAGTCTCCTACTATTTGTCTATGATCAACCACAACGGTCTCAGATTATCTTAGATTATCGTGTGTTACCATCCAACATTTGGAAACAGGTTTCAAAAAACGGGACGTTTGTCCACAACAGGTGGATTCCTCACTGACAGTCAGCGATATGTTCGACGATATCGGCTGCAGACCCCTCATGCTCGCTCCCGACCTAAAAATTGATCGAATCGTGGGCAAATGAGATCAAGCCTTTAACGGCATCCTATACAGTTCCGTGGAAATTCAACTCCAGCGTTTACACCAACATCTCTACCAATTCTACACAGGGTTTCTCGATAGTGTGCCAGTGAACATTACTTAAAAGTAACCGGTAAATAAAGATGCTTTTGCTGTTTACTTTTGAGGAGCAAACAGCGTAACCTGGATGTTTCAAGGTGGAGTTTTCCTTTAATATCCAAAACTTAAAGAGAATGTTTTACCAGTTGGGCATGTGAACTAAGAACTGGCTGGTCTTTGTTACAAATCTCACCTCTCTCTTAACCGAAACTCAAGTGAGAGTAATTGGCTGGGAAATGCCAAATCAGTCGCATACGAGCAGCTCTTTATAAGGCTCTGCCACGTAGAGAATGAGGTGTTTTCTATCCATATGCACTTTCTGGTTTTTAAGGGGTGATCCGATGATCCGGTGAGCCTTCCAAGGTTAGACCGGCCTGATTCAAGGCAAGTTCCAATTCCAATCTTGAATCAAGGCATTGTCTGGTTTTAGCGGAGAACTGGTATTGTTAAGCTCTCTCTTCATAATGGCAGTCTTCAAAAATGGGTAACTTTCCCGTGGCCCATGAAAAAGTTAACTTTTTCCAAAATGTGCATGCACGACTGGTACCAATGAACAGCAATGTTTATAAAAACAGCATGCATTTATCTCTTCTGTCATTTTGTCATGTCATTTTTCCATTCAGAATGATCTCACTGAAACGGATCTGTGTTCTACACTGTTTTGTAACAATTCACAGATTTCCTCGTTGAAAAAGACAACGACTACTGCGTGTGTCCGACACCTTGCAACATGACTCGCTATGGCAAGGAGCTTTCCATGGTGAAAATACCCAGCAAAGCGTCAGCCAAATACCTGGCCAAGAAGTTCAACAGATCAGAGCAGTATATTGCGTATGAGATAAGCCCGTTTCAGATAAACGTTTCAATCTTTTAAGAACAAGAAGGAATATATTGTGCAGTGTTTTATTGTAAATTAAGTAAAACTGATCTTCTACCCATTTTCATGAATATACACTGACCAAAAACGTTATTAGGAACACCTGTACATCTGCTTATTCATGAAGTTATATAATCCACCAATATGGTCTCAGTGATGCTGACCATGGCACGGTTGTTGGTGAGCTTGAGTACTTCATAAACCACTAATGATTTTCACACATACCATCTCTAGATCAGCTTTCCTACCACTGAAGAACTTCTGCAGTTCTACGGAACTGATCTTCCAAATGAAGGCCAGGCTGTTGACCGCCTGATTTCTTTCATTCATTTCATTTTCTGAAGTGCTTAATCCTAATTAGGGTCGCGGGGAGGCTGGCGCCCATCTCAGCCGACTCTGGGCGAGGG
>JBCNYH010000001.1:72788556-72814226 GCA_039654325.1 Tandanus tandanus
AGCTGCTGTTTTTCACCTGTTGAGTTGATTAAAACAGCTGTTCCCAGTGAATCAGGGTCATTAGGATGCTTTAGAACCGCTTGGACTGTTTGGAATGGTACAGAACTTTGGATTTTTCCACAGACTGTGACAGTTTGTAAAGGGTATGAATCATTTTGGACATGCCACTTTTTGTCCAAATGTAAATAAAAACTGAGAAATATTTTTTCCACAATGATGCCTCTTGTACATCGCCTTATTATCTTTTCGGAGAAACCTGTCATTTCCGGTCAAAACAAAAACTTGCTGGTTGAATAAAAGTAACTTTAAGTCAAAATTTGCCAGAGGTACGAATAATTTCGGGCTTAACTGTGTATATATATATATATATATGTGTGTGTGTGTGTATGTGTGTATGTATCAACACAAGCCTAGTGAACATTAAGGGAGTAAATGAGGTGTAATTGAAGTGATTTCTGTGAATGCAGTTGAAAAAAAAAATGTTTGTCTGTTTACATTACATTTATATAAGTGCAATAATATGCATCACGTGTTAGAATAACCAATGTAATACCCTCAAGTCTTAACTGTTAACTCGAGGAGCGTTTTACTTTTGATATGCATCGTATTTCTAATCGTTTTTATTAGATATTCCGGTACAATGACTTGCTTGGACGCAAGACGGTGAGAGGATTGTGGGAAAAGATTCAGGGTTAAGCGCATCACATTTTCATGAAACGAGTGCATTAGGAACGCGGTCTGATTTTAGGGAAATAAATGAGACACCAATTTATCCATAACAGTCTGCAGGAATGATTGGGGGGGGCAATTGCCCCCCCCCCAAAAGAAATTGCTCTTGATGCACAATTGCTTTAGTACAGCTTCAATCATAATCCCTTTCTCTCTCTCTTTTTTTTTTTTTTTTTTACGGAACGCTGCTAATACATCAACGCTCCCAGCAACTTGTGGTTAAAAACGAGATTTCCCAGAGGCGTCTTCCTTTTGGTTGCATGACCATATTTCCTATATATGAAAGATTTATATGATGGCTTGCCACATGCTGTGAACAACTGAAAGACTGAGGGATGATATCACCAAAAAAAAAAAAGAATAAATAAACATCCGCTCTCTTTTTATTTCGCTCCTGCATTCGTTGCTAATAGCGTTGTTTTATAGGACAGGATTTCTAGCACATGTATCCACATTTTAACAGTCAACTGTGAAGTGTAAATGAACCTATATAATAAACATATTTAACCTTCTCTTAATGAGTACTGCTTCTCTGTCTCTCTCTTTCTGTCTGTCTGTCTGTCTGTCTTATTTTTATACATTCAGGTGTTCAGTGTTAGCAATGCTAACAAGAAAATCCATAGAAAACAAAACTGTTCAACCGAAAACATTTCTTAGTTCATGCTGGTCAATACAGTGAGCTAAACGTCTAAGGAGTGTTTAGCATTGCTACCATTGCATAACGTTAGCGCACAATGTTAGCTCAGAGAACTTGGCGCTCTTGAGAGGTAGTCTAGCTCAACTCAGTTTTATTTGTCTAGCACTTTTTAGTAACACTAGTTTAAAACGGAATTTAAACATTGAAACATTTTTCTATAAACCATACACATCCCTAATGATCAAGCCCGCGGCGACGGCGGCAAGGAAAACCCCTCAGTTTACACGAGGAAGAAACCTTGAGAGGAACCAGGCTCAAAAGGGAAACCCGTCCTCATTTGGGTGAAACCAGATAAAAATACAAACTATGTAAGAGAAACTTCATTGCATTCCAACATGAAGTCCGGTTGGTTATACCACAACTGTAAGTCCTAAATCATTTTACCAAAAGAGTTTATATCACCAGCAGTGGAAAGTCATCTTCACAGTCTCCCAGTGCACATCTAGGTCCATACGGATCTTCATCAGCAGGAGAGAGGGGCTTCTAAGATGAGAACTCCAGCCAGCACACCAGGACAGACTACAGGACTCAGAAAGCAGAAGGATCAGGATCACTGGCATCCCAGAAGAAGCATGTGTACCTCAGCAAAAACACAGAAAGAGAGAGAAAGGGAGAGCGAGACGGAGAGGGAGCAAGTGAGAGAGGGACCTAACCAGTAGCAGACAAGATGATAGACAAAGAAGTATATCACTTGCTTGAGATAATAAATTAATGGAGTATTCATGTGCAACTTCAAATTCGGCAACTTGAACTTACTGTAACTCTCATATTCTCACCATTCTGACTAAAACTAGCAAGAGAACAAATTCTAGCACGTTTTTAACCTCAAATGTGTGCACTATGTTGCATTTGCTAAACACTATAAGCTTCAATCTGATGGTAAGCGTTTGCCATCTTCTTGTTCTTCTTTCGGTTGTACCCAGGCCATCGCAGGGCAGAAACACACAACCCAATGGCCTTTACAATCGACAGCAATGGTTCTTTTACATGCCTCTCACCACAGACAGTGAGAGACATGGCTGGCACCTTATCCACCGAGCCACTGCTGCCCCCGAAATGAGCAATTTTCTCTAACCATGCCAAGTGGGCGGGCGCAGAGTTCAACTGAGCTGAACTTGCGGGTAGTGGTGGCTCAGTGGTTTCTGATTCAATGGTGGGGGTTCAAGCCTCAGTACCACCAAGCTGCCACTGTTGGGCCTTTGAGCAAGGCCCTTAACCCTAAAGAGATCTAAATGGTAAGATGCCCTGGATAAAGGTGTCTGCCAAATGGCATAAATGTAAATGCAACGCAATTTGAGCAATAACCAATCAGAACTTAAAGATACAGTTGATTGACAGATGCCGCCAAACAGCGAGTTCCCCAAACCATTTTTTGTTAAATATTCGCTTCCATAGACCATGTAAAACAGGCGATTTCGCAGGCAGTTCAGCGGCTTTAAGGGCCGCCACAATGGATCATCCTTCAAAGATTGAATCCGGTGTTTGATTTCGCACAGGTCTTACGCTGGATGCCATTCCTGACACAACTCTCCGTATTTACCCAGGCTGGGGACTTGCATTTAAAGCACACTGGCTAGTGTGACCTCAGTGGCTGGGTTGAAAACTTTCTGCAGTGATTTTTAAGACATAGATGGAACTCTAGCGTTTACCATAGAAGTGAGATGAGGATACATACATGGCGCATGCTGCTCAAAACATTAGCGAATGTTAGCTAACAATCTCTGTGCTATGTGGAAGTCAGCCATGATGTGAAGCGCCAGAATAAATTAGGTTTTTACCCAGCAACCAGGCCAGATTCCAGCCCACTTTTTTCTGTTGGCTCACGAGAACGAGGTTGGTGAATATCATTAGCAGTAGTAGTAGTAGCAAGTCAAAATTCACCTCGGAAAGAAAATAATAATAAAATAACCCCAACTGTCAGAAGCAAATGCATATTTTTTTACGTCCCGTGTCCTTTCCTCTCCAGTGAAATGATTTCCGTAAGTTACAATTGATTTATATTAAATGATCTATCTATCGGCATGTTGATGGGTGGTTGGATGAAACCATAGAACCCAGAGGAAACCTACACAGACGTGGGACACCCCAAAGACTCAACAAACCCAAGCTCAGAACTAAACTGGCAACCCTGGAGCTGCAAGGCGAAGGCTTTACCTGCTTTCCACCCAGTAATATTAGTTTAATTACTTGGTGTAGTGGTTAACATGTCCTCCTCACAGCGAGAAGGTCCAGGGTTCGATGTTCTACCCGTGCTTGTGTGGGTTTCCTCCGGGTACTCCAGTTTTCTCCTACAGTCCAAAAACATGAACAGTAGGCTAACTGGTTCCAAATCACCCCTAGGTGTGAGAGTGAGTGTGAATGGTTGTATGTGGGTTGGCCTGCGATGGCCTGGCGAGCTGTCCAGGGTGAAACCCGCCTTCACCCGGAGTCGTGCCAGCCTCCCCGCGACCCTAATTAGAATTATGCCGCTTAGAAAATGAATGAATTACTTGAACTTCTCATGTTCCCCCGAACTATTTCTTAATGATCGCCTACTTAAAAGGGTTTGCTTTTTTTTTTTTTTAACAACTTTTAGTTGTTAATTAATATTAGGCCTCTTCGTCACTTTATACCATTTCAGTACCTATTTTTAATTTGTTAGGTTGAAGAAATGATTTTAAAGTTGATTCCTTGTTTCATGGGGCAGCCGTGGCCTAACGGTTAGAGAAGCGGCTCGGGGACTAAAAGGTCGCTGGTTCGATTCCCGAACCAGCAGGAAAAATGTGTACCGGTGGGCTGCCTCACACCCAATGTGAGGCAGCCCACTGCTCTGAGTGGCAACAATTGCAGAGGCAACAATTTCCCTTGTGGAATTAATACAGCATAAAATAAATAAATGTCACCTTTTTTGAAGGAAAAAGGTGAAGGAAGTTTGCTTCATCTTAGAGATGAAACAGGAAAAACCAGCCAACATAAAACACTGCATGAACAATAACCCGAAGCCAGGAATAAATCAAGTACCTTAGAAGTATGAAACGACAGCTTCAACCCCTTGGACTATTCAAGTCTATCGTATTTTTATACAAAGCAGCTTTACATCGTCAACAAATTTGGTTCAAGGTGAAGACAGCACTTGTTAAAAGTTAATCTCATTCGAATATCACCAATAATTTCTTTCCGTGTGCAAAATCTGATTCCGATAGCTTCTGTTTTAACGATTTTATGGGCAGATATTTGAAAACCGAGTCTCGGAATGATGTCATCAAGGCCCAAGTTAACATGTACAAGTTCAACAAGTGCTGTCTTCTCCTTTAAGAATTAAAACGTTCCCATATAAATACTATACAACCATAATGAGCAAGCCCGGGGCGACGTCGGCAGAGAAAACCTCCCTCAGACGACACGACGAACAAACCTTGGGAAGACTTAAAAGAGAAAACCCATCCTCATTTAGGTGAAACCAGATAACAGTACAAACCATGGAGCAGAAGCTTATAGCTGTAATGGTCATCTTCACAGTTTCTGAGTGTATATTTAGATCAATGAGCATCAGAAGCAGCAGGAGCAGGAGGAGGAGCAGCGAGGGGCTTCTAAGATGAAAACACCTGCAGGAAGTAGCACATCAGGACGGATCACAAGCAGTAGGATCAGGATCGGTGGTATCTCAGAGGTAGCAGTCTTTGTAAAATCATAGTAAGTGCTTCCCGTCCAATATAAAATGAAGCACGGAGACCGTTTTTTTAATGTTTTGGTTTATTTTAAATAATTTTGCTTTGATCAGACAAAAAAAAAACCTCAGATAAATATTAAAAGCAACCAAAACGTAGCACCGTGCAGTCCCGAGTTTCGACTGTTTCTAGTGGTCATGATACACACACACAGGTAAAAATCACCAATCAGACTTCTTTATTACAAATGCATCGAGTAAGTCATCACGAGTCGAGTGTAAACGTGTCGAATCAGGTGACTCACGAATCAGCACTCCGCACCTCCCCTGTAATAACACATGATACGCACCAAAATAAATACTGTACATGACTTAGCTGAATGTGCAGAGGTATTCCAGGCTCGTGTGAAACATTAACGCATCTGCCTGATGTGAACCTATATTTAAAAAAAAAAGTCTGAGGTGATGTGCTGTTCTTTCTCATTCATAAACATCAAGACTAGCTTTCAAACCCGACTTATCTTAGTGGTCAGCCGTCAGCTGAGAGACGATTAACATTTCGTGGTGATGGCGGTAGCCATCTGGTTTTCCTAATGGCCTCTCCGCGATACATTATTTATCCGGGCGCAGTATGAAAGCTTGTCTAGATAACAAAAGCTGTATAGCTTGATTAACAGCTGGCGAATTCATCACTGGGCTAATTAGGTGTTAATAGGAAAAAAAAGAGAAAGCGTGTCATACACGCATCATGTCAGAACATATAACGTCTAGTGGTTTCATTTGAATTGAAAGCGTTGAGTTAATGTTGATTTCTTTTATAGTCATCCCCCTGCCTCCCTATCACGCGACCACCGCCAACCAAGGAGGGACGTAAGCATGCACACGCCCCCTCCATGACATGCGGTGCTGCCACACACACACCTTTACAAACTGCTGTGCATTTGGAGGCAGCCTGACACATGCAGAGGGAAAGCGCTATCCGCCCTCTTTTGAATGAATGAGCTCACAGATGCTCATGATTGGCTGGAGATCGCCGTGAGCGACAGGGAAGTGAGCGTATGCCATCCCTCCCTCCCGTGAGAGCTCGGCCAATTAGCTCCCATGGACTCCCGGTCGCGAACGGCTGCGGCACCAGCCTGGATTCGAACTTGCTGATGCAACACTCGGGTTCATAGACGTGACGGCAGAGTCTAGAAGGAGCTTCAGGACATTTTCAGCTCTTTACGGTTGCTTGGTAACGGCGAGCTGGATTTTTTTCCCCTCATTATTAATGAAAGATAAAGTTAGGTGAGGGATTTACTTACAGGATAAAAGGTACCACTGAAATACGTTTTTCCAAACATGCTATGACGTGAAAGGGAAGAAAATACTTCAGGATGTACATTTAGTGGAAAATTAATTCAATAAAAAATTTCAAAAAGAACTGAATATTTTCCTAGAACAGCACAACCCTGAGTGTGTTATTGCTCATTTAATGTTCTGTATCCGATAACAAAGCAGCTAAACGCATTAGTGTCAGTCTGAAATTCAAAAGTAGCGGACGTAAAACGAGGAGATGGGGGGCGGGGGCTGGGGGGTACATTTCAGCACCTCTGTTTAAAAAAAAAAGTATTGAGGATAGTTCCAATGCTTACACACACACACACACACACACACACACACACAAAACATGTTTAAAAGTGATAAACTCGGATGTTCTCTGGAGAATCTGCGAGATCTGGGATTTTTAATGTTGTTCTTGTTCCAGACCCAAAAAAATAAAAAATTCTCCAAAAAACATGTTAGGGCAGCGTGTAAAATACTGCAGTACATAACAAAACACTAACATGCCTTCTGGATCACTCCGGTCTGATCACACGTGCTTCTATCCATGATCAGAGCATGAACACTCACGCAAACTCAAACAACAAAAAAAAAAAAAGAGAAGAAGAAAGTCCTGGTAATGAAGCGTGTACGCCAGAAGAGAAGGTGGTCGAGTCTGCATGATACCACGTCCCCTCCGGGCTGGAAGACGAGTGCGGCGGAGACTCCGTGATCCGACTCTTTTGATCAAGGGGCTTCGAATGAAGCTATAAGGCCACGACGTCCTTCCAGAAAAATCACTTCAGACACTGCAAGAGAAGGAAAGCAGGGTTATCTAACCGTCGCACACGCCGGACTCTGATTGGTTGGATTATTTTATCACGGCATTCCAGCTGGAACGTCAATGACGTCAGCTGATAGAGAGCTGTTACACATGACAGAACGATGGAGGGGGGCGGGGGATAACGCACCCGAGGTCTTTAAGGCACCTTAGCTGCTCGCGCCACTCGTCTGACTGGTGTGATGAGGATCCGAGCTGCTGTTGATCTCCTCTTCCTCCTCCTCTTCTTCCAACCAGCCTCCGAGTCCAAGAGTGGAGGGCGCCATCAAGCCGGCCGGGTGGATCTGATGCGCGGGCGCTAGCGTGAAGAGACATGAGATATTAAGTCGAACTTGACATCCGGCTCTAGTGAAGGGGAGGGGCTGCGGTGATGAGTCTCAACCAGACGCATCACACGCATGACCTCACAGCAGCATCGCCGAACCAGTTTTAACCCCTAAAATGCTGGTTTTTATTAAAGGAAAGCTAAAACTCACCAGCACTGGCGCCGAAGTCCCTTGAAGCCACGTGAGGATGTAGGTGACCGGGTCCGCGCTGACCCGAGAACTTCTGCTGATGCACCTATAAGAGGAAACAGACATGGACCCTCCCTGATCGGATCATTACGCACATTCACGTACAGCGGGCAGGGGTTCTCACCTCATGCATGTAGATGGCGTGCAGGCTCATCTCGGCTGTGGCGAACTCCGACAGGAGGGCGGAGGCGGATTGGCTGGCGCAGACACTAGACCGAAAGGAGAGTCGAGTCACATGGATTCGTTCATGTCATACCAAAGTGAATTCGGCAACCAATCAGCTGCACGCAATCCTAATTAGTAGTGTAATTCCAGACGGGATCACCTGTCGGTGGCGTCGCTGTGGTACACGGGGCCTTCGAGATGTCGAGGAACGCACGGCTGGAAGACGTGCGAGCGCGTGCGCCCGGCGTGCGGTTGCTGCGAGGTAGAGAGCGAGGCGAGGACGCTCGCGGCGGCCGAGGCCGTGCTGCTCGGAGGAACGAATCGACGGTTCCATCCTGGCAACCCGGACACCGTCAGCACCGGATGAGCCAAAACGCTCGCCAGGAGCGTATCAGGCTGCGGGGGAGGGGGAATCAGTGACGTCAGGACCATGTGACATATATATTTAGATCAATAATAAGAAAAGGGGGCGTAACCCACAGCGGTGGCGGAGTCATTAGAGAGCAGCGAGGTGCAGAGCGGTGCCTCCGAGAGCAGGAGCTGAGGGTTGGGCCCGGCCTGTGCGTCCTGCTGCACCTTCTCGCGCATGTGGCTGATGAACAGCGAGCTCTCCTGAGGCGGCTGCCAGCGAGGGTTCTTCAGGGTGAAGTGAACAAGGGACAGCTCCGTCTTGCCGTTTTCCGCCCGCTGGTACACGGACGCCTCCGTCTGGCCTTCGGACATCCACTGTGGGCGGACACGTGACATCATGTCAAAATCACATGCGATTATTTCCTCCGGACACACCCACCCACCCCCACACACACACACACACACACACACACACACACCTGTGGGTTGCCGTGTCGGCGGATATCCATCTGTGCGAAGGAGCAGATGTCGCCGACGCCCATCACCTCCACGGTGAAGTTGCGCAGGAAGTCGATGATCTCCAGAGACTTGCTCCGGAGGACAAAGATGAGGATGAAGGGCGTGATGATGGGACTCAGCAGCTCCTCCAGGATGAAGACCTGATGAGAACGTTCACAGATAGGTTTAGCAAATGATAGATATTTTTAACCGCGGCTTCCTGATCCCGGTACCTCGCTCACCGCTTTGTACTGGAAGAGCTGCGCCATCTCGTCGCGCGTCTCACCCTTGTTCGCGTTGCCCTTCCAGTGATCGGGCATGTAGTGGATGTGCGCTAACACGCACTGCAGCAGCTGCTCTGGGCACCACACCATATGCTCGTCTGGTATAAAGGACCTGCCGGAGAGCACAAAAGCCACATGGTCACACGCCCTCGCAGGTGTCGCACCCGTTTATTTATAAACACACGTCATCCTTAACAAGTGTGAGACCGGACTGCAGAATTCACCTGGCGATGGTGATGATGACGCCGAGGGCAGTCCCTGCAGTCAGGACGTGCTGTACAGCGAGGACGTCCTCGTCGTAAACGGTTAGCACGACCAGGACGGCTAAAAGCGAGCCAGCGAAGAAGGCGGCGCTCCGGGCCAGGACGGCGAGCACGGCCGAGTTGAAGGAGTTCATGTATTTGGCGGCGGGACGGTAGGCGCGTCCGAGGCGCTGGCGCAACTCGTGGTCGAGCTCGTTGAAGTGGCGTAAGTAAAGGCGCCCGTGGAGCGACCAGCAGCGCGACCCGAGACTGCCCGGTTCGCGTTTGATGGCTTCCGCGTAGCTGAAGAAAGCGTACAGTGCCTGCCACACCAGCACAAGCGGACACAGCAGTAAATTAGCCACGCCCACGAGCAGGATGGTACGGCTCAGCTGCCGCGCCAGCTCCAGTCGCTCGCTGGCGCGCTTGTACGACGGAAGCAGGCTCCATTTGTTCTGGAAGGGTGAACCGGGCCCCCAAAACAGGATCAGCTCGAAGTTGTACTTGAGGCCCTGCGTCAGGAAGACCACGTTGCCCAGGAAGGGCACCCGCAGGTGCACGGGCAGCAGCGACTTGTTGATCATGGCTACCGTGTAGTTCTTGAAGCGCAGGATGCGGTGGTAGATGTCCAGCTCCGTCAGCTCTTTCTTGTGGATGCAGATCTGCTGCTCGCGCTGCAACCGGATCAGCCGCGCCTGCACTTCCTGCCAGCTGAAGTTGCACAGCTCATCCTGTCGGGGGATAATCACTCATGAAATGTACTGTACTGTATACGAGCGCCGGGCCATGCCGCGCCTTACTTTTGGAACTGGCGGTGGTTTGTACTCACCATGCTGATCTTCAGGGCTTTCCTGTAGAACTGGCGGATCTCCCAGTAATTCAGCACGTTGCAGATCACCTTCCCGAGACGATACAGCCAAAAGATGGCCGCCATGATGAGCAGAAAGATGATCCAGCTGTTGCCCTGGATACTGAACAACACCAACACGACCAGATGTTAGACTCTGAGTGGCGTGCATACACATCTCAAGATACAAACCGCAAACCGGAGCCATTTTCACGACGTTCCACTCGAGCAGTTGATGTTTTTATGCGGGAATCGGACTCGACGGTGTAAAGAACACAGAACGGACGATTAAGCGTGCGACGCTTTATTACTGAAGACGTTAAAATTGGTACGCAGCATCATCGGTAACAAAAGCACAAAACAATATGACAAGCTAGGTATGAAAACGGCGTGCCTCGCCGAAGCGAGGCGGGAAACGAAAAAGAAAAAGAAAGAAAAACGAATGGATGTTCCGCCATCTTGGAATGACACACCTGTCGGAATTGTAAGTGAGGAGCGTTTTCTGGAACAGCTCTCTGCAAAAGGGCGTGAGAAATGCTGCTTCGTAATGCGTGCGTCCTGACACATCTCACCGAAATCATTTCGGCGTGGACGGAACGGCGAAGGAAAACATCTGTTTAGTGTGAGAGGAAACGAAACATGCGTCTGAGGCGATAAGTTTTTAAAAAAAAAATTCTTATTCATCAACGACGCATCATCGTTTTATTATCCGCTCATAGTTACGTTTTTAATGTTAGCAAGACTCCACTACACGCGAACTCGATTCTGACAGCATGGCCACCACAAGTCGGTCAACGTCTAACGTAAATACGAACAGATGTAAACGTGAAAAGTTCCGAGGTCTTGAAGTCCTACGCACATCGTGATTATTCGTTAGCGTTTTCAGAGAAGCCACGTTTTACATTCGTTTTTTGTTTTCTTCTTTCCACCCCTTTCTCTGCAAAACAATGAAGAACGCAGGAATTTACAGTGATGGAACACGCGTGGGAGTGTAAATGATTGTGTGTGTTGCCCTGCGATGATTTGGTGAGCTCGGACAGGGGGTCCTCAACTTGCGACAGGGTTCCTTTCCTACGTGTTCAAAAATCAACTGCGGCAGCAATTTGGAGGAAATGGGGGTAAATGGTTCCCTATTTGAATCAGAGGTGGAGGAATCCAGGCTGGAACAGCCAATCAGAAAGGCAGCATGTCTCTTAGCATACCTAGAGTCGTAACACTCGTGCGCGCTTTCACAACAGGCATGGACTGACGTTACTGGAAGAAACCTGTGATGTCATACATGATCGTTTTAAAGAGCAAATAGCACTAATTCACCACGGGTACCCTTTAATAGTTATGTTTATAGCATGAACGAGAAACGCCGCCCCTCAACTCAAACTCCGCCCCCAGCACAAACAAAAAAGTTCTCTATAAAGAAAGTGTCTCTTCCTAGATGTTCACACCCCAGTAAATTAAAGCTGAACTAAGAGAAACGTTACGTAAGAAAATAAACATGGACACCAGATAAACAGAGATTCTCAGAAAGAGCTGCACTGTTCGGCGTTGAGCCACAGAAATAGCTCAGGGACGCCGAGTTCCCTCTGCTGGTGTTTGTTTACAGACTGGAGATATTGCACAGAAGCAGAGGAATAAAGAGAAGCAGCAGGAGGAGGGATGAAGAAGAAAAAGAAGAAACAGGATGGAAGGAGAGAAACTGCCTCTAAATCAATCAAACTGATTCTCCCTTCTGATTGGACGGTATATGAGGTACGTCAGGCGTTTTTTGTGATCGAAGTTTAATAATAATTGTCTCTTTATTATTGGCGTAATTGTGATGACTTTTGTCGTCATAACGAGACGCGTGTTTCGGGTTTAAGGAAGGAGTCTCCAGTTCCGGCACAAAGGTGTTAGTAGAAAATAGTCAACATCACATCGTCACGCCGTCAATCCAGGTGAATAAAAAAAAAAAAAAAAGTCTGGACTGACCTCTCCGCGCACTGATCAGATGGCAGGATGGCATCCGTTAACGTGACCTTGATCCTGTCTGGCAGGTTCGATCCCGACGCGGTGTGGTTCACGGCCCTGTTAGCGAACAGCACGTCGTACTCTACGCAGCTGAAGAGAAAGGTGGTGAACGTCACCACGAACAGGAACTGCCTGGAAGATCACAACGGCACCAAATAACAGGGCGATTCGGCGCTAATTCGGCACAACACGTGCAGGATAATACATTCTCTATTCTGATTGGTCAGAGGGCTGGGCGATATGTCTATTATAAATTAGCGTTATCTCAGTATCCGTCATCAGCAGCAGCTAACAGAATATCGGATTATATCAAACTGTGTACTATGTACTGTGATTTAAAAATAAAAATAAATAAATAATCATTATGCAGGTACTGGTGTTCAGGACAGCGCCCCCTGGGTTTCTGGAGTATTTATCCAAACAAAATGCTTTATTGATATCAAAAACATTTCGGAAAATATTGCGATAGAATTTGTATATCATATCGCCCAGCCCTAAGTTCCAGCTGCAGGTTCAATTACACATTATTCCACAGTATAAGAGACATAAAATTCCCCAGGATGTCCATCAACAGCAAAACAGTTCATTTCTCTGATTATTTTCCTAAAGCCGCACATCTCCAGTGTCCGGCGTGTACTTACACAAGCTCAAAGAACTCGGATAACATCATACAGGCGAATCCATTCTTCTGATGGAAATGATAAATGTACACAGAGGACCATTAAGGAATTTTCATCCAAGCAGACAGACAAGTAAACAAAAACAATCACTTAGGAAACTTTCAGGAGCAAAGCAACCGAGCGTTAAGGTCAGAGAAAGGATATTCGACTGAAGAAGTTGTCAAGGTTCTTGATGTGATGCCAGGAATCTAAAAACAAAACAGAAAAAAAGGAAATAATTGCGTGAGCGAGTCTGGGAGTAAAGATATCACGCGCACAGAAAATACGGAATACTAAACCAGAGCATTCACCTAGTGAGTGCAAACCCCTGCCAAGCCAATACACAGCAACCGTTGTTGGGTCTGCTATAATAGCGCACTCCAAAAGAATGCGCCGCCGTGCGTTTAAATAAATGTGAACTCTTTTTGTGTGAGTGGAGAGGACACTAAGAAAGCTTAGGTATGAAGAGGAAATGTTTTTATCCATTCACTCATTTTCTACGCCGCTTAGTCCTAATTTCTCATCCCGGCCGACTCTGGGCGAGGGCGGGGTACACCCTGAACAGCTCGTCGGATCATCGCAGGGCGATCCGAGACAGCCAATCAGCCTACTGGGCATGTTTTTGGACTGTCGGAGGAAACCGGAGTACCTGGAGGAAACCCACGTAAGCACGGGGAGAACATGCGATCGCCGCACAGAAAGCTCCGAGCCCGGGGGAATGTTTTTATTTACATTTTTTAAAAAGGTGCGAGTTTAAAAAGTTTAAAGTCAACGACAGCGGTGTTTTAGGGTTAGTTTTAGAGGGGTGTTTTAGGGTTAGGGGTTAGGGTTAGGGTTCGGGTTGGGGGTTAGGGTTATGGTTAGGTTGATCTGAGGTGAGGGCTGCGTGGACACGAAAGCGCCGCTGCATCGCTCTCGACGCCACGTTTAAGAAACAAACGTATCAACGTCTTATGACCAGGAAAGATCTCAGCACCACCTCGGAGTCCCTCCGGCACGTGAATCAGCACGTCCTCCTCTCCGGGAGGCGAGTCCTCCTCGTAATCCTCCAGTCTCTGGTACTCTTGGTGGGTTTGGAAGTTGGCCATGGTGCTTCACATTCTCCTGCGTGGTTCACCCGATCATCACTGGTGCTGAGAGAGGGGAAGAAAACAACAACAACCACCACCACCACCACGACTCATTTCTACAATTTCATTCTCGGAGGTTTAAAAATAACTAGAGACCTGACGTCATACTCTCCAACATCCTGTTTATGACGCAGGTCAATCTGTCACAAGGTCCTTTCCATCACGGGTGAAAGGGTTTGTAATAAAAGACGTCCTGCCCAATTGTGACGATGAACCAATTACAAAAATATTCACGTTTCTGGACTAAAAATATACACTGAAAAAAAAAAAACAAGAATGCGAGCCAACAGTAAGCCAGCCCCACGGTGATATTGCTAGCGGCTGTATCCCAAACCACCCTTTACACGACTTGGAAGTGCACTCGGAAGCCGGCAGCATGACGCCTACGTAGTGCACTCACACAGCCAATAGGAAGTCAGTGGAAACACAGCCAACCTTCCAGAGGCATGCCTGCCAAGATGACTTGTTAAAGATGAAAATAAGAATAAAAGTTCATCGTTTAACAAAGATATCGCACTCGGAATGAGGCTAACCCTTTTCACTTCGTCTTCAATAGTTCAGAAATATAAAAAATATACAAACGAGGAATATAAATCATCCCGAACGAAGATAAAAACTATACGAGCTAATAAAGCTAGCTGATAAAATAACTAACAGCACTGTTAGCGCAAACCGCTAACTCGGCTAGCATGCTGTGTGTTATTACTATTACTGAACCGGACTAACATAAAAGAACATCTCAAAAACACTGATAAACTCCCACAGCTCTTACCCCGCGGACCGCGGACGCTCTTCTGATCTCTTTTCTCTCCTTAACAAAAACAGACATGTCAACAAACCCTCGCGACGTCATGATGGCGCTAACCTGACGTCACTTCC
Organism: Tandanus tandanus; assembly: GCA_039654325.1. Taxonomy (NCBI): domain Eukaryota; kingdom Metazoa; phylum Chordata; class Actinopteri; order Siluriformes; family Plotosidae; genus Tandanus; species Tandanus tandanus. The sequence continues at coordinate 72,803,346 of JBCNYH010000001.1, forward strand.
GTCTGGTGTTTTTTATTATTATTACTATTACTATTATCATTATTACTATTATTATTATCACTATTATTATTGTTATTATTATTATTATTACTATTATTATTGTTGTTATTACTATCATTATTATTATTATTGTTATTATTGTTATTGTTATTATTGTAATTATTATCATTGTTATTATTATTGTTATTGTTATTATTATCACTATTAATTATTTTATTATTATTATTGTTATTATTATTGTTGTTATTATCACTATTGTTATTATTGTTATTGTTATTATTATTATTACTGTTATTATTATTTTATTATTGCTATTATTGTTATTATTATTATTGTTATTATTAATGTTATTATTATTGTTGTTGTTGTTATTATTATTACTATTATTATTGTTGTTATTGTTATTATTATTATTATTACTATTATTATTGTTGTTGTTGTTGTTTTTGTTGTTGTTATTATTTACATTTTCTAAATCACAAAGGACGTGAATGTAAATAAATATAAATAACATCTTTCGAGAAAATGCTTTACAGTTTTCTTAATATATTTGTTTAAAGTGATTTGTTTTTTATTTTGTGTATATTGTGTTAATTCAATGCAAAGAGGGGAATACTGGCTGTTCATTAGGGATGAGTGAGCGAGCAGGTGATTAAGTTTTGATGATGATTTCGATTAGGAAGAAGGCTGAAGATGGGATCAGGTGACATATTGCAGTGATTCAGAAGGAAAGTAAAAGTCAGCAGTCTTAGAAGAAAAAAGATTCAAAGAATTCAGGAGACTCAGGGGGAAGAAACTGCTTCAAAAATACCATAATACGTTTCACAAGAAGATTCGGAACTGCTAGAAGACTGAACGGAATGTTCCGAAGATTCAGAGGGAGATCCAAAAGAGCAGGAAGAGTCAGGGGAATATTCGGAAGGTTCAGAAGAAGAGCCAGAGAAGATTCAGAAGTGCGAGAGGAGTCGGAGGAACATTCAGAAGATTCAGAAGAAGTGCGAGAAGATTCGAAAGTCAGGAGAGCCAGAAGATTGAGAAGAATCAGTAGAGTCGGAAAAACATACAGAAGATTCAGAAGAAGATTAAGTACAAAACTAAAAGAATATTTAGAAAACTACTGACGAGGGCTCTGAAGAGTCAGAGAAGATTCAGAAGAGTCAGAGAAAGATTCAGAAGAGTCATGTGGGTATTCATGGTAAACCTTCCTCCGCCTCCTTGCAATTGAAAAAACACTATGCTGACCGAGAACTCGCAATATGGGTGCTTTCTTACCGCACCTGTATTCCCGATTCACGCTTCCTATTGGCTGGATGGTCGGCTGAGGAACGATTCGCCTGAACGTACCACTGACTAACCAATCACAGAACAGAAGACGTAACACTCTATCTAAGCCTAGCCAATCGTAGCGCAGGAGGTGGGACGTATTCAGGTGAGGTCTGAGGGACAGATTAAAGATGGCGGCGCAAGTACAGATGATTGCAGTCTGCCTTGAATTAAATTCTTGTTAGGCAAAAATTAGGGGGGGGTGCCCTGTTTTATTTTCCGAATATTATTGTGAAAATGTTTAATATTTTGCGCTGCAGTCGATTAGCAGAAGGTTCGGATCGATTACTGCGATACAATGTGATTAAATCTGGGGACCTGCTGCTGAATTCCAGGCGGTATGAGACTTTATTACACTGAACATCAAAACATCTGGAACTTATGTGCTCGTGTTGTGCTCTTTTATCTGAGTGTACATGTTCAGACATTTCCATTTCAAAGAGACAGACTTTTGCTCAATTGAATCACTTTACTGAATCGGTGTCGACTCGAATCGATTCATTTGACTCGGCACATGTAGGAAAGTAGGATCCATAAAGGTCCTCCTGAAACTCATCGTTTCATCCGATCACTTCATATAGCAGCTTTTCACTGGGAAAGAACCTTCCCATTCGGACGCTCAATTCAGATTGGCCGGAAGATCTTGATTCAAAATGGAACCCAGGGGCGGCACGGTGGCATAGTGGGTAGCACGCCCGCCGCACAGCGAGAAGGTCCTGGGTTTCTGTGTGAATTCTGCATGTTCTCCCTGAGCTTGGGTGGGTTTCCTCTGGGAACTCGGGTTTCCTCACACAGTCCAAAGACATGCACGTTACGCTAATTGGCTGTTCCAAATTGCCCCTAGGCGTGAGTATATTCGGGAATGGTTGTGTGTGTTAGCCCTGAGATTGTCCGGCGAGCTGTTCAGGGTGTACCCCGCCTTCGCGCAGTGTCGGCTGAGATGGGCTCCAGCCTCCCCGTGACCCTAATAGGATTAAGTAGTTCGGAAAATGAGTGAGTGAGAGAGTGGAGTCCGATTCTAAAATGTCAAATCGATGAACGAATCACTCCAGGTTGTGCCGTTATCGGAAAACAATTGCCTTTTATTTTGTCGGTTGATGACTTGGGCGGCCAGTGGCTTGTTTGGATCCCGTCGAAAGTGATTTCTTTGTTTTGTTACAGATATGGACAGCACTCAGGAAAATGGACCTCCTCTTATTCCTCAAGCCAACACTCCACCAACACCACTACCTGCACAGTCATCCGGATGTGGACCCAGGCCCAAAAAGCACTCCGGCTTGCAACCCGGCGTCGCCTCAAGTCGCCTACGGTGGCCCTGACGTTTGTGTTGGGACCGACCGCTCTAACGCTAACATCGAGACTGTTTGGCACTGTGGCTTACTGCAGCGCCGATCTCAACAACAACAACCTTCCTGCGAAGGCGCAAGAGAAAGCGCAGGTCCCGGAATTCAGCTGGTCGCTCCTCTGGGAGTTTGTCCGTCCGCAGATCCTCGCGTTAATCGGGGCCGTTGTTGTACGTCAAGTCTGAGCGTCATCATTAAGTAACCAATTAATAAGGAGATATCTGACGCAGGTTTGCAAGCGTCCAGTCTGCGGTATCAGGGATGTCATGTGCAGCCTAGTTAACCTGAAGTGTGTAGTAGCCACGAGGTGCCAGTATTTATGCTTGAGACATGATTCAATAAAAAAGAAAGGGATGTAAACATGAAGGAGCAGCTAATCCTTAACCAGCGTAGGCTAATTTTTGCTAGCGATGGCTCCATGATTGAAGTTTAGCCACATTGTGATTTAATGGCTAATTCTCTTCCCCTGGACTTTTCATAGCTTGCGTTTGGAGCAGCAGCTCTGAACATCCAGATTCCGCTGATGCTCGGCGATCTAGTGAACATTGTCGCTCGGTACATGAGGGAACAAGTGGGGAATTACATGAGCGACATTCGCGCACCTGCGCTCAAGCTCCTCAGCCTGTATGGCCTCCAGGTCAGATTTTTTTGCATTTACGAACTTTCGAATTAGCCTGTTAGCATGTTATTTCGCTAGCTTATTAACATGAAAGCTAGCCGCTTACACTCTTTTTGCCCTAATCAGGGTCTGCTGACCACTGGATACATCATCCTCCTGTCCTGGGTTGGGGAACGCGTGGCTGCCGAGATGAGGAAATCACTCTTCGCGTCATTGCTGCAGTCAGTTTTTTTTTTGTTTGTTGTCGTTTTATTATGATTTATACCGTTATACTTTACCATGCTGTAAATTTTACTATAATGTTCAGTGAGAACAGGAACAAATTACTTCCATGGATTTTCCACAGTAACAAAAGTAACTATAAATGGATAAAAATTGTCATTGTTTAAAGGGGACCTGTGGTCAATTTGTATTACTAGCTCTTTAAAACAATCATGTATGACATCAGGAGTTCCATCAGGCAACGTCAGTCCTTGCCCCTTGTAATGTACGCGCGAGTGCTGCCACGCTACTACTACTACTAGGCATGCGCAGCGACATGTTGCCTTCCTCATTGGCTGTTCCAGCCCTGGTAGTGACGCAAACTCGTTGTCTTGTCCTATTGGCTGGGCTGCGTGCAGCAGACACCAGTCTAAGATAACACATTATCGGCCAGTGCTGCGCTGTGTGTCGCCAGGAAAACGGCGGAGTGCAAAGCATACGGCTGCACAAACAACAAGTGCAAAAATCTCGAAAAACATAACGTAACATCGGCACGGGCCGCACTCTGAAAACGTTTTCTTTCGGACGCAATTCGGTAGTCTGCAAAGACCACTTCAAGCCGACCTGCTATCTTTTACGTCTAAAAACGGACGCTGTTGCTACGGAACTCCTTCATTAAAAGTAAAGGGATGATGACGGACGGGAGCAGCGCCTCGCCAATAGGAGGCAGTAAAAGGAAAAAGCCTTTAGTATGAGGGGAGTTTTATCACCTAAATGTTGCTCGCTGCTTGTTTACTCGACCCAACGAGTTCACGTCACTTGCGGGGAAAAAACGGTTGTTCCACATTGGTTCAGCCCCCGCTGGTAATCCACAGGACGAAACTACCCAGTATAGTGCTTTTAATGGTCATGCCGTAAGGATGACCAATACCAGTACACTTTAAATATTTAAAAAAGAAAAGCTGTGAATGATGGCGAGTTCATCGTTGGTGGATTGGTTCGTCGTACCGTATAAAAGCACGAGAGCATGAAAACCAGCGTCCCTTCCAAGTTTCAGATTCAACATGGCCGCGTATGTTTGTGATGACGTTCTTCTGCAGACAGGACGTTGCGTTCTTTGATGCCAACAAGACGGGGCATCTGGTTAACCGCCTCACTGCCGACATCCAGGAGTTCAAGTCTTCATTCAAGCTGGTTATCTCTCAGGTAAGGGGTGAAGTTTTCAGCTTCTTACTCCAACCTCTAAATTCCTTAAACCCTGTCGCTGGATTTGTTTTTTTTTGTTTTCTTTAATTTGCTCAAATTTGTTGGTTTGTTGGGTCTCGATGTCTCGGCACTGATGCAGCAATGCTCCCACCACCGTGCTTCACAAATGCCTAAAAACTCCTCTGTCCTGAAGCTAAAGTGATAAAGTGCTGACACTGGAGACTCCTTCCGCAGAACCATGTCTGTTTTGTTGCTATGGGAACGATAATGCATTGGAAATATTACACTTCTACTTCCTGTTGATAAATTTCTATCTGATGCTGTTTCGGTATCTTTAGGGTTTACGGAGTGTCACGCAGACGGTCGGCTGCTTCGCGTCGCTGTACATGATCTCTCCGAAGTTGACGGGCTTGATGGTGGTGGTGCTGCCGTGTCTCGTCGGTGCTGGCGCTCTCATCGGTTCCTTCCTGCGCAAGCTTTCTCGAAAAGCCCAGGAGCAGGTCACGATAACAAGCTGCAATAACCTTCTGGCTCAGTTTAATGGTTCATCAGACAATCAGATTTTGGGTTTCTGTACCTTTATTTTCCGGGTCTGTAGGTGTCCAAGGCAACAGGCGTCGCTGATGAGGCTCTTGGGAACGTGCGGACGGTGAGGGCCTTCGCCATGGAGGACCGGGAACTGGAGTAGGTCCATCATTTCCAAACTTTAATTTCACAACCATCTTGTAGCATTCTAGCATCATCCCTTTGTACGTTGTTGCTATAGAAACGGAGTTGCTGTCAAACATATTAGAGTGAGGATATTGACCTATCAGAAGCGAGAGCTCTACAGCCTTAAGAACAGAGTGTGAATTCGCCGTGTCCGTTACAGGACGTACGCCACGGAGGTGGAGAAATCGGCCCTGATGAACGAAGCTTTAGGAAGAGGGATCGCGGTGTTCCAGGGACTTTCCAACGTCGTATTAAACTGTGAGTGTTCGAAATAATCAAATATCCGTGAATACACTCCGCCGTGGAGTCGCACGTATCGTTGACTCTTTTCTCATCAGGTTTAGTTCTGGGTACGATTTTTGCTGGCGGTTCCTTAATGGCGCATAACGACATGACCCCGGGTGACCTCATGTCCTTTCTGGTTGCCTCGCAAACGGTTCAAAGGTCAGCCCTGATCACAGCACTCGGTCTCATTTCTATCTAATCCCCTCACCGTTCTGACCCTTCGCCTCTCGTCCTCCGCAGGTCCCTGGCCAGCATCTCCATTCTGTTCGGGCAGGTGATGGACGCTGGATTACCCATAATTCTACGTGCTGGGTGTTTTTATTTAGTAAACATCAACATGACAGCAGTGTCATCCAATCAGATTAAAGATGTGTTTTCTTGCTCAGATGGTCAGAGGAATGAGTGCAGGAGCTCGTGTTTTCGAGTACATGTCCTTGGAGCCGACCATTTCCTTGACGGGCGGGGAACACGTTCCACGCGAGTCTTTGAAAGGAAGGGTAGACTTCCTGAACGTCGACTTCAGGTACGCGGCACACGGTCTCCGCTGCCTTTTATGCACCCTTTCTCGTTTTAAGGATATTTTTTGCTGATGTTTTGTAGTTACCCGACGAGACCTGGCAACCAGATCCTGAAGAACCTGAACCTGACTCTACCGCCGTGTAAGACAGTGGCCATCGTTGGAGAATCCGGCGGAGGTGGCACCTTTATTTAAATGTTCTGATTTCCACCTTACTGTCCTACCGCGAGGTGCCGTTATTTTAATCGCTATGGAAACGATTTGTGTCTGTGCCGCGTCTCAGGTAAATCCACCGTGGCGGCGCTGCTCGAGCGCTTCTATGACCCGAGCGGTGGAGTGGTCATGCTGGACGGTCTGGATATCAGGACGCTGGACCCGTCCTGGCTCAGGGGTCATGTGATTGGATTCATTAGTCAGGTATGTGATCGCTTTTATAAAGAGGTGCATTGATTTCATCTGTGTGTCTGTCTGACTTTATGCCTGTGTTTCTGTCTGTCTGACTTTATACCTGTGTTTCTGTCTGTCAGTCTATCTAAATTTATACCTGTGTGTCTATCTAACTTTATGCCTGTGGGTCTGTCTGTCTGTCTGACTTTATACTTGTGTGTCTAACTGACTTTATGCCTGTGGGTCTGTCTGTCTGACTTTATACCTGTCTGTCTGTCTGACTTTATACCTGTCTGTCTGTCTGACTTTATACCTGTGGGTCTGTCTGCCTGTCTGTCTGTCTGACTTTATACCTGTCTGTCTGTCTGACTTTATACCTGTGGGTCTGTCTGACTTTATGCCTGTGGGTCTGTCTGCCTGTCTGTCTGTCTGTCTGACTTTATACCTGTCTGTCTGTCTGACTTTATACCTGTCTGTCTGACTTTATACCTGTGGGTCTGTCTGTCTGACTTTATACCTGTGGGTCTGTCTGTCTGACTTTATACCCGTGGGTCTGTCTGACTTTATACCTGTGGGTCTGTCTGTCTGACTTTATACCTGTCTGTCTTTATACCGGTGTCTGTCTGTCTGACTTTATACCTGTGTTTCTGTCTGTCTGTCTGACTTTATGCCTGTGGGTCTGTCTGCCTGTCTGTCTGTCTGACTTTATACCTGTGGGTCTGTCTGTCTGTCTGACTTTATACCTGTGGGTCTGTCTGTCTGACTTTATACCTGTGGGTCTGTCTGTCTGACTTTATACCCGTGGGTCTGTCTGTCTGACTTTATACCCGTGGGTCTGTCTGTCTGACTTTATACCTGTCTGTCTGTCTGTCTGACGTTATACTCATGTGTCTATCTGTCTGTCTGACTTTGTCTGTCTACCTAGCTTTATAACTGTCTGTCTGCCTGTGTTTACAATGGTCTCTGTCTGTCTCTGTTTGACTTTACACTTACCTGTCTGAATGATCTTGTATCTGTCTGTCTGTAGGAATGTATACCTGTCTATCTCTCATTGTTACACCCTCTATATGTCTGTCTATCTGTATGGTCGTCCCTCTGGCTGTCCACATGTCTGTCTGTCTGTTTGTCTTATTTGTCACGTATTTACCCAGCTGTTTATTCCTGGCGTTAATGACAGGAGCCTGTCCTGTTCGGCACCTCGGTGATGGAGAATATCCGATTCGGTAAGCCGGGTGCCACAGACGCTGAAGTGATGGCTGCAGCCAAGCAGGCCAATGCCCACACCTTTATCACCAACTTCCCAGAAGGCTACCACACCGTGGTGGGTGAGTATTTAAGTCGGGGTTAAATTGCATGTTTAACTCCGTCCTTCCTGATGTTGAAGTGACTAAACCTGCGTACAGGCGAGCGTGGCGCGACCCTATCAGGAGGACAGAAACAGAGGATTGCCATCGCTCGTGCTCTTGTGAAGAACCCCACCGTGCTGATTCTGGACGAGGCCACGAGCGCGCTGGACGCCGAGTCGGAGCGCGTGGTGCAGGAGGCTCTGGACCGAGCCACAGAGGGGCGCACCGTCCTCATCATCGCCCACCGCCTCAGTACCATCCAGGGGGCGGACCTTATCTGCGTCATGAGCAGCGGCAGAGTGGTGGAGGTGCGCTGTACAAACGAAAAGAACGTTTTCGTCATCAATTACGACGTTTTGTTTATTCAAGAGCTGACCAATCAGAATCAAGACTTCTTTGTCTTTTCTTTCCTGGCAGTCTGGAACTCACCTGGAGCTGTTGAGGAGAGGGGGTCTGTACGCCGAGCTGATCCGACGACAGCGAGCTAACGACCAGAAGTGAAGCCACTGTATATCTGCGGATGTTTGTGTATAATACGTTTTAACTGTTTTTAATTTATAAAGATAAATGTGAAATCATGCGTGTTTCATGTTATCGTACCCTTACACGGGTTAATTACACTGTGCCATGCTGCTAAACCTGTCGTTGATCTACAATGTAAACCGTTTGAGGGCAGAACAGTGGAGAACAGCACCACCATGTGGCGGCAGAGTGTACTACATGAATTTCAACCTTATTAAAGGGGCTCAGTGAATATCTGATGTGTTTTGTCTTCCATTTTCAGTTAATTTTGGCTGAATATAAAGGTTTTCTGGTGAAAACACCCCAGCTCATGGGCGTGGTATCTCTTATTCACCTGTTCTACGTCTTGTTTTGGTTCTGTGTCTGTGTGCAATAGCAATACTGCATGATCGGAGGAACAGTCTTGTGCATGCATCATAACCTGGCAGTGCAGTACTCGTTTGTAGAAAGCAGAACACCCCAAGATCAACTGTTCTGTGCCCTCATTCACCTCAAGATGGCAATGTTCACTAATATTGGGGGGGTGTTTCGTACAGGACCTGGCGCACGCGTACAGGAGTAAGCAAATGGTTTCAGAAAGACGTTGTGGCCGATTCCGTTTTATTTCCAAGACATAACACTGCATTTTCTCTTTATTTAATAATCCTGGATTGCGAATGGGCGCCTTTCACCAACACTGTGGTCTCCTATCAGAGGTAAAGGTCACACGGCGCTGTATAATATAATGCCGGGCCGAGTCCATGAGATCCGATCATTCGTACAATGGACATGATGCCTCACCACGCTGTCCGTGTCATTCATCTACAGTATAAACACCGTGTAACAATAGCGTTGTATTGAAATATGGATCAAAATGAGCTCCACCTGCAGGGCGGTGCTTCCTGCTGACCTCACGGATTCCACGAAAGAGCTCCCAGGCTGGCTTAAGATATTCCTCTTGATTCCTTTTCACAATGAAGAAGGCAAAAAAAACAAACCCCAGCCCAGAAACTGAACCTCTTGCAATAAAACGAGCGCTCTTGTTTCTCATGCTGACGACTGCTTTGTTCTGTGTCCTTGCTGATGACTCATTATTTGCCAAATACCAATCGAGATATTATTCCCTGAGTGCGTGGTGCGTATCAGCAACGTCTTCATCTCAAAAGTCTATTAAATCTGTCTATCTTAGCTAGCTGGCTAGTTTTCTGTTAGCTAAAAGCAATTTGACTGCATGTTTAAACAGGAATAAAACACGGCGATGTGTTGGGAAAGGAAAATAATCAATGATGCACCATGAAAAGCACTATACTGGGTAATTTTCTACGAATGGCGTCCGGTTTTAGATGTAAAAGCTCGGGCTTCAGGCCAAGTGGTTCTGTCTGGAGGTCACGCCGGTAGCAGGTCAGCTTAAAGTGGTCCGAATTGCGTCCGAAAGGAAACGTTTTCATACTACGGCCTGTGCCGATGTTACGTTACGTTTTTATACCCAATCATGTTGCAAGTCAGTACCTGTTACAAGTTACCTCAATTATTTGCAACATGTTCCTCCAGAGGGTGGCACGGGGGCGTCGTGGTTAGCCACCTCACAGCAAGAGGGCCTTGGGTCCGAGGGCGTCTCTGTGTGGAGTTTGCATGTTTTCCCCATGCTGACCTGGTTTCCTCCAGGTACTCCGGTTTCCTCCAACAGTTCAAAGACATGCACATTAGGCTAAGTGGCTGTTCCAGATTGCCCCTAGGTGTGAATGCGGGTGTAAATAGTGGTGTCTGGCGAGCTGTTCAGGGTGTACCCTGCCTTCACCCTTGAGTCGGCTGAGATAGGCTCCAGCCTCCCTGTGACCCTAATAAGATAAAGCAGTTTGGCAATTAATTAAACTGTCCTCTAGTCCTGTCACTCACAGCGACCACCAGCCAATCATGGGCGTCTGTGAGCTCACTCGTGCAAGGGGGCGAATAGCGTTTTCCCTCCGAGTGTGTTAGGCCGCCCCCAAATAAGCATGCGCAGCAGTTCATAAAGAGGCGGGTGGCAGCATTGCATGTCACAAAGGGGGGATGTGCACGCTTACGCCCCTCCCTGGTTGGTGGTGGTCGTGTGATAGGGAGGCAAAGTGGAGTAGTGGTTAGCTCATCTGCTTCACAGCAAGAAGGTCCCGGGTTTGAGTCCCGGGCGTGGCGTTTCTGTGTGGAGTTTTTGCATGTCCTCTCCATGCTGGCATGGGTTTCCTCCACGGAACTCCGGCTTCCTCCCACAGTCCAAAGACATGCACATTAGGCTAATTGGCTGTTCCAAATTGCACCTAGGTGTGAGAGGGTTAGGGTGAATGATTGTGTGTGTGTGTGTGTGTGTGTGTGTGTGTGTGTGTGTGTGTGTGTTCTCCCTGCGATAACCTCTCGACCCCCCCACCCCAACTCGTCTGATATAGGCGCCCACCTCCCTGTACCCCT
>JBCNYH010000001.1:72837163-72850394 GCA_039654325.1 Tandanus tandanus
TACCTCCTACCTTGATCCAAGCACATCTGTTTTGACACCTTTGACATGCCTTACGGCTCATCACGGTTGCATGGCGTGGTGTTGGTGGTCTCACCAACAAGGCTCACACAGCATTCTGTTGGCCAAGAATGAAATCCGCAGCTTCTGAAATACTCACTGGAGTAACTCGGACACCATTTCTACGTAAACACTGAGGGCAGCCTGATGTTTTAGCCGGACTGCTTTACTGCGATGTGATTGGCTGACTGGAGAGGTGATCAAGAGGTCAGGATAAGTGTGTGAATGCATAAGTTGTATATCAACTCGTGACCGTGTAAGGTTTTAATTTAATAAAGCATTAACTTCACTTAAGGACTTTTCACCAGCGTTCATTCCTGCCTCGTTCCCACTGAAGCCTGATTCAACTTGATTTGCTCTCCTTTTTTTCCTTCTTCTTCTTCTTCTTTCAAGATTTACAATAAGACAATGCGTCCTATAAGAACTCGACGCTAGGTCTCAAGTCTTCGCTAACCTGCTAGCGCAACCAAGTCCAAACACGAAGCAAAAGGAAGATCATTGATTATAACACGTGACTTGATCGCGTGATCAGGGTTAAAGATGCTTCTGTTCTTTAGATGTGTAAGTGAAGTTGCATTAAAGGGTACCTGTGATCAATTGGTGTTACTAGCTCTTTAAAATGATCCATGTAACATCAGCGGTTCATCGGTCCCTGCTCGTTTTCAAAGTGTGCCGAGTGTTAGGACTCTAGGCATGATCAGAGACATGTTGCCTTCCTCATTGGCTGTTACAGCCTGGTAGTGACAGAACTGGTTGGATTGGCCGGGCTGCATCACTGCCCCTTGTAGCATAACGCATTATTGGACAGTGCTGAGCTGCACAAACAACAAGCGCAGAAATCGCGGAAAACATTTCTTTTGTGTCGACAGGACAGCCGAGTTGGCAAAACGTTAGCTGCGTAAGCCATTTTGGTTTTACTGTCACGTCCATCTCTGGCAGTGTTCTCACCCTCAGAGTCACTAGAATGTGACGTCTCACTGTCTCCACAAGAGACGTTAACCCCGCCCATCATGTCACTTCTTGGGGGAACGATTGCTAAGCTGCTAACCCTCGCAGTTCAGCCTCTGCTAGTAATCCACAGGATAAAATTACATCTGTATCAATTAACAGTATTACATACACACACATTATGCTGTAAGGATGACAAATACTGATACTCTTTAAATTAGGGCTGGACAATATGACCAAAATATTATATATCGCAATATTTTTTTGGTTACAATTGTATGCTAACATTACTGTATCAAGTTATGAAAACACCAGGGGGCGCTCACAGGCTCCCGTGCACACCAACACCAGTGCTCTTCGTTCCAGAACTCGACTCGCATTTACTTTGCTTTTCTTCCCAGTGAGTTAATATTTCCTAGATTTCTTTCTTCCCCCCCTTTGCTGCTTCACTCCAGTGTTGTGTTAATAACAGCCTTCTTTTTTTTTCCCCCATTCATGCCTCCATCTCCTGCTCCTGCTAACGGTAAGCTTGGAGTATAGGGTTAATATTTATTAATATGCTACACGTGAATGACGCAATCCAATTGGTCTGCTATCTTGGGATTGCAAAATATTATTCTGAGTGGATAATGCTTAAATCAAAGAAGCAGACACTGTTGTGTTATTGGACTTTAAAATGGAAAATTAAACCATAAAATTAGTTTTCTTTAGTTTTTCTTGTTTTTGTGTAGTATATACTGAAACACTTTTACCTTTTATGATTTACTTCTTATTCAGTCATGTGTAGAGTATATACTAATCTCTGAATGAGTGAGCCGAACAGATGCCATTACCTCTATTGCATTACCTGAGCTCGAAGTGCAGCACTCACCTGAACTGCCTTTGTCATAGTTAAAATATCTAAAAGTCAGAGATGCGCTGATTGCAATTTTCCTGGTCCACCCCCCCTTTTTTTTTTTACTTGTTGTGCGTGAGAGAGAGAGGGACCTGCGAAGACCAGTTTTTGCAGAATTTATTTTTTTTTACCAGCTTTAACCTTTTGAGACCCCACTGTCCTCATATGTGGATGTTTTATTTTCTCCCAACTACACTGTGTGCATGTCCATGTAAGATCTTCATATCAGAGCTATCCGGTATTATTCTTCTGAAAAAACTTCGTTTGAAGGCGCTGATCAAGTCCAATAGTTACCGGGTGATGAGGAAGATAAGCGGTGTGGAGAAATGAGAAGACACACAACACAACACAACTCTTATGTGCAAAATTTTATTTTCACAAAAAAAGACACGATTTCACTTTATTAATGAAAATAATAATTAGTAGCAACAGCAGTAATACTGCCAGTATTATTAGCAATACCACTAATACTACTTATTATTATTATTATTATTATTATTATAGTAACAGTGGGTTAAGTAGCTCAACTGGAATCAGCAAAAGTGTCGAGTGGCTCCTTTTCAATGTTGCTGAACCACCTCCAGCAGTGAGGTTTTAGCAGTTGCTCGCTGGCTGCTCATCTCTCCAGAAGCCGTTTTAAAGCAGTGATGGCCGGAACGTGCTAGCTTTAGCTTTAGCGTTAGCCGCTTCTCCTTTCTTAGTTTCTTATCCATGGGCATGTCCAGCTGGGTGATTGGTCTTTAAAGTGTCTAATTCGGGTATGTCGTTAATGATGTTAACCTGTGGCTTCGACTGTGATGCGCCGTAACCATAGGGACTGGCTCAGAATGAGAAACATGCGAGACCACCAGGCCGATCTCCAGTCAGGGCCAGATGCACTGAAAACCCTCCGAGTCTGGTCCCTGGCCAGGTTCTATTGGAAGTCTGGTTTTACTTTGCTTTCTGTTTCCATGTAGTATACGCTTAAAATCTCAGTTAGACGTGCTGTTCCACAGTTCTGTACCTGCTCACGTGCTCTTAATCTTGTTTTAGTGGATTTTGTTTTGCTAATATTCCTGTGTAGTGTGTATACTATAATAGTTACGAGCCGCAGGGTCAGTGGATGTTTGCTGAAATGGAATCATCCCTTCAATTTTCCATCTCGGGGACTATTCTGGAACATCCATCTTGCCTGCGGTGCATAATTATTTAGCCTAGTTCTCAATGAGCGTAGCACGATGATGTGATTTATCGATAAGTCGCCCAGCCCTGCTATAAAAGGTCAGGAAACTCCTGATCAATCATACAGGCTCTTAACCCCGCCCACCTTTAATCAGTGTTTCACCAAACACCAGGCTGTAAAGGCACAGTGTACACATGTACGGCACTGACGTGTGTGTGTGTGTGTGTGTGTGTGTGTGAGAGAGAGAGAGAGAGAGAGAGAGAGAAGAAACACGGCTGTCCGTGTTGAATCCAGTTTACTGCTTTTTCGTCTGGATCCGAGCTTGAAGTAAGTTCCAGGCTTTTTCAACCTGCAGGTACACACACACACACACACACACACTCTGTAATACAACATGATTACACACACATCTCCCTAAGTCAACACCGCAACGCTGTCTGTAATAAATTATACACTCCATGTGCATGCAGTGAATTCCATAAGTATTTGGACAGCGCCACAGCGTTTGCGACGTTGTCTGGAAGTGCCGACTTCCAGAATTTTAGGCGTTTAACAAAAGTTTTTTGCTCCGTCTTTACAAGACAGTTGCTTGGTGAGCAGTTGCGTTATACGGCAAAGACAGTACGCACAGTCTGATTGGTCAACACGCAGGCAGTTGCATAGTAAACGGCTAAGTTGCCCGGCGACACTAAGACCTCAGGCTGAGATTTCTCGAGACGGGCCTCGGGCTCGGTTAATGAGACCTCCTGAGTTTCGAGATCTTGTGAATTATAGAGCTGAAACGGGCAATCTGATTGGCCGATCGATGGTGTACCTGTCTCTGAGTGACATCCGGCTCCCACAGTGTACACAGAACCACGTTGGCTTTCTCGACCAGCTGCATGTTACTCCATTGACTCTGTAATCTGCTCAGCGCGTCCTCCTGACTCACGCCGTCCCGCTGCACTATACGCCGCATGGCCTGACGGAGAAAGAACGAGTGAGATTCATAGACAGGATCTAGGCATGCACTGTAGTGAGCGTTAATAACAGCGCTAATGATGACCTCTGACCTCTTCCTCGGGTATAATGGCCACCCAGACCTCATGAACCATGTCTGTCCATCCGGCCTGCAAGAGCACTGCAGCGTCCAGCACGCACACGTGCTTCCCTGTGGACAGACAGATGGTGTGGATTTGTTATTGTTCGTTAGCATGAATGTACAATGAAAGCACGGAGAGAGGGAGGAGCTTACCTCCTTCTTTAGCTCGCTGAACTCTTTCTTTCACAAGAAGTGCAATCTCAGGCCACACTATATCTGTTAGAGCTTTTAACCGCTCCTATAAACACATACAGCCATTCTTGGTATTTCCACTGACTTGTTTATAAGCCTTTTATTAATTAATAATAATAATAATCACGCGTCACTACCTCGTTTCTGAACACCTTCCTCCCTAAGGCATGTCTGTCAATCATCTTGTCGTCCTTGACGATATCTAGCAAGAAAGACAAATCAGAATAGTGTATTACATGATGATGATGAGCCTGGTAGCCCTGTAGCCCCGCCCCTTCCCCCTGTCCTCCAACCTGTGCCGAACTCCTGCACTATCCTCTGATATGCAGCCGTGCCGGGTCGGTAGGTTTCGTGGCCGAGCTGGTCCGCGTCGATCCGTGCGGCTCCGAGCCCTTCCAGTCTCTGAGCGATGGAGCTCTTCCCGCTCCCGCTGCCTCCCGTTAAGCCGATCATGTACGGGAGCTCGGAGAGAGACGGGCGGGGCTGATGCGTGCGAGACAGAAAAGAGTGCTCACATGGTGCTGGTGTATAGTGCTACATTCTTGATTAAGTCTAGTGATTTTGGATGCGTGATTAAAAAGTCACCGCGGGAGGGACGAGGAGCGTGCCCAGCAGGCGTGTGCGCAGGCTCGACGAGCTGATCTTCTCCTCCTCGATGTCTGTGTGATGTGCGTCTTTAATCAGAGGAATTTCATACAGCACCAGCTCGGGGAGCCCCTGTACGCCACGGCGGAAAAAAGAAATGACACGTGAGATTCCTGCAGAGGGCAGAAACGGCACCAACGGCAAAAAAAAAAAAAAAACACCCAGAAACTTACGTTTTCTATCCGTTTCCTGTTGACCGCCTCACCTCCACGCCTCGTCTCCTCGCTAACCACGATGCATTGTAGCTCGGCGTCGCTAATGGACGGGCCAAACGGGTCCGACAGGGGGACGACTTCGTACCGCAAGGACGGTTTGACGTCATTCAGGAACTCCTGGAGCTTCTGCACACGTTTGCTGTATGGTTCAATCAGCTCCTTCAACACCTTACCTGGACAAAGAGAACAACTTCAGGGTGGGAACAGTGACTGACTCCGCCCCTGTCTTCAGTCAGCGAGGGTTTTACTCACTTTTAAGCAGTTCCTGGTCACACACTCCGATCAGAAAGCGCCGATTCGCCATCAAGCAACAAATATTCAACAGGGTTCGATGGGCACCGTGCAGACGATCAAAGGTTCCTCCCACCACCACGTCTCCATACGTCTCTATATTCTTTAAATCGTCTTTCTGTCCGCTTTCCTCCTGCTCTTCCGCCGCTTCCTTCAGCCGTGGCCACAAGACAACGGAGGAGACACTGGGCGCACACACGTAGCAGCTTCCTGCATAACCCTGAAGGCACCGAGCCACCAGAGACGTCTGCCCCGCATCCTTTATGGGGAAATCCGTCATGATGACCTCTGGGGATTGAGAAAGCGTCTGAGGAGACGGGAAAGGGTTGAGGGTCACATCCTGCTGGAAACAAATGTTGGCGAGGAGAAGCCGGACGTCCAGGTGAGCGCAGACGTCTGCCGCGTTGCTGTACAGACGTGATATAAGGCCTGGGAGATCCATGGACGGGGGAATAAAGACCGGCCGGGGCGGGCAGCCTGTTCCCAGGTTGAGTCCCGGGTGGAGGTGAACATAGAGAGTGCGCTCCACCAGCGCGGAGGCAGATTTTAGGACCGGAGCGAGGCGGAGAGGAAGGGTGTTGAGAGGGGAGGTGAGGACCAGGACCCCTGTGCTGAACACTGACATTATCCCACTTCAGACAAGCTACAATAAATAAATAAAAAAACACTAGTTAGAAGGACTGAGAACAGCTGTGGCACAGGTGGCTGGGTAGGGACCGAGAGACGGACAGACAGCAGGCCAGATGAGAAGGAAAACCGATAGACTGTTAGTCATATGGGCAGAAAGAAAAACAGATGTCTGGTCAGATGGGCAGAGAGACAGACAGACAGACGGCTGGTCAGACAAACAGTGAGACAAAGACGGCTAGTCATACAGACAGAGAGAGAGAAGGTTTGTCAGCCAGGCAGAGACAGATGTCTGGTCAGATGCAGACAGAACAGACAGACAGACGGATGTCTCCACAGATGGGCAGAGAGACAGACAGACGTTTGATCAGAAGGTCAATGACACAGACAGCTGGTCAGACAGACGGCGAGACGGATAGAGGGACGGGAGATGGATTGACGGCTGGTCAGATGGGCAAAGAAAAAGGAGACAGGCGGCTGGGCAGTTGGACATACAGCTGGTCAGACGGCTCGAGAGACACAGGACAGACAGACGGCTGGTCAGACGGGCAGAGAAACAGACAGCAGTTTAGTGTAAGTACTGGTTAAAGGTTAACAACGGTATAATTTAACCCAGTGTTTGTTTTAAACGTTGCTGACTAACTGGATTTTGTAACTGCAGGGCTTATTCTCTCTCTCTCTCTCACACACACACACAAGGTGCAGTTTCAGTTGTAAACTCCAGTGTTTTATTATGGATGCCTATTAGTCTATTTTATAATAAATAATAATTAAACTCCTGACAGCATGTAGACTGGTGTACACAGTGCTTACTCCTCCATCCCCCCTACTTAGTTCACTCCTCTAACACACTCGACTGGATTTGGAATCCGGGTTGAAGCCTGTGACGTTCCTTCAGTGTGATGTAGCAACATGCTAACATGCTAAACTGCTTCCGCGACTCAAAACTGATTCACTCACCAAAAACCTGCACTGTGTTCCGTTTTACACACCCGTCTCACTCCGAACACCCCGTCCAACAATATCAAACTCACCATCAATCACTGCATCATTACACTACACCCAGTCAACACACTTCCTCGAATGCACTCCCTCTAGTGCCCTCTTGACCCGGTAGTCTGCGAACCACGTGACCGCTTCCAGACGGCTGATTGGTTGTTGCTTAAAGGACTGGAATCATGGGATATGTATTTCATAACGCTTCTGCTCGACTCCTGTGGCTCCAATAAAACATAAAATATATATATATATATATATATATATATATATATACATACATACACTATTATAGATATTTAAAAAAAATCCAATAAGAAACAAAGCAAGAAAAAATATATTAATTTATTCTGGTTTGGTTTGGTTTCCATAGTAACAGCACACACAGGAGCTCCACGTGGACGTGGTAAGACTCTTTTGTTGAACTTTGGTGAACTTTTCTCTTGTATAATCTTGTTACACTTGTGAGGTTAAGGAAATAAAGTAAGGACCGGCAGTAGGAATAAGAAAATAATGGCTTTTATTCAGTGTAGTACAAAATAGCATGGTGGGGATTTTTTCCCCCGCCACACAGTGCCTTCTTAAAATCATTACACTCTTTCGATAAAATTTCAGAGGTAACACCTTTATTACTCATTATAGGAGTAAAGCAGTAAGTCAACTAATTCAGTAATGCCTGAAAAATAAAAAAAACTGGAAGGAGAAAGTGTGTAACACAAGTCCATCAGTTACATCATCATCATTTGGCATAACTATAGCTTAATAATACTTTAGAAAAGTACAGATCTTTAAAGTAGTAATGCACTACGAGAGTGCATACCTCCTCCAAGGTAGAGCAATCTCTAAACTTTTCAATCCAGGCTTTATCTGCTGATGATGTAGAATTATGCCGCCCCCTTGTGGCCTGTTCCACAATAATTTTTTCAGCTGTGTTTTTTTTTTTCTCCCAGCGCATTCTGGGCGAATTTCCTTCTCCTTGCCCTATCGCACAACGTTTAAAAACTACAACGAAACCCTCCTGGATCTGGTTTCGGATCACACCCAAAATTTAATCAGTTCTTCAATGGAGGTAATCAGCCTTCTAAGCAGTCATCAAATGTGGTAAACATCTCCATTGAATAATAATCTCTGACTTAGCTGCTCTGTCTATGGGATACAGCATATCTATTTAATCATATACGCTCTTCTGGACACGAGTTTCAGGATCTCCAGGTTTGAAGTCTGATTAGAGCTTGCGAAGACTCCGTCTGGCATTATTGCCAAAAATGTACTCGAGTCTAATACTAAAACTAATGTAGCACCCTCAGCAGACACGGGCTGTTACCACACACTCGACTTTGTCTGAAAAGTATAATAGTGTCTGTCACATGTTTGGATCAGGAGATGGCCAGCATTCTTAATGAATCCATGAGAATACCCGTAGTGATGGAAACAAGCTGATTGGTAGGAACCCTACTAGAGAAATATTTTATGTCATTAAATGCATTTCTTTAGAACCTATACAGGACAGAATTTGTAAAGTGTTTACACTTAGACAACAATGATCATTAAGATGAACTGTAAATAAAGTATCAGTGTATCATACATTAAGACGTTACTGCACAACGGTACCGTTTGGCGCTTCATGTGTTATACAGTTTTAACGTCTTCAAAGCATGTGGGTAATATTTGAGAAATATCCTCAGAGCGATGACGTACGTGTCCCCACTCGGTGTGGAAGGGTACTTCTTCTGGTTGTAGACGAAGCCTTTCTCAATTTGGAACACAACCCTGTTGAAAACGTCCTGCTTAAAAGGTTGGCCGTGGTCCACACAATGCACCAGTGTGCTGACAAAGAGCCTCCAGCGCTGCATGTAGTAATCCTCCATTAGCCCCGCCCACTCTTTGCTAGCATAGTCTAGGATGTTGCCGTCAGGACCCCACAGTGTAATCTGATTCCGGGCATTTAGCTCGTACAGCTCCGCCTCCTTCGTTTCTATGCCCATTGTCCGCGCCTGCTCAAGCCACGCCCCCAACAGGAAGTGCGCGTCACTGGAAAGGAGGCGGTCCAATTCAGGCAAGAGGTCGTCGACCAGTACACCTCCAGCTGTCAGGAGTTCTGGAAGCTTCTGGGCCTAATTGTAAGGGGTTGCAGTTGTTTATAAATAAATAATTACCATCGGTTTTTCCTCATTGGTTTTCAGGGTTAGGTTTTAGCCAAAACATCACAAAAGTAAATAATAAACATCAAGTCATTCACTTAAGAGCCAATCAGCTTACCTGGAATGCATCTCGTATTTCTTCGTAGAACTGCGTTGTCAGGAGCTGAACAGCCTGGCGTGTCACATCCACCAGATCATAACAGAACGTACCGACAGAAATCAGCGAAGGTGCTGCATCCAACAGCAGCTTCCAGGCCTCGTAGATGTCTCCTGGATTGTACCAAATATCGGTCTGCATCTTCAGAGATGGTCGGTGCACCAGAGGACTCCGGTTGTGGTTCTTGTACCCAGGAATGGTACAGTTGTACACGCTTCCAAACAGCAGGCGCCAGGCAAGCGCCAGGCTCTCGTTAGTTGTGCCATAGCGCCGCCAGGCGTACAGCGTTGCCCATTTGGTCAGGTTGACTGCTTCTTTGTGCCATGCCAGCTCAGCCATCAGCTCGTAGATAGCAGGGTTTTGCTCTATGCCCTCGGGTGCAATGCCTAAGCCCACCAGAGTCGAACCAGGGAACTTCTGAGCTTCAAAAGGACCCGAGTTAATGCGCTCCACTGTGCCGAACAGGCCGCTGTTGCCTCCGAAGTTGTGAAGCATGCACCAGATAAAAGGCTGGCCATAAAAGGACTGGGTGTAGTTAAAAGCAGGCATGGACTCTGCAAAGAGATCTAGGACGATCATACGTCCCTGAGGTACGCCATGCAGGAGCGCATGGATCTGTGGAGGTTTCCAGAACTCTGGGTCGCTGATGAATAACCAGCCCTGCATCAACCAAATGGCCTGTGTGTCCACTGTGAGAACACAAGATGATAAAACATGATTTCATTCCAATATTTGTCAAAAATCTGCATTTCAGATGTCTGGGGTTACCTGAGGTCATAGTGGCGAATACTGCACTACTAATTGAGGACAGATAGACTGGGTCGGACGAGGTAGGAATCATCTCGTTAAAGGTGTCTGTGTTGTAGATGTGGTCTGTCCCGAACTCTTTAATCACCTTCGCCAGGAACAGAGAGCCAATTCGCAGAAACAGCGGGTCCAGTGGGTCCAGAACATACGCACAGGAATACGTGCAGTTAAAATGGCTCCAGGCTCCCAGCTCGGTCACGTTGGCTTCGGGAAACAAGCTGAGGAAGAAAATGGATTTGGGACACGTGTGCAAAAGGTTGTTCCCACCCACAAGAAATGTCAGTGTATCCTGCAGCAATATAATGTCCCGCAACGTTTTAGTAGGAAAAGACCCTGAACCAGAGCGAGTATTACGCCTGAGGGGTGAACGTCCAAATCAGAAGAGAATAGTTAACACCTTCAGGGTTCCCAAGACAAATTAATTCTATCCCTCCTCATTTTTTAAGATTTTCACCATTGTGTGCAGATGAAACGGTGATATATTACCGTGTGATTCCACGGGGCACAATTCCCGAGAAAGCTGGCAGAACCGGAATCATTCCCAACGATCTCATCCGCTCCAAGATTTTACCCTGCGTGGAAGAAAATCATCTAAAATTTCCCATATCAGCTTCTAAACTGATTAAACACACACACACACCTGCAGAGAGAGCTGTTTGGTGTGCCAGGACTGAGGCAGGGGACCTCCCCAGGCAAACAGATTCCCCATCCGATTCCACGCCAGGAAAGCCGGACCTGTAAAGAAGTCATCGATCTCCGTCTGGTTTAAACCCAGAAACGTGTACACCTACGTGAGAGAGAGGGGAACAAGAGAGAGAGAGAGAAAGAGAGGGGAATGAGAGTGAAGGTATTCCAGATTAACATACTAAACATGAACCCTGGGATCTGTGTTTACAGTTCATCAACTCTGAATATGTTTATTGAGTTAAATATGTGGGTGAGGTGTTTAAAAAGACACCATCATTGGAGCCCTGATACTTTGATTCACCATGGCAAGAAAGTGGTACTCCCGGGTTTCCTGGAGTCGCATTGGGACTGCCACCAGGGGGCGCTCAAGACATAAAAACTATAACGGAAGAAATGTAAGCTATTTCTGGTTGTTGTTGTTTTTTTTCTCCAAGTTTAATCATTGGACTAGAGTTGAAATGAAGTAATCCATAGGTGTCAAACTCAGGCCCGTGGGCCAAATCTGGCCCGCCGCCTCATTTTATGTGGCCCGCAAGAGCTTTCAAAGAATATGATTATCGTACATTCGTTGCATCGACCATTACCCATGAAACCTAATTCATCACCCTTCCACTAGGTGGCGGCAGTAAGCAAGTAAACAGCTAGTCATTCATGACTCAAGAAAGATTGCATGCTAGCTTGTCACTGTTAAGCCTTGTTAGAATAGATGTTCAGTGATTATTCGGACCCTAGGCTAATACATTCATTCTAGACTTAGCAACAAAACTTGAAATGGACATATTTGAGGGTAAAAAAAAAAAAAGATACATTTAAAGAATCGATTCCCCCCCTCCAACCAACCAAACACGACTTCATTTGCCTTCTGCGAGGAACAGGTCTCCATTCCTTGGCGTCGTCTGCGTAGCACGCAAAGTCAACAAAATAATAATAATGATTCATTTCTCAAGATCCAGTGGACGAGGACAGAATAAAACAGTCATTTCGTTCAATCTCGTCGGATATGACTGATAGCCAGTTCCCCAGCGGGCCATCAGATCACATCTGGCTCGATTTCGTGTTATATCCAGATAACATACGATATATACGTCTCAAACATTTTCAGACAAACTACACGGAGGCTGTTGAAATCATTACACCACCTCCTGCCACAGCGCTTCCTGCCCGGTGAAAGCCAGGGGCAGATTGATGCCATTCAGTGCCATCCAGTCGATCTCTCGCTGCCAACGGGGCCAGTCCCACCACACGGTCGAGTAGCTCTGAGTGCACACGTTCTGGTAGTACCGGAATCTGGACAGACAGGAAACAGGAGACATGCGTGATCATAGTTTATGTTCAAGATTTTAGGATACAACCTTGTGTTGTTTATTGAACAGATTTATATATAATATATAGTATGGTGATGGTCACGGGCCTGGAGAGTAATTACTAATTAGTTACTAATTAATTAATAGGTAATGAACAGCAAGGTGAACATTTCTGTTTCACATTCAGTGCTCCTGGGATTAGGCTCCAGATAAACGAATGAATGAAGGAAGTTTACTGGCTACGGATGGCACCTGGGTGACGTCACCGCTCACCTGTGCTGTGTGCTGATTCGGAGAAGCCCCGTGATGCGGGGTAAAGGTCGTGGCACGCGCAGCTGATCTCCTGACCAGGACACGTGGCAGTAGCAGTAGTATTTCAGGTAGTGATACACACCTGTGGCCGCCGCCACGCCGCTGCTGCCCACCACCACCACCTCGTCGCTTCCACCTGAACGGAGCTCGCACACGTCCAGACCACCAGGGGACAGCGAGCTGTTCACGGACACCACGAAGTCTCGCGGTGTTTCTTCCCCCAACAGCCTCTTCATCAGCGCAGCCACGGCTTTGGTTTGTGTTTCATCGCTCGCTTCCGCCCGTAAACGCTCCAAACTCCGAAAGCGGATAGTCCCAGAAACAAACCCGAGACAGAACAAGGCGACGGGGACAGGACTGCGAAATAAACCGCGCTGTCTGTGGGTCATTTTTACACCCGAAGCGACACCAACTCCATCAAAACACCAAACCGTTTTGTTCTTCTAGTTACAAACTTACAAAATTTCACTCCTGAGAGGAACAGGAAGCACACGCCATCCGCGTGCAAGCTGTTCTCCAATCAAATGGCACTCCACAGGAGCGCGAGCGAATTTAGCCCAATAGGAAAGCTCTAAAAAAGAGCAGCGTTTAAAAGCACAGCGGCGCTTTGATTTGGTCACGTGATTCAGAAACGCAACAGAGTTTCAATGTGCTGAGACTTTATTATTATTATTATAATAAACGATATTGTCTTATTGTTTTATTTTATCTTTA
>JBCNYH010000001.1:72886139-72898577 GCA_039654325.1 Tandanus tandanus
CAGCCGACTCTGGGCGAGGGCAGAGTACACCCTGGACAGCTCGCCAGGCCATCGCAGGGCAAAAACACGCTGACGGCGACTCAATGGCCTTCCCTTTACGAACGACAGCAATGGTTCTATTACATGCCTCTTACCACAGACAGTGAGAGACATGGCCGGGCTTTGATAACCCAGTTAGTCAGTAATCCAGCACCACCGGGCCACCACTGCCCCTTTGAGAAATCATTTACAGGTTAAATTATATTCTAACAGCTTACAATCCATCAAACTTTTCAAAGGGAACCGTCCATGAAATAGCTGATCCTCCCTACTCGATAAGCGGAGCTGAGCGGTCGTTGGTCACCGTCTTCCTCAGACGAATATGAGCGAACGGATTGGTCCTAAAAGTTGGAATATGCAAATTAGCATGCAAATTAGAAAGACAGCAATGTGGTGTAGCTATGAAGGGCAGGAACGGTGGCGTTTTACCTGGCGGGAGACGGCGGTGGAGACGAGTGCTCACCTGGGATCTGAATGAAGATAAAGAAAAAAGGAAGAATATCCTTCTAAATATTATTTATTTCACATTTAAGTCAGTGAGATTCTTTGATTAATGATTAGTTACATTTTAATGAGAATTACAATGACTATATAATGTAATAGAAAGCCTGGGGCTCTGGTTCTCTTTGGGAGAGAAAGAGAAACAGAGATATAGCTGCGGAATAATATTTCTATTTGAGTTAATATCTGAGAGACGTTGGAGCGGACCATGATCTCCCGGACAGTTCACCTGCTCCTGCTGATCAGAATGTCCGGGACTCATGCGTCTGATGTCAGGGTTCATCATGCTGTAGGGGCGTGGCCTAAACGTGCTGATCCCCCGCTCCTCCTCCTCCGAGTCTGGACTGAGCTTCACAAACTCACCTGCAGGGGGCAGCCTGTCCAACTGACCCATACTTGTACTGTTCAACTTGGACAGGCCCGGAGAACTGATCAGAGAGAAGGACATGCTGATGTAAAATCGTACTGTTATCATTGATGTACTGCGATTTCATGGAGCATGAAGCTGGAGTCGGACCTGACAACGCCGTGCTGCGTGGGTGGTGACGTGTTAGGGAACGGCTGCGTGTAGGAAAACGGAAACCAGCCTTTCCTTCAGGAAACACAACAGCACCGGTGAGGATATTAATTTACCACTATATCATGTACCAAATATATTTATAATCCAGTGCTCAATTCTGATTGGTCAGAAGATCTTGACTAAGGACCTGTGGAATAAGCAGAATAAAACCCGTGCTTGGAAAATCTGAACCCAGACCCTTCCGGCTTTTTTTACCGTCCAGTTCTCTCGTTCTGTCCGTAGTGCCAGCCATCTCTCGGCTCACTAATTAGAAGACTAATGGCATCTCCCGGAAGGAAGGACAGCAGACATGACCCCCCTCTCCCTCCTTTCTCTGCCTTGTCAGGGACGCTAGGCGAGTGAGCGAACAGCGCCTCCACACGGAGGGGAGGACAGAGAGGGAGTACACGGGGTAGGGTGGAACCTGAAGGGGACATTAAAACATTCAGCTCCCTAATTCATACATAATAACAAAACCTGCAGTGGGAGGAGCTACAAGCTTGACGGATTTACCCATGAAACCTGTCCGCAACTCGTTCGGCTGTTTCCTTGGTAACGGCAGCGTGGAGGTTGAGTAGATGTCGGCAGCCCTGAGCATCAGAGGGTTATGGGCTGGAGGAGAGAATGCAGAGGGTGGCACGGGAGTGAGAGCGCGAGAGAGAGGTGCACTATGGGGCAATGGAGGAGTGTGTGGGGGGTTAGGGGGTGGAGCCAGGCCCTGAAGTGAATTCAGAGATGAAGCAGAGGCGGGGTTAAGAAAGAGAAATGCAGAGCCAGAAGGCGGAGAAAGCAAGCTAGAAACACTTCCTGACTGCACAGAGGTGGCCTGTGGGTGGGCGGGGCTTGAAGAGGTGCTGGTGTCGAGAGTGGCGCTGTTTTGGGTGGAGAGGGAGCGAAGGGTGGGATCAGATGAAGCAGATGATCCACCGCGCTGTTGCTGGGAGCGACAGCTGGATTCACCATTCAGAAGGGGCGGGACTTCCTGTATGGACAGCCTCTAAAGGATTGAGTGATGACAGGTGAGCCAGTCAGATATAAGTGTTGTGTCTCTACCTGATAAAGAATTCCCTTACAATAAAATGTGCACTAATGAGTAGATAAGGTGTAATATAAACGCCGCACCTGTTCTCCAGACTGAGCAGAGCCTAGTTTAGTGTGTCGGAGGACGTCCGCTATCCCAGAAGCCCCGGCGCCCTGAGGAGCTGTATGCCGCAGCAAGTTTAACGCACGCTCTGGTAATTTTGTTGGTTGGGAACATGACTGTTGCCATGATGATAACTTCTGTGAAAGGAGTTCACGCACCTGTGGGAAGCAAACACAAGTTTAGTGTTGGGGTGAACCAGGAAGTCGTGCTTTATAATAACATTCTTTTTGAGCAGTTTAGTAAAGTTTTCAGCACTTTTGTGGTAGTTTGTGATTTGCTGTAGTTTATTGTGATTTGCTGTAGTTTGTACCTTTCATTAAGATTGGTAACGTAAAGGTAGTTTATTACTGTTCTGTGTAGCTACATGCACGGTGTTGTGGTAGTTTGCCGTATACTTTGCAGAGGTAGTTTGTTATTATCTGCCGTTGTGTACTGTGCTGTTTTGTACTTGTCTACCTTGTAGTGGTAGTTTAGTAAAATTTTCAGCACTTTATCGTGGTTGTTTATTGTGATTTGCTGTAGTTTGTACCTTGAAATGGTAGTTTAAGTTTCACTAGTTGTTAATTACAATCATTGTGTGCCTTTTATATAAGTGGCTGTTGTTTATTATGTTGTATAACTTGTCGTGGTAGTTTGTAAAAGTCAGCTACAGTCACACACCTTGTTGTGGTAGTTTATTAGCAGCTTGGCGACGGAGCACTGACGATCCACCAGGAAGCAGTACCTCCTCCTCTCCTCGGTCAGAGCCGAGCGATAACCCACAGCTACCAGAGAGTCCAACTCGGTCTGCCTGCGACTCATCAGCTCCACAAACTGACACAGAGACACAGAGACAGGAAAGACTTCTTCTTACAAAGAACCAGCCCTGACACTTTGTGTTTTTGATGGCAGTAAGACATCACACACACACACACACACACACACACACACAGAAGGAAAAGATGATACGATGTGATAATAAAATCACAACAAAAGTGACAAAAGCAGGAAATGATGTCCTCTCTTCCAGCATGAAACCTAATATTGATGATTTTATTCAACAAAAAACACTCAACACTTTTCAACGTCTACAGAGCAGATTATCCCCCCACTACATCAAGCAAGTACCTGTAAGCGGATGACAGTGCCAACGAACCTGTGAAGAGACACAATCAACCCTGGAAGCTGACCTTGCCACACTTCATCGATATCTTACCCTATGGCACCTTAAACTGAGCAGGTCCAAAACGGTATGCTCGACGCACTTAAGTCCAAAACTCGCCAGAGCTGAGTGGGGTGCCAACCTCACCACCCTACGCACTTCGGCCCTTGCTTTAGTCTACTCCACAGCAGAACAGGCCGCTGCTGTCTGGTCACACAGCACGCACACCAAGGCTGTCGATGTAGTTCTCACCGAGTCGATGAGACTGACCTCAGGCACGCTGAAGTCCACTCCCACACCCATGCTGCCTGTGGTCTCTGGCATCCCCCCTCCCTCTATCTGACCTGATTATCAAGTGCTGAAATTAGCTGAGGAGGTAGGGATCGGGCAGCCTGGTTCCCCCTCCTGACGATGTCCCAGCCGCCCAACGTATTCTGAGGCAACACCTGCCGATGTCGGCATCCTGCGGGAAGAATGGAGAACCCTAGACACCCACCTCCACACATTCATCGAGATCTTCTCTGCCTAGCCTAGGGGCCACCAGCTAGGCCGCAAGGCCCGGGTTCGGCTCAAGCGCGTTCGCACTGGCCGGGGAAAGGGAGTGGACTGTGCACTGCGGCACATACTATTTACGTGTCCTATCGAACTTGACGCCCCTACTGCTAGCTGGTTCCAGATGGATATCCCTGTGTGACAATGATTACACGAACGACGACGACAACGTTTATTACAAGTTAGTACCCATATACCTGCATCTCTCGGTCTCCGTATTTATTCGGGTGGCGGCTGCCTTGACTTTTCCTGCGCAGTTTCTTCAGCTGTGATTGGCAGCGTTCGATCGACTCCGCCTTCGACCGCCGCTCGCTCTGGTATTTCTTCAACGTCGCCTGGAAACAGATATAAGCTCATTCACCTTCATCTGGCCTGAACACCAAGTGGGATATGAAGTACATAACATGAAGATCGATATGTTTTTAGTCTTGTAAAGGAATAATATGCTAATAAGGAAAAATGTGAAGCCATATTTATTTAAAAAAGGAATAAATAATAATAATAATAATAATAATAATAATAATAATAATAATAATAATAATAATGCAGACTAACAGTGAGGAATTTAATATCCAGGTCAAGCTTCTGTTCCAGCTGAGAGAGAAGTTCAGAGTGAAAGAGCTTCAGCTACAGAGAGAAATAAAAGTAAAATAAATACACAAAATCTCTCTTTTATTAGTCTCATCAATTTTTTTTTAAGATTAACTATTCATCTTCGGTAATCGAAAGAAAAAGGGGAATAAGACTTGCACTTAAAAGGGTTATTTATTTATTCATTCATTTATTCATTTGTTTATTTCTTTATTTATTAGTCTGTTTGTTTGGTTTTTTCCATCTATACATATATGGATGGATAGACAGAAAAATAAAAAGACAAACAAACTAATAAATAAGTTCTAAATAGTAAATAACGCGACTATGATGGCCGTGATGTTGTGTGCACTCACCACGTCCTCTAACTGCACCTGGATCTGTCTGTGCACTTCGGCCATCTGGAACAGCGTGTCACCTGAAATAAAGCATCACGTGCTAAAATCAATTGGATTGGACGGCACGGTGACGCAGTAGTTAGCACGTCCGCCTCACAGCAAGAAGGTCCTGGGTTCGATTCCCGGGCTAGGTTAGCGTGAACTAGCGAATGATTTACGCTAAAGATTAACCTCGCTAGCTGTTTACGCCATGAAGCCAGATTTTATTTTTGACAATAAAAATAAAACAGGGCAATCAGGATTATCAACATTTACCTCAGATTTGTTAGCAGATAGCTTCGGAAATGCTTCCGCATTCACAAAAACTGACACTGTTATCATGCTTAGCGTCAATCGCTAACCAAACTTCCACGGGTTCTGCCAAATAAAAATATAGGAGTGCTGTCTGAGTGTGTCGAGTGAGGAGTCCCAGCTATGAAGTTTAAATTTTCTGACAGTCCTCAGGTCACAAGCTACAAATCCATGGTTGTTGTGTTTGTTAGCATGCTAACAAACTATGCTAGCAATGCTAAAGTGTGATGCATTACAGTGCATTTTAAAAAGGCTTTTCTTTCTAACATATCTGAGGGAAATGTTGATATTCCTGATGACTGGGTGTTGTTTCTAATGGATCCATGCGAAAGACTGAACAGTTATGCTACAGCTAGCTAAATCTTTAGCGCCAGCCTTGCTTGCCTAGCTAAGAGTGTCGCTGTTTTGAGTTAAAATAAACACTAAAGAAGATTACATTAATATGTAAATACAGAATATATTGACTGTTAACTACAAAAATCATGACAACATGATGCCACTCACTGACTAACTTGTCAAACCGCTTAATCCTACAAGGGTCGCGGGGAGGCTGGAGCCTATCTCAGCCGGTACTGGGCGAAGGTGGGGTACACCCTGAACAGCTCACCAGACCATTGCAGAGTCAACACACACAATTATTCACACTCACACCTAGGGGCAATTTGGAACAGCCAATTAGTCTAATATGCATATCTGTGGACTGTCGGAGGAAACCAGAGTACCCAGAGGAAACCCACGCAAGCACATAAAGAACATGCAAACTCCACACAGAAACGCCCTGAGCCCGGGAACAACGTGATGATGCTCGTTTATGAATATGCAAATTCAAAAATTTCCCGCGCTCACAGTTGTTCATACGTTTATGCGCTACACTTCATGGCCATTCGTGGCCTGTTTCGTGTCACCCCACAGCCTGGGTGTGTTGCGTGTGTGTCCCCCCAGCTGAATAACACTCTGTGTGTGTAGTTTGGCATGCGGCCCTTTGCTTCACCCCCTCCATCCCTCCGTTTCTATCGTCCACCCCCGCTGCTTCCAGCGACACAATGCGATCATGTGGTGTTGTTAATCTTTCAACAAAGACCTCTCTCTCTTTCTTTCCCTCTCTCTCATTTTCGTGTTTTATGGTGCACTCGTTTTTTTATGGCACACTCATCTTTACTACACTCTGTGCTCCGTTCTTTCTCCTTCATTCATTACTTCACCCTTAACTTTTGCCCCTCCCTCCCTCCCTCCCTCCCTCCCCTTCTCTTTCTCTCTCTTCGTCTTTTTATGCTACACTCATCTCTTCAGTCTTTTTACATCATTTTTTCATCAACCCTATTTTATGCATTTAAAACCATCCTATACCAGTCTCTCACTTCCTCTATATCTCTTTCTCTCTGCCTTTCTTTCTATCCATCATCTTTTTGACAGTGCTATGTCCTTTCAGCCTCTCCCCTTTCCCATCCCACTTTCCTTACCTCCAATCGCCCGTTCTCCCGTTTTCTCTTTCTTTATGCCGCACTCATCTTTTCACTCTCTGTACGTTCCCTCCGTTCTCTCTCTCTATCCTTAGTAACCAGCCTTTCTAGTCTTTCTCTTCCTTTCCTTCTCTCCCTCCACTTCCGCTCAATTCTAATTTTACCCCAATTCATTCTTTCTTTCCCTCACTTCTTTTACTTCTCTCTCTTCACCACCACAGCACTGTCCCTCCTTCTCTCACTTTTTCTTTAATACCCCTTTCCCATCATCTCCCCTCATTCTTCTCCATTTATTATCCTCTCCTCTCTGTATTTCCTCACTACTTTCCTCAGTAAAGCTCTCTCTTACCCAGTTCTTTCGAGCTCTGGCTGTCACTGGCCAGTTCTCCCAGTTTAACCAGAGCATCGAAGTAGCCTTTAGCGGCGACAGTCACTCCTGCACAGAAGGAAGACAGAAAGAAGGAAAGGCGGCATCGATCAGTATGCTTTAATAGTGTTTAAAAGGGACAAGTCGTGACTATTCCATGCAATCAGTACTAAACAGTAACAGTCTAAAACGGCTATCAACCCTCTTCCACATACATGAGCGCACAGTAGCCTGCGATTAGCTAGCATTACTTTGATTGACAGGTGATAGAAAGAGTATGTCCCTCCCACTCACTGAAAACCACTGATTTTGCTCTCCAGAAAGTGCAACAGAACAGAAAAGCATTCAGCAGGAATACACATTTTGTTGACTGTGTTATCTTCACTCTGATTAGCTAGCATGTTTACTGCTCATAAAGGTACAATGAAGTGTTTAGTTCCGGTTTTAACTGAAAATTACACCGTTATCGAAAGAAAACTACAACTTAAGCTGGGGCGTCAAACTCATTTTCAATGATGGCGGCATCACTAAATTTAAAGGTGATCGAGGGACGAATGATCACGGAACATCTATTTTGTCCTCTTTTACTTTATTCACTTGCATTTTCTGACAAACGCGTGAGAGCGATACGCTAGCATGCGATCTTTCTTGAATCATGAATGACTAGCTGTTTACTTGAAATAAGCTGCCGCCACCTAGTGGAAGGGTGATGAATTAGGTTTCATGGTAATGGTCGATGCACAGAATGTACGATAAGCGTATTCTTTAAAAGCTCTTGCGGGCCACATTAAATGAGTTGGCGGGCCGGATTTGGTCCCATGGGCCTTGTGTTTGACACCTGTGTATTCACATCTACAACAATCGTTTGTTAAATGTTTTTGTTTGTTTGCTTCACACATTAGCTCTGAGTTGACTTCCTGCTTGGACCCCTGAATATATTACATTTGATCATAAGGGTTATAAGCTAATATAAACTTTAGGCACTGCTTAAAAGCGGCACCGTCGTATTTTTTTCTCGTTTTGATGACGCCATCGATGACGTAATGTGATTTTAACCATTCCTCCCCATTTTAAGCATGCCGTGACATACAATGCTACCACCCGCCTCTTTATGAACTGCTGCGCATGCGTATTTGGGGGTGACCTAACACACTTGGAGGGAAAGCGCTATCCGCCCCCTCGTACGAATGAGCTCACACAAACAAAAAAAAAACTATTTAAAAAAACCAGATCTCCGGAAGGAAGAGTCATAAAAGAGCCAAACTTCGACAAAGTTGTCTTGTGGGTAAGGAGAATGTTTGGACAAAGTCACGTGACTTGACGTCATCATTTACGTCATCAAATGAGAGAGAAACTTTCGCGACACAAAAAATAAATAAAAAATCAGATCGATGCTATTCCAATTTCTCTTAAGTATGGTGCTTGAGCGCCACTAAAAAAAAACTTGCGCTGAGGTAAAAGGCTTAAAGATGGCTGATGAGCCATAAAAAACAACAAGCATATTCCTTACCTGTCAGTGCTCTCTCATAGTGCTTCCCCATGGTGACAAAGTTCTTTAAACTGGGGTTAAACTGCTCCAGAATGCCCTGAACACACAAACACACAAACAACAAACCAGTATAAATAAAAGCAAGTTATTTCCAGTTGCCATGGTGATAGCAGTCATGCCTGGCTAGTGAGATGTATCAATACATCCGTAATAGCTACCAGAACTTTTACAAACGCATCAACTGCTACAATAGAAACATGCGAGAGGGAACTCACTATTTTCAAAGGAAAATGACATGATCAGAGCTTGAGCATGAATGAAGTGAAACAGGAAGTAGGCAGCCGCAGGGATTTACCTTGTAGACGTTTTCTGTCATTTTGTTCACCTCGTCAGATCTTGACATCGTGTCACTCTCACTTGCACGACTCTTCCAAACAACGCCCGGGACGTTAGGTTAGGATAGGTTAGGTTAGGATGAAGCCACACTTGCCTGCAGAAACAGACAGAGTTGACGTGGGTCAGTATGATTCCCTAGCATTTGGAAGCACTGACACTGGAGACTCCTTCCATCAATGTCTATTTGTTGAAGGAAAACTTCACCATGTCAACCGATTTCTTTGTTGAAACATTGAAGTGAAGAAGTGTCGACCTACCTCACTCCGAAAGTTCCTACTCTAGAAACTAAAACACTTTTTGGCCAATCAGAATTCGAGAATAATACAGCTCTAAGGAATATAAATGTAATAATTCTATAATGCGCGTTCGTAGTACCTGATGGTCTGACTTTTCATATACAACTGTAAATGAATGTATAACTTAGCACTTTTAACTTTAGTGTGTAAATGTGAGTGTATAACTTTATTGTGTAAGTGTGAGAGGATGTATAACTTTAGTGTGTAATTGTGAGTGTATAACTTTAGTGTGTAAGTGTAACAGGATGTATAACTTCACTGTGTAAGGTGAGAGGGTGTATAACTTTAGTGTGTAAGTGTGAGAGGATGTATAACGTTAGTGTGTAACTGTGAGAGGGTGTATAACTTTAGTGTGTAACTGTGAGAGGGTGTATAACTTCACTGTGTAAGGTGAGAGGGTGTATAACTTTAGTGTGTAATTATGAGTGTATAACTTTAGTGTGTAAGTATGAGAGGATGTATAACTTCATTGTGTAAGGTGAGAGGGTGTATAACTTTAGTGTGTAAGTATGAGAGGATGTATAACTTCATTGTGTAAGGTGAAAGGGTGTATAACTTTAGTGTGTAAGTGTGAGAGTGTATAATTTTAGTAAGTGTGAGAGTGTATAACATTAGTAAGTGTGAGGTGTATAACTTTAGTGTGTAAGTGTGAGAGGGTGTATAACTTTGTGTAAGGTGAGATGGAGTATAACTTTAGTATGTGTGAGACTGTATCACTTTAGTGTGTAAGTGTGAGTGTATAACTTTATTAAGTGTGAGTGTATAACTTCAGTGTGTAAGTGTGAGAGACTGCATAACTTTAGTAAGTGTGAGAGGGTGTATAACGTTAGTGGGTAAGTGTGAGAGACTGTTCATCATTTCATTTTCTGATGCGCTTAATCCTAATTAGGGTCGCGGGGAGGCTGGCGCCCATCTCAGCCGACTCTGGGCGAGGGCAGAGTACACCCTGGACAGCTCGCCAGGCCACCACAGGGCAGAAACACGCTGACGGCAACTGTGTGAGAGACTGTATTACTTTATTGCGTAAGTGTGAGAGGGTGTATAACTTTAGCGTGTAAGTGTGAGAGTGTATAACTTTAGTGTGTGTGAGAGAGTGTATAATTTTAGTGCCTAAGTGTGACAGTGTATAATTTTAGTGTGTGAGAGTGTATAACTTTAGTGTGCAAGTGTAAGAGGGTGTATAATTTTAGTGCACAAGTGTGAGAGTGTATAACTTTAATATGCAAGTGTGAGAGTGTATAACTTTAATATGCAAGTGTGAGAGTATATAACTTTAATGTGTAAGAGAGTGTATAACTTTAAGGCATAAGTGTGAGTGTGTCTATAATTTCAACATGTAAGTGTGTAACTAATGTGTAAGTGTG
The DNA here is from genome assembly GCA_039654325.1 of Tandanus tandanus. Classification (NCBI taxonomy): domain Eukaryota; kingdom Metazoa; phylum Chordata; class Actinopteri; order Siluriformes; family Plotosidae; genus Tandanus; species Tandanus tandanus. The sequence continues at coordinate 72,896,728 of JBCNYH010000001.1, forward strand.
TGTGTATAGCTTTAATGTGCACGTGTGTAAAAGTGTGTATAACTTTAATGTGTAAGTGTGAGAGAGTGTATTACTTGATGTGTAAGGTGAGAGGGTGTATAACTTTAGTGTGCAGATCTGAGTGTATAACTTTAGTGAGTAAGTGTGAGAGAGTGTATAACTTTATTGCGTAAGTGTGAAAGGGCGTATAACTTTAGCATGTAAGTGTGAGTGTATAATTTATTGTGTAAGCATGAGACTGCATAATAGTACAATAGCACAATAATAGTGTGCAGATCTGAGAGTGTATAACTTTAGTGCGCAAGTGTGAGAGTGTATAACTTTAGTGTGTAAATGTGAGAAGTGAGAATGTGAGAAGTGCAAGGGTGTCTATAATTTCAACATGTAAGTGTGTAACTAATGTGTAAGTGCGAGTGTGTATAACTTTAATGTGTATAACTTTAATGTGAAAGTGCGAGAGTGTGTATAATGTTAATGTGTAAGTGCGAGAGTGTGTATAACTTTAATGTGTAAGTGTGAGAATGTGTATAACCTTAATGTGTAAGTGCAAGAGTGTGTATAACTTTAATGTGTAAGTGTGAGAATGTATATAACTTTAATGTGTAAGTGCGAGTGTGTATAACTTTAATGTGAAAGTGCGAGAGTGTGTATAACGTTAATGTGTAAGTGCGAGAGTGTGTATAACTTTAATGTATAAGTGTGAGAATGTGTATAACCTTAATGTGTAAGTGCGAGAGTGTGTATAACTAATGTGTAAGTGTGAGAGTGTGTATAACTTTAATGTGTAAGTGTGAGACTGTATAACTTTAATATGTAAGTGCGAGAGTGTGTATAACCTTAATGTGTAAGTGCGAGAGTGTGTATAACCTTAATGTGTAAGTGCGAGTGTGTATAACTTTAATATGCAAGTGCGAGCGTTACTTTAATGTGTAAGTGTGAGTGTATAACTTTAATATGTAAGTATGAGAGTGTGTATAACTTCAATGTGTAAGTGCGAGAGTGTGTATTACTTTAATATGCAAGTGTGTGAGAGAGAGAAAAAGAGACTGAACGACGGTGCTGAATGTCATCAAACTGAACAAACAAATCTGTGATCCTTCCAGAGTTTTCCGTTGGGAGAGAAACACAAATTCCAGGGTGGATTATCCGCTCAGACAGGAGCCCGGAGCAAAGTCACCCACCACACACACACACAGATGTACCCCAGAACACACACATTACCCTGTACTAACAGCAACATGCAGGTAAAACAGTCTGATTTCCGTCCATCATCTTTACTGTTGCTGTCTTTACTCTCTCACACCCACACACACACACACACTTACACACACACACTTACTTTTGTTTATATTTTAGTCACTTTGCCCCAAGTCACTTCATTCTAGTGCCCCTCTCCTTTAATTCCCACTTAATGAAACAGATCCTAGGATGGCTAGAAATCACAGAAACTTATTTAAGAGTTAAAAGCAGTTTGTAAAAGCAAAAAAAAGAGAGAGACTCTTTCCTAAGATGAGTGAATTCCTATATCTGAAAGGATAAACGAGTTATGAGGACAACCTTCATTTAAACACTGCAGGTGTTTATTAAACATTGTTTCGGGGGGTGGGGTTGTGGTGGAGAACCCAAGAGTGTAAACTTGGCCGTACTCTCAGGTAAGGAAGAGATTCTAATGCTCTCTCCCTCTGTCAATCACCGCAACACTTACTGATCGTGTGCTCATGGATGTAGAAGTGTGCGGACAGCACTTTTCTCCGTGTGTGTTACGTTATCCCGTCTCTCCCTCTGTCAATCACCGCAACACTTACTGATCGTGTGCTCATGGATGTAGAAGTGTGCGGACAGCACTTTTC
>JBCNYH010000001.1:72907986-72926925 GCA_039654325.1 Tandanus tandanus
ACACGGCCGGCCTTTGATAACCCAGTTAGCTGCACTGGGGGGACAGCAGTGACATCCCGTTGATAGTGGGGCTTGAAACCGTAAAATCAGTTCACTGTAATCATTTGTTAGTCCAAGTTACTTTTGCTCTATTAGCCTTGTACTAGTAGCATTTACTTCATAGCAAGCTAGCTGGCTAACTATATTTACTAATAACAACCTCTAAGATACTCGTCAGGGTATTAAGCACCTTGTTTCACTGTTAGCTACCTAACCCGACAGTTACAGCCCATTGGTCCGACAGTAACAGCCCATTGGTCCGACAGTAACAGCCCATTGGACCGACAGTTACAGCCCACTGGTCCGACAGTAGCAGCCCATTGGACCGACAGTTACAGCCCATTGGACCGACAGTTACAGCCCACTGGTCCGACAGTAGCAGCCCATTGGTCCGACAGTAACAGCCCATTGGTCCAACAGTTACAGCCCACTGGTCCGACAGTAACAGCCCATTGGTCTGACAGTAACAGCCCATTGGTCCGACAGTTGCAGCCCACTGTTCTGACAGTTACAGCCCATTGGTCCGACAGTAACAGCCCATTGGGCCAACAGTAACAGCCCATTGGTCCGACAGTTGCAGCCCACTGTTCTGACAGTTACAGCCCATTGGGACGACAGTAACAGCCCATTGGGCCAACAGTAACAGCCCATTGGTCCGACAGTAACAGCCCATTGGTCCGACAGTAACAGCCCATTGGTCCGACAGTAACAGCCCATTGGTCCGAAAGTTACAGCCCTTGGGCCGACAGTAACAGCCCATTGGGCCAACAGTAACAGCCCATTGGTCCGACAGTAACAGCCCATTGGTCCGAAAGTTACAGCCCATTGGTCCGAAAGTTACAGCCCTTGGGCCGACAGTAACAGCCCATTGGTCCGTCAGTTACAGCCCATTGGTCCGTCAGTTACAGCCCATTGGTCCGACAGTAACAGCCCATTGGTCCGACAGTAACAGCCCATTGGGCCAACAGCCCTAACCCTAACCCAACTGAACTGAATAGGGATGTTGGACCAATGGGCTATCGGAACACACAACCCCCCCACACACACACACACACCCCCACGACCCTCGTTTCACCTCTAGCTAGTTAATTTATTGGCATGCTAACTACTTACCCAAATATTCCCCAGTTAGATGTAGACAACAAATATACAGATGAGTGAAAAGAAGAGGGAACAAACCATAAGTTAAAACTTTCATGTTTTGAGGACAAGTATAAAAGCATCAGCTTAGCAAGCACATTCTTAGCTATTCTTCCAACCTCCGAAAGACAGAAATACTAGCAGAGCACATTTCTTTCTCTCCTCATTTTGACCTTAATCTGTGGCCATCTGTCACTGGCATAATTCCACCGATTAGCTCATTAAGGCTCATGACAGCAGACGCCGCAACATAGCCGCCCACCTGCTAGCCAGATACTCTATCGCTGTACATGTTGCTAAATATAATCAGCGATTCTACAGTGAATGAAGCAATACAACATTTCCTCTTAAATAAATGTTCAGTGAAGACGTCTGTGGTAGAATCCTAAAGAACTTTATGGGGAGCATTATAAGCATGGAGTTATTGCTGATATTGCTTTTACTTCACTTCCTCAAGTGAGAGAAAGAGAGAGAGAGAGAGAGAGAGAGGGAATTCTCTCATCCATCTGGATTAAGTTGATCCCAAGCTACTGAGACATACAGAGGTAAGAAACCGCTCTCTTTATTAACATTACGCAAATTTATACAGAATTTACCAACACAGATGCTACGAAATATTAAACTTCACAGTAGAAATGTGCTTTCGTTGATATATAATGAATGGCACATGGCGTGAGGAGCTTTCTTTAGAATATAAGTCGAGTTTTCCTTTCTATAATAGCAGGTCACAAAGGTTTCGATTTCTCTCACACATCAGCAATATTACGAAGACTTGCCGTATTCTTTTCCCCTTTAAATTTTAACATAGAAATGTAAAGTTTAAATGTAATTGTTTACTATAAAACGTGTTATTGTTTACATTAAAACAGTTAGAAGATATAAACTGTCCTTTGTTTCTCTTTCTCCAAAAAATTTAAAAATTCATACGGACACACCGCAAAGTCTCCTTTCAAAAGTGCTAGCGGAAAAGAAAAAAATATATACGATTCCATGTATAAGCATTTTATTCTTTTTATATATGGGGCGTGGGGGCACAGTGGCGCAGTGCTTAGCACGTCCACCTCACAGCAAGAAGGTCCCGGATTCGATTCGCGGGCTCGGGGCGTTTCTGTGTGGAGTTTGCATGTTCTCCCCGTGCTTGCGTGGGTTTCCTCCGGGTACTCCGGTTTCCTCCTACAGTCCAAAAACATGCACAGTAATCTAACCCCTAGGTGTGAGAGTGAAAGGTTGTATATGTGTGTTGGCCCTGCAATGGTCTGGCGAGCTGTTCAGGGTGAACCCCACCCTCACCCAGAGTCGGCTGAGATGGGCGCCAGCCTCCCCGCGACCCTAATGAGGATTAAAGGGGCTTAAAAAATAAATGAATGAATATATGGGGCGTCCACCATTTCTGCTGTTACTATATAAGGAAACATACAATTTTGACCAATAAAAATCGACTTGAGAATTAAATTTTGTTGTTCATGTCACTTAGACATCACTTCCTTGTGACCAACCGCCCCAGGTGTCCCCGTCTGACATCAGTGCCTGACCTTAATATTGCTCTTGTGGATGAATGATCACAAATTCCCAAAATCTAGTGGAGAGCCCTCCACAAAGAGAGGAATTTCAGCAAAGAGGAATGAAACCTGGAGTCCAACGATCAAGAAACACATAAGTGTCATGGTCAAGTGTCCAGAAACTTTTGTCCATACAGTGTGTGTGTGTGTGTATATGTATATATGTATGTATGTGCGTGTATAAATATATATACACACACACACACACACACACACACACACACACACACACATATACGTATGATAAATATTCAGCTGTGATGTGTGTGTGTTTATAAATGCTGGACACTGCTTTATGAGGCCTCATTTGTCTTTGCAGGAGGCTCTACAGGATTACCCCCCCACACACACACACACACACACAGATCTGTCCCAGGCGGAAGAGGCGATTCATACAGATGTGACTCACACAGTAAAAAAAGACAGTGTAAGTATTTTCCTCCAAGTAGATTAAATGTGACGTTCACTAAAACTTGGTATCGCTGTTCCAGGTGAATTCACTTCATTAGTGTTTTATTGTGTTCATTTGTGTGATGTTGTTTTTCTTATCATTATTAAAGTAAGTGTGAGAGAGAGAGAGAGAGAGAGAGAGAGAGACATATCCAATGTAACACAAAACCGAACACACACTGCCCCAGAAATGAGACGTGACCCATTACACACACACTCCTCAAATCTGCTAAGAAGGACAACAATGGACGGATGGACGCTCAGTCTTCTTTTGCGCATGCTGCTTGTCTGTGGAGCTTCAGGCTCGGCGTATGAGCCTGGTACTCACCCGCGTTTCATCTGCACCCCCGTTCCTCCAGACGCCCCCTGCCTCCCCTCCGACAACACGGAGCAACACAGCAGCCATCACGGTAGCCATTATGGCGAGCATCATAGCAGGCACCCCGGCGGTCATTACAGTGGCCATCACAGTGACTCCTGGTGGGGTGTGTCAGAAGAGGCCACGCCTACCATCTTACACCTGCGTGAGAGCTTAGTGCAGCAGAAAGAGACGATTCTGGACCAGAGGGAGACGATCCGCGAGCTCACCTCCAAGCTGGCGCTCTGCCAAGGCTTCGGGCACGGCCTGGGTGGGCATGAGCACGGATACCCCCAGCGAAGTCATCACCGCGGCAATGATGACCACACAGGCGACGAGACAATGATTCTGTCCCACACAAGCTCTCTGGAGCAGATGAGTCACATGCTAGCTACCTTAAAGGAGAGACTGGAAAACCTGCAGGTGAGACAAAGTAAGACGAACTTGGTCGTGTCCCAATTGGCAATAAAAGTGCAACACTTATCCTAAGTATTTGTGTTGTCAGACACAGAACACGTCCACGGCGTACTCGGCCTCTCTGAAGGAGCTGCTGCAGAGGAAGATCTCCGCCCTTGAGCAACAGATGCTGCATCACGCAGCTTCCATCACTGGCGACAACGACGAGGATGGCAGCGATCACCACGACGGCGAACACCACGACGGGCAACATGACGGGATCAGCAATCGCCATGACGACAGTCACCATGACGGCGAGGCTGGCGGACACCCGAGGACATTCCACCACGCGCAGAATCGCAGGACGATGCATGACGAGCTGGACAAAGTGTTAAACCCAAACACAAGTGCTCGCCCAAACACAGGTGAGCACATGACCAATTATCATTTCAGAACGTACGCGCACAGGTTGGGATAAAATTCCCAAACATACGATTCTCTATTTGATATCATTTCAGCTACAAGGAAGAGAAGAAAACCTTCTAGAAGTTTTCAGATTGGTTTCCCCATGCGCACAAACTACATGTATGGAAGAGTGAAGCGAACCGTGACACGTGAGATCTACGCCATGACGCTGTGTATGTGGCTAAAGGGCGGAACCTCCGGCATCGGTACGCCCTTTTCTTACTCAGCCCCAGGCCAGGCAAACGAACTGGTGCTGATTGAGTGGGGGGACAAGCCGATGGAGCTGCTCATCAAAGACACGGTAAGAGAGAAAGAACGAACAGGTCATGTGAGGATTCTGATTGGATGGATCTCTATGTCTATATAAAACATCCCACAAGAGGGCGCTGATGCAGTTTTTAAAAAGTAGGGTAATTTTGTGTGTGTGTGTTTGTGTGTGTCTGTAGTCAGTGATATTACCACTCTCATTGCATGATGGGAAATGGCACCACATCTGTGTGACATGGTTGGCACGTGATGGAGTGTGGGAGGTCTTTCAGGACGGAGCAAAGAGAGGATCAGGGGATAATCTTAACGCCTGGCAACCCATCAAACCTGGAGGGGTGTTTATTTTGGGACAGGAACAGGTAACATACACACACCCCACACTACACACACATACTGAAAATCCTTCTCTCTTCATCATTAATAACCCCCTTTACATGTGTGTGTGTGTGTGTGTGTGTGTGTGTGTGTGTGTGTGTTAGGACTCACTCGGTGGACGTTTTGATGCCACCCAGGCTTTTGTTGGTGAAATCTCAGACCTGCAGCTCTGGTCTCACACGCTCACACACAACGACATCTACAGCCTTGCGTCCTGTCGGGGCCACATGACCGGCGATGTCATAAGCTGGGCGGAGTCTGCTGTGGAGCTGCACGGAGGTGTCACCAAGTACCCATTTGATCCCTGCCATTAGTCACTTTCCTATACAGAATTTATACGCTTTCATGCAATTCGGAACTGCAGAGGGAGGAGCTGGTCCAGGAACAGGAACAAAAGCAGACAAAATGTACCCATATATGGATTAAAAGTACCATGTGACCGTTTTCCATTCTAATACATTTTAAATGGTGTGATGTCAAAGGAATAAAAGGTACCGGGACGTGCCGTTACAGAAACACAATCAGCTTCAGGATGATAACAGTGACTCCGCCTCATCATGTCATCCTGCCGCTGATTATTTTCCACGAACTGCAACCCTTCCTACATATCGAAGAACGCAGTGGGTAGGATCCATGGTTAGTTCAAATTCAGTAGACTAGCGCCGTGTCTCAAATCACACCTTTGACACTCCACACCCGACTCTCAGGATCCTTCACATTTGTATCAGGAAACAGAAATAACAAAAGCAATCAAGGAGCGCAATTCTCTGCCATAATATGGCCTGGACTAGCTCGTTTCTTTAAAGTGAGGTCAAAGGTCAAGGTCACAGTGACCTAAGTTTAGTATGTGAAGCTTCCCTTTCCCAAGATGAACAAAGTATAACTAGTTTGCTAAATGTGAGTCTAGGCATATAGGAGATATGGCCTGGAGAAGCATTTTCTTTAAAGTGGGGTCAAAGGTCAAGGTCACAGTGACCTAATGTTGGTAGGTGAAACTTCCCCTTCCCAAGAGGTATCACTATACCTAGTTTGGTGTACGTGAGTATATAGGGAATGTGACCCGAAGAAACTTTTCCTTTAAAATGGGTAAATGGTCAGGGTCACAGTGACTGAAAGTTGGTACCCAACATGCCGCCTTACCGCCCTACACATATCCACCAAGTTTGAGGCGGGTGCCGGCGGACACACTGAAAGTTGCAGCACAAACAGATGGGCGCATGCATGAACAGACTGATCACTGCTTTCTGCAGGGCACTAAAAAAATTCCTCCTATATCACAGTGTTAAAGAATCCTATACATAATTCCTGCATCCGGTATTTGATCCAGATCATCTCCGAAAATGAACGGAGTCGTCCTCGTCGAAAGCCCCGCCTCCTGGAGAACTTTCGTGATAATCTGCACATGACCTTTGCGTAATCCTTCTAACAAGAAACTGAAGGTAAAACATAATCTCGTTGGCAGAAGTAACACACTGGCCACCCTAAATCTGCGTGCATGGTAAAGTCCTAATAATCATACTTCAGTGCGTACTCACTAGTGCACTAAAGCGGAAGGCAGTTTGAGACGAGGCTAAAGCAATTCGAGATGAAAAGTGTTTTTATTGGTTTGTTTATTTATTCGCTTATTTTTTTGAAAGTAGCTTCGCTTTCGCAAAAAAAGCGAACTGAAAGATACAGCAATACCAAAGATGCTAGCAAAAGTGTTAATTAATATTAAGTACTTAGTAGAATCTATCCAGAAAGTATATAGGTGTTTATGTTCGAAAGTTTCAACAGGAAATTCCTTACTTCAAATGTTTATCCCTTATTTACCCCACTACACCATCTAGTGATCTACAAAGTGCACGGTAGAGTTGTTTAATTAGGAAGGATGTAGGGATCCACTGATGTAAATAAATTAACTAATTAATAAATAAAAGACTCGATCCTATTGTTTGTACGCAGCAAAATTTGGAGCTGCACTACCGCCATCTTGGAGAGACCACTTTATCGTTGAAAGTTTCACTCGAACGGAATGAAGCACTGGGAAAACTACAAGAATAACATCAGAGATGTACATTTCATTCAAGAATATATAAGTTATATAAAGTAAAGACATCCTCACCTTCAGCAGTGAAATTCTGTATTATCAAGCCGTGTACTGCTCCGTACTGTGTTTTCAGCACAGTGGTCTCACCAAGATGGCCGCCACCTAGCTTCAGAAACTGAAACACTGAAGCACAATCTAGTCTTGTTTTTTTTAACTCCAGTGGTAAGGATCGTAATCCTGAATTGTAAGGCATGAACTATTATGAAAACAGGCATCTCGCGTACTTCATAATGTAATGATATTGTGCACTGTATAGGGACAGCCTCGTTTTTTTATCTTAATTATTCTCTTCAACAATAATTAAATGTATGGTTTTAATAAAACGGGACAAAGGTGGCATTTTCTCTTTTCATAAGTTTGTATAATTAAATGTATACAGAAATAAACTGGATCAAGTTTTGAATATTCTTGTTAATGTGGTTTGTATTATCAAACGTAAGCAGCAGGGTGCGGCAGAGTCGGCTGGACGGAGTGAAAGAAACACGAAACAAAGGAAGAAAGAACAATGGAGCCATAATTGTGATGTCGTCTTGAACTTTATTGTCTGGCACCAACGAATATCTGTGACCTTGTGTTGTTTCTTTGCTACATTAAAGCGACGATTTCCTGTTTATTACATCATTCAGTCAAAAACAGTGCGGCCTTATCCCAAACGCAATGTGTGGCACTACGTAGGACACAGAAGCCATAGTGTAACACTCCATGTAGGGCACTTCGATACAGAAACACCAGAAGAGGCTGTTCCTTTAATACAGACTCTACCTAACTTCAAACATTGCTACGGTATATTTAGATGGTTTTGTATTATTTAAAAAAAATAAAAATAAATAACGCAGCACGTGTTCATATTAACAGGGAGATAAAGAAAAAAAAAACAACCAGGCAAAGTACACTGCTACATTTCATTCTTATTAATTAGTAGCTGAAAACACAAGGCTAAAATTACAGAAGAGGAATATTAGCGTTCCATATGATTACTTCTTACGTAAGCAACCATCATCAATTCTATTTTCAAATCTATTCTTCTTTAAAAAAAATTATAAATAAATGTAAAAGTACTTTATGAGCAGATGTCGAGTTTAAGAATGCTAACTGCCAAGGCTAAACTCAAACCTATAAATCTGAAAAATATGAAGCGCTAATAAGAGTCTCTTAATACAAACCAAGCCGAGACGATCGTATCTGATTCGGCAGGCGCGCATGCATTCCCCAGTCCATAGCGGTGAAAATAATCTTTAATTAAGTATAATAAAAACATTTTTAAAAAAATGGAATGAAACAATAAATTAACATGTCTACAGACGGCAGAAAATAAAGATACGAAACATATTTACAAAACGGTAATGACGACGTGTAATAAAATCACGTTAAGCTGCCATAAAACGCCTTCAAAGCCCTCGAATCAGAGTAAACTAACCGTGTCAATGAACACACCCACGCTAATGCTAACGCTAATGTGCTTCAGAGGTGTATGGAGTCTGTTTTCTGTCGAAAAGCAATTGTTTGGAAATGCAACATTTTGTTTTCGCCCAAATTATGGATTACGACGTACGCCTTCCATTTAGTCACCAACGATTTTTAAACTAAAGACCTGAAAGACACGTTTACCTTTCGTTACTACGTGAAGTTTATCGTTTACGTTTCATTACTATGTTAAGCTTGCAGTTTATGTTTAAGCTCATAGTTTACATTTCAACATAGTTTAAGTCCATAGTTTAAGCTTTTCTGCTATTTTATGTTCATAGTTCACTTTTAAGTACTTGAAGTTCGTAGTTCTTCGTAGGTTTGTAGTGTATAATTTATTTCCCTGTTAAGTTCAACTTTGTAGTTTACACTTCACTGCTGATTCCTTTGTAGTTTCATCACAAAGTGAAATTCGTAGTTTACGTTTCACTACTATACGAAGTCCGGAGTTTACTCTTCGGTACGATGTTGAGTTTCTAGATTACTCTTCAGTGTTTTTTATGTTCATAGTTTAAATTTGACTGGTATTTGTGTTAGTAGTGTATGGAAGCCCTAAGCGAACATACATTCATACATATTTCCTCCGTTTCCTGGAGATAACAAGTTAATTTCATTTGCCTTCCTGTGATGTGTGTCAGGCCTCGATTGAAGAGAAACGTGACGCGGTGATCGATATTCGCCTGCTCCTCTGACGTGATGTTACAATGAAGATTCATATTGTTATGGGCTGCAGTACGTTTTATTATCCCGAGTTCTCACTGCTATCCTGAGAAAACAGAGGAAATAAAATGCATGAATGTACGGCCACTCAGGACTTCAGGAGTAGTGTATATTGCGTTACTACGTATTTTATGTCTGTAGTTTACATTTCATGTCAATTCCATTACTACGTGACATTTGTGGTTTGCGTTTTATTACTGTGTAGTTTATAGATTTGAGTTTAAGTTTGTAGGTTATATATCACTGTTATTTTATGTTTGTAGTTTCGTCATGATTTTTCTTCTCGTAGTTTACATTTCGTTACCATTTTCTGTTTATAATTTTTTGAAGTGACGCGTTGATCTCAGCCCCGCCCACACAGCTACACCAGCTACAATAGTGTGATGTTATGGTAGAATGCTCGAGCTATTATGATCTGTGATTTTTAAATGTAGATACGTAATGATCTACAAATATCTCTTTACGGCTTACGGCTGCAATATAAGGACCCTAACATGAAAGACAAACGTAATCACAACCGCAATCTAAAGTACGAATCGGATCCTGGATTTACAACGAAGACTGTAAGAAGAACTTCCATAGGATTACACTCGACAGAAAACTAACTCCACGGAGGTATGTTTAGAAATTTCTTCCTCTATACTAACCAGGCTTTACATTTTCATGCAGATTTACTTGGCATGCCTTTGTTCTTGCCATCAGGGCGTAACCCTAATGCTACTTTTAGACCTTTATTTTCCCGCGTATTGGAACACATGGACCTATTCAAAGAGCTGTGTTAACGCAGTCACGCCCCAGCAGCGCTGATTTCCTGTTGTTTAAGAGGAAAAGAGGTCGTCGGCATTCTTCTAAGTCCCTGCGGGGTGATTATTAGGCAGCTCTAGCTTTTGATGAAAACAAAACAAAAGCCTTTTTGAGGCATGACTCAAGCAAACTGAAATCGAGCGGCTTGATCGAGGGACACTCGTTTCACCGATAAATCTGTTGACCTAATGATCTGAAATGGAAATGCATGTAAATGACGACGAGCTTCAATTCTGTCTGATAAACCTGACAAGCAGGACTAGTGCTTATATAAAGTATAACGTAATGCAAGGACGAGTCAGCACAACTCCAAATGACTCCCTTAAGGGGAATGGATTTATATAGTGCCCAGGGTGCCATTATTTAAAACCTTACGCAGGTAGGAGTGAGCCTTAATCGACATGGCTCCCTAAGGGACACTCATGGAGTGTAGAATGCACTTAATAACAGTAGTAGGCACTCGATATCGAGTTCTAGTCAAAAGCTTGGACACACCTACCCGTTATAACTGAATAATGGGGCGTTCCGATACTTTTGACTGGCACGGTATATTATGTGCGACTTCCACTTAGTGTACAGGCCAGGAGTTAATAAAAAGCCCAAGTGACTTAATCCCTAGACACTAGACCTTTGTGTATCTTTAAAAGAAAGCTAATGGTAATGATCTAATGCGGTAAGAACGTCGATGATGTCATATCCGACTTGTAGGTGTGTCGGAGAGTTCCAGGAAAGGAGTGTTTCACAGTATCTGATTAAGAAGAGCGGAAGACCAGCAGTAGTAAGCACTCGTAGTGTGCAGCAGGGACGAAGGACACCGGTTTATACTGATAGTGAGTAGTGTGTCTACTGAAAGAAGTGTCCAGCACTAGTAGTGTATAAGTGTACGAATAAGTCAGTAGTTGTGTATCGGGACAACAATGACAGGGTCAGCCTTCCTTCTGTCCTCCTTACATAACAGTAATGTGTATGGATGCGATAGACTAACACTTCCTGATATTAACACTTCCTGCTTGCTTCCGAGTACCGGAGGGCACAAGCACAAGAACGAATGAAACACCGGAGCTTCCTGTTGGCTCCGTCCTCCAATAACCAGTCCTTAGATAAAGAGGGATAAATAATGAGGTGGAGATGAACAAAGAAAGGATGAAGGGATGACAAAGAAAGGAAGCAGAACTGGTTCTAAGCTTGCTCCTCTTTCTTCTTCAGGGAGATGCGTTTCTTCCTCGCAGCGAGCATCTCGTAGAAAGGGTCCACGCTCACCGCCGACCTGAGACAGAGACGACATGTCTGTCAGCGCACTTTATAAGTACCTCGAGTACATGCTTCGCTGAATTCCCGGAAACTGAAAAGGCATTCCTCTGAGAAATCTGTGTGGTTTGGTTCAAGTTAAAAGTCTGATTAGCTCATATCAGCTAGCTAGCTAGCATAAGTAGCAAATATTATGAATATGCATAAACAGGTATTTTTAAAAAAATCCTCTCAGAACCTGTTAGCTTGTCTTGTATTAGCTAGCTGGATAGCGCACGCTATGAAAATCTGGCAAAATCCTGTCAGGTCGATGAAAGCTAGCTGGGCTAGCTAGCTAGCCGTAAAGATTTATGGATAGCATTACACCTGGCAGGCACAGCAGTCAAATTATAAACATTTATGAAAAGGAGATACGTGTTTTCTTCTCAAAGATCCTGTCAGATTACCTTATGCTAGCAAGCTGCCTAGTGTTCAGAATACAGATTATACTCTCAGAAATCCCATCAGATTAGCTTGATGTGTTTATTCATCGTCTTTTAGTGGAAGCTAGCTGACTAGCATTAGCAGTAAGCATTAGGATCATTTATAAATGTTTTATAAATACTCCCCACACCCTGCCAGTTTACCTTATGTGAGCTAGGGGGCTAAAGTTCGTAGTGTAGCATAGAAATAATATATATATATATATAAACACTTAAACATTCACTCAGAAATCCTGGCACATTAGCTTCTAGTTGCTAGCTAACTAGCATTAACGGTAAACATTAATACCTAGCTAGATGGTTAGTGTTAGCAGTGCATATAATGGATGTTTATGAAAACAGGTCTTTAAATTGCTTTCACAAATCTTTTCAGATTAGCCAATTTCAGCTAGCTGACTAGCGTTAATGATAAAAATACCATCAAAAAATCATCTAAATCCTGTTGGTTTATCTTTATGTTAGCATGAAACTAGCAAGTGAACAATCTGTTGATTTCAAAGTCATTATTTTTGTAAACCACACCTTAATCACTACATTAGGCACTTTTTTTGTGAGGGGAAAATTAAATTAGCACAGGTGGTATACATTGTGATTTGGAATATGCTCAAGTGGCCTAGGTAGTGAGCAGGGTAGTTTGAGAAATACCAATGGGAACCACTGATGGGTGAGTGATGCTGTTGGTGTGGCCTACAAAGTGAACAGGGGATGTGGTTTGGGACACATCCACAGGAAACCGATGATGATGTTTTACTGAAGCTGTATGTGTGGGACACGTCCACAGTTGGGTTAGTGGACTTATTGATGTTTCTGTGGCCTTTACACTGAACAGAATTTTTAGGATTTAAAAGTATGGAAGTACTTAATGCTATGGATCCATTCGTCTTTCTCCTCCGGCGTGGGGGCAGAGATGCGGTAGACCATGTGATTGCCCTCCACCACTCGCCCGTCAGCTTCCGTTTTACACGCCTTAATGAGCTGCCCTCGGTTATTGGGGATGTAGAGCTCGAAGCAGTTCTATAAAGAAACAGCAACAATAACAAAAAAATAAAATAACACAACAAATTTTATAATAAATAAATACTATAACTCTATCCTGTGAAAGTAAAGCCTCTGATTGGTCAGCAATCATTTGACATTATCAAAGCATTTGCCAGCAGGTTTAAGAAATCTGATTGGCTGGAAGACTCACCGGTTTGCGTGGATCCTCTACTTCCCGAATGCTCAAGTTTTCTAGAGGGATGATGCCTCTCGGTTCCTTATCCTACACACACACACACACACACACACACACACACATACATATATATATATATATATATATATATATATATATATATATATGTGTGTGTGTGTAAATGTGTATACATATACATAAACAAATACAAGCTGTGCTGTGAATTGTGGGCATGAAAAAAAGGAAGAACAAAAGAATGAACACAACTGGAGTACATGCTAATTCATGTTATTATAGCTACTGGTTGGTTTGGTTAGGTACTGACTCTTCCCTAGAATAGACCTTATTATAGGACTCGACGCCCTGGTGACTCAGCGCGGTTCTCATCACCGCGTCACCATCTGCTCTCTATCCAACAAAACATTTCATCCACATTATCGGCACAAGCTCTTAGTAAACATCGAATATTCTTTCGCTCTATATCTATCTATCTATCTATCTATCTATCTATCTATATGTATATGTACACACACACACACACACACACACACACAGTAGTCTAGTAGTCGCCTCCACTCTGAGATATTGCGGAAGACCGATTAAAAATCCTGCGCACAGACACATCAAATTTAAATCATCCCTAAATGCAGAACGCGCGATTTCTACACTGTGTTTAGTGGTTATTTCTGAAGGTCTGTGTAGGAAACGAGGCTGAGCTGAAGCTGAGACTCACCGGTTTCCTTCAGTCGGGTCGGAGTTGTGTAATAACAGGGCGCTGCTCTGTGCGCCTTTAAATACTGGCCATAAGTTTCGTTTTCGAGCTCAGTTCATCATAACCGAAACCAACAGATGATGCAAAAACAAAGCACAACCTTCTTACCATGTCGACATGTAAGGGTCTATCAATGGTTAAAAGCTGTACTGCAACATCAGCGACAACAACAGGCTCACAAGTATCAAATTAGGAGCGCGTTCAAGTTCACAATTACATCAACATTAAGCCTGTTTTCTGTACAACGTCCTGCACTGAACTTTTCCAGTGAATAATACTGTTCTGGTGTAATATATCAACTGATGGTTGGGCTCTTGACAGCACAAAGACAGTGGAAGTGACACTTCCATAATTCATTCACTTACTTACTCATTTGCCCAACCACTTAGTCCCACTAGGGTTATACTGAAGCTGGAGTCTATCTCAGCCGACACGGGGCAAAGGTAGGGTATACCCTGAATACTTTGCCAGACCATCGCAGAGCCAACACACACACACCCATGGCCATTCACATCTAGGGGCAATCTGGAACAGCCAATAAGCCTACTGTGCATGTCTATGACTATGACTGTAGGACGAAACCAGAGTAACCAGAGGAAAGCCATACAAGCACAGGGAGAACATGCAAACTCCAGGTGTGAGGGGGACATGCTAACCACTGTGCCGTCCATAATTCAGAGGATACCATTATACCAAGTAACATACAGTATATAGGAAGTGTACTGTATGTGTTGGTTCAGGCCCTGGTGAAAAATCCAGCTTGGTCTGAGCAGCTACGAGCTGTCCAGAACACACCAAAATGCTGCTAGATGGAAATAGTTTCTAAATTACAACTACTAATGGTGTCCTAATATAGCAACTACTAATGTAATGTCCACCTCACAGGCAGAAGGTTCAAGGTTCAAGTTCCGAGTTCGGAGATCTTTTCTGTACAGTTTGAGTGTATTCTGGGTACTCCGGTTTCCCCCACCGTTCAAAGACACGCACATTAATTGTTCCATATTACCCCTAGGTGCAAATTTGAATGGTTGTGTGTGTTGGTCGGTCTTGCAATGGTCTGGCGAGCAGTTCAGGGTGTACCCAGCTTTCGCCCAGAGTTGGCCAAGATAGACTCCAGCCTCCCTGTGACCACAGGAGGATAGAGCAATTCAGCAAATGAATGAATGAGAAATAATGCAGCATTGAAAACAGGTTTGTTGAGTAGTTGTTTTTTTTTTTTCGGTTAATCAGGAAAGCTGGAAAATAATCTGATTAATCAGTTTAAGTTGAGTTTTGGAAGCCGGCAGCTAGATTTTTCCAAAAGGTGGTCAATTATTTTTTTTCCTAAACTCCTTAATTTGTGAACAATGTTGAATTAGTCAGACCAAGATGGATTTTGAGCAGGGGGCTTCTATTGGGTGAATCTTACTGCTTTTTGTGAACAATAAAGGACCCACAGGGTCTCTGTCCTGAATACCCTGACCATCTTCTCAAATAAAATTGGTCTTCTTCTCGGGAAGCAAACTGAGTTTTGGCCAATATGTATATATTTTTGGTGGCAAAGGTTGGCCCATTGTTGGCGAAAGCACACTTTTTATAACCAAGAACAATGTTGATTCAATGTTAGCAAAGTGTACAGTATGTACAAGTGGCTGAAAGTCTATTTGCCTTGGTGGTCCAACATATTTGGCGAATGGACAAAAGTGCATTGGGGTCAATATTTGCCCCCGAACATTTCTCAAACAGAAATGCTGATGTTGGTCAAGTGTTGTAGTGTTAGTTTGCTTTCTGGGTAGAATGCAGAATCATGCAAACTATAGGTAATAATTATTAGGACAATAATTTTCAAATAATATTTTAACAAGAGGATACCTGTATTATTAAGCAATATCTTACGCTGAGTGAAAAAAAAAAAAAATTGCAAAAACTGATGCTAACAATGCGCAATCAGGGACATCCATTAAAATTGCAATATTTTTTTTATTTTTTGCATGGTTTATACAACAAAACACATGAAAAATGACCATCCTTAATAACATTTATTGTGTTGTCCATGTTAATTAGCTGTAATAAATGTCCTGAAGACAGCAACAAAGAGTCAGTTTGCATTTATTTTAGCAGTATACACTACATTAATACAAAATAGGCCTGTTGCTGCTGTGCCCAAAGAAAATATCTTTTCCATAGCTGTTTGAAAGAGCTCAATCAGGACCAGAGAGAAATAGCCTTTAAATGATATCAGCCACTTCACTTCCTCCTAAACCTGAAAGGAAACATAAAATCAGGTTAATCCTGAAACTACAACTGAACAGTTAGGTTTAATAAGGATAAACTTTAACAGTTGTTTAACTGTCTGTTATTTAGTGAATACATGTTATAATGTTATAAATGATACATATCATACTTGGCTTTGGATTTAAAGCGTCCTCCTTTCTTATGGGAAAGGCCTAGTCTTTTTCGGTCTTCAAATGAAGGTCTGTAGAAATACAAAAGTACATTAAAACACAAGGGAAGCAAATTGTTAAAGTAAACTTTCATTAGGCCCTAATTTTAAACTTTAATTGTTCACCATTCATGTCCCAACTGGGCCTTAAATGTCCTGCTTAGTTAAGGAGGAATGTGAAAACTGCTGGGAACATGAGCTCATGCTTATCTGAGAGGAATTTCAGAGCACAAGAGGAGGGAGATTACTGAGCTATGGATGACCTTGGTGCAAGACACCAAGATATAATAAGTAGAGTAGAATAATAAGGACAAAGGCTGACTAGAAACCCTTGATGGGGGAATCGCGTCTGCCGATACCTAGCCATTATTAACAATTGGCGGCAATTTTGCTGACCTTGAATTTGATCTACAATGGCTTTTCATACACTTGTTTCATCCTTTGGTCCCAACAGTAGTGTTACCCTGAAGATTTGACAGTGATATGTTCTTGAGATATTGACGTGCATAACCATAAACAAATAAATCAATAAATGTAAACCATACCAGCTACGCTAGCTTGGCTGATAAACGTGATAGGATGTACAGTATATTCTAAACATCTTCAAAAAGAGACAACTTTTGACATTCTAAGTTCTAAACGTACAGTGGAACCTAGGTTTTCGAAAGACCCCCTTTTCGTATAAATGGGTTCATGGACAAAATCTTGAAGCCATAACTGTGCGTCAGTCTCCTTGCACAGCACTTGCTCACAGAATACCCATTCTGAACTTTTTTCAGATTTTGGCGATATTTCTTGTGTTGTGTATTATTTCTTTTATATATTTATATCGATAAGCCACTATGGGACCTGGGAAATCTATTGAAAGTGTAAAAGCAAAAAGGAAAATAGTGAGAACAAACAATAGAGGTGAAGAAAGAAATCATACAAAAGAAAGTATGAAAATTGCCTTTGTGTCTGGTGAATGAAACTTTCTTACTTAATACTTTATTCAGTTGGTTCAGGTCATGAATAAAATTGTCTTTTCTTACTTAATACTTTATTCAGTTGGCATGTCATATTATGATTGTGGAGTGAGGAGGAGGTCATGAACAGATTAATCCATTATCTTTTGGGAAAATATGTTTTGGTTTACAAACAAGTCGGTTTTAGAACAACGTTTAAGAACGACTTAAGTTCGAAAAACCGAGTTTCCACTGTATTTTAAATATTATAACAACTAGTCAATGTATTATAAGCACAATGAGGTTTAATTTCCCATTCATGCATAACACAGTACTATAGTCATGAGTTTGGACCGAGATGTCTGCAGAGAACATACCCGGCTCTGTACTGCTTCAGGACTTTCTTGCTGACATTGGTGAGCTCCTTATCAAACATAGACTTCTTCGCAGGTTTTCCACCTTTTTGTTTTGAGGCTATCAAAAATGAGACATAATTAGCAGAAAAACATGATTTCAACCTGAAGCAATTTCTCCAGGTTATGCAATTCCAGACTGAAGCCAATTTATTTTAAGTGCCTTTCAAGTTAAATTAGCCATGAAATCACTAACCTGTGCTTTTGGGCTCATCTTCTGGCACAACTCTGGCTCTCTTAGGCTTGCGGTCACGCTTTGCAGCCCGCTCGGCATACATCTGAGACTTAAGCATTTCAAACTGAGCTCTTTCTTCAGCCTGCCATGCACACACATGCAGGGAAAAACAATAAACCAAACAGAAACAAAAGTGAAACTGATTTCTTAGGCAGCAAGTTCACAGAGGAAATTGGATATAACCATGCTTGGGATATGAAATGTTTTATAGCTTTTTGATAAATATACGATAGACTGCGATAGTCTAGGAAATGTGAATTTATATTAAGATCATTATAGTGAATTTCATTATCATTATACTGTCACACTGTTCAACTGTCTTGTGAAAACAATATTGGGTTGTTTTTATTGGCCCACTTGAGTACATTCATTACATACAACCCCACCTTCAGTTCCATGTTGCAACAGGAATAAATATAGAAAAAACTGACAGAAGTGGAACCCAGTCTGGCCATTCTCCATTGACCTCTCTCAAGAACAAGCATTTCCTTCCACATTACTGTCTACAGATTGTTGTGTTTGAGAATCTCATGGAATCAGCAGCAGAAATACACAAACCAGTCCCCAAAAATTACATTACGGTCAAAATCTTTTGTTGATGGATCACCCTCCACAACGCTACCTGGATCGGCATGATTTCATACATTGCACTTGTGCGCCATGATTGGCTGATTAGATAATTGCATGAAAGTGTAGGTGTACAGCTCTTCCTATTAGAGAGCCAAGTGAGTGTAAATTATGTATATAAAAAGAATACAGTTGTGGTGAGACGACAGAAGGTTCCATAATAGCCTTACCGAGAGCACTTTCTTCTTGCCCTCCTTCAGGAATTGAGCACGCTTCTTCTTCCCCCTTAGAGCCAAGTCAAAGTCCTGAAGTGCTTTGCTCACTGTACAATAATGCATTCAATGTTAGTCATTAGTCTTTATACTATACTACAATGCAGCAGATATATATATATATATGTATATATGTATGTATGTATGTGTATATATGTATGTATTCATTCATTCATTCATCTTCTTCCGGGGTCGGGTCGCGGGGGGAGCAGCCTAAGCAGTGAGGTCCAGACGTCCCTCTCCCCAGCCACTTTCTCCAGCTCTTCCGGGGGGACGCCAAGGCG
>JBCNYH010000001.1:72930671-72943168 GCA_039654325.1 Tandanus tandanus
GGAGTGATGAGAGGATGGAAGGATGGATAGAGGAGGAGTGATGAGAGGATGGAAGGATGGATAGAGGAGGAGTGATGAGAGGATGGAAGGACGTATAGCAGAGGAGTGATGAGAAGATGGAAGGACAGATAGAGGAGGAGTGATGAGAGGATGGAAGGATGGATAGAGGGGGAGTGATGAGAGGATGGAAGGACGTATAGCAGAGGAGTGATGAGAGGATGGAAGGATGGATAGAGGAGGAGTGATGAGAGGATGGAAGGATGGATAGAGGAGGAGTGATGAGAGGATGGAAGGACGTATAGCAGAGGAGTGATGAGAAGATGGAAGGACAGATAGAGGAGGAGTGATGAGAGGATGGAAGGATGGATAGAGGAGGAGTGATGAGAGGATGGAAGGATGGAGAGAGGAAGAGCGGCAGGGTGTCAGGCTATACCTCTCTCCCAGATAGTCTCCGATGGCGGTTTTGTTAAGCCCCTCCCCTTTATACAAGAACTGAGCGATTTCTTCTGGAGTGTGACGCAGCAACTCATTCTCCACAAGGAACGCAATACCCTGAGAGCACAACACACACACACACACACACACACACACACACAGAATTCCCATTACAACAATGTGTTTATGTCACCACGTCTCATCTCTTAGCAACCGCCGTGTAGCTCAGCCTTTAAATCGAATCCACCTATTTATAATACAGGTCCATTTGTAGGTGTCCACGGACCGATTTTTTTTACCTTTTTAGGGTCCATGTTGAATTTCTTCCTCCCCATCGCCACGTGCCGGCTCTTCTGGAGCGTTTTGCTGCAGACATTATCGAACATAAGCATAATTTCCACTCATTTCATTCCTTATTTTCTGCCGACATGCAACGCAACAGGACATCCCATGATAGTGCGGCTCTGACCTGCCCTCGGTGCTGTTCTCCAGCCCTTCCACCTCCATCATGGCCTCTCGCAGCTCCTCTCGCAGCCTCTGGATCTCCAGCAGCAGCGCTCCTTTCCTCCGCCGGATCTCCTCCAGCTCTGCTCGCTCCTCTGGGCTCAGATCAGCCGGGACTGATGACAGAAATATCATTATTCTTTAACTGTTGCTAGACGACTGTCAGTGATGGTAGTAAGTCACGTTTACAGGTAGCGGCATGCTGTGCGTTTACAGAAAAAGGCACCTGAGGATCTTTTTTTTTTTTTTTTTTTTTGAAAACTGTATGCTGAGAGAAAACCACGACACCCACACCCACACTCTTAAACCTGTCATTACTGTAATTAATGATGAGGACTGGAACATTAAAATACAATGGCCTTCAATCATAGGTGTCAGATCTAAGTTGTACACACAACACACATTGTAATGTTGGGTTTCTCCCTCGATTTCTACATCTATAACACATCTATAACACATTTATTACACATCTATTACCTAAATATCATAATGACTTCATAAAACGTGCAGGGTTTCACTGATTAAGAGCTAGTTCATATAAATTCCAAAGCTTGACCACTGTTTTACCTCATATTTTTAAAGTAAAGACGAAATAAACTCATAAATGTCAAAGATTTTAATGATATCAGGAACGTCATGAACGTCAAGTACAAAGCAGGAGACAAAAACATTGACGGTTTGCTAGCTTGCTTAAAAAGAGCCACAATGAGCCGTATAACGTGCAATACGATATAATAAAACATAATGAGTCAGACGAAATGTAAAAAAAAAAAACATTAAAATATTCGTATGCAAGATAAAAATGTATTTTAAAAAAGTATTGATTAGGCAACGTCTGTATTCTCATTTCCCACCCATATTCAGAAAAAAAACCCCGCCTGCTTCAATACAACTGGCTGGAAGAAACGACTTCCTGTACTCCTGTTGGTGGACAGCATATTAACACGCAGCCCTAACCAATCACAACGCGACAAATCGGAACTACGGTGGGAATTCAAAATAGCGCATGCTAACGCGTTATGGCTTGTATGGCTGTGCGTTGTAGATACAAGAACACTTAGTTTTTGAGCGACTTACTGTAGTCCAGTTCGTCCATTTTCGGGGCTTTGCTCTTAGGCATATATGTATCAGAGCCGACTGTCATTCAACTGCTGAAAAAGACGGATATATAGAATATACCCCCTAAAATTAAAAGGAAATAAATAAATAACAAGGCGGAGTAAAAGGAAACCAAGGAGGTTTCTAGACAAAGGAGGAGTCGGTGTGATACCGGATGTTGCGTCAGAGGAGGGACAAACACAATGTAGGTTTCTGTCAGCCACCTTGGGAAGGGCACGAGGGTTATGATGCCATTTTGGAAAGGTTTGTTTTTA
Organism: Tandanus tandanus; assembly: GCA_039654325.1. NCBI lineage: Eukaryota > Metazoa > Chordata > Actinopteri > Siluriformes > Plotosidae > Tandanus > Tandanus tandanus. Next base: position 72,932,984 of record JBCNYH010000001.1, read on the forward strand.
ATTATGCTCCTTCGGGTAAATGGTGAAAAGTGTATCAGTACAATTTTTCTCACAGCTAAAATTCAAGTATTTTTTTTTTTAAACGTGTTTTTAACTTTTCAGATGATTTTCAGTTGTATTAAATCTTGATGAAAATCTGTGGTTGGATTGTAAAATGGAGACGATAATTTTTTTTGTAGCTCAACAAAAGTAAAGTGTTGCTTTGTTAAATGTCATTAAACATTTTTGTAAACATCCCCCCCCCAATGAGGGGTCCAGACGCTCCTCTATGACGCCTTCATAATATGGTCCATTTCATTAAGTAAAAAAAATATATATATATATATTGTAGTGTACAAAATGTATTGAATAATCCTATAGTAGGCAACGAGAACCAAAAAAAAATCATTCCGACAAGTATATTGAGATAAAGCATGACCTTTCCAAGTTGACGTCAAGGTGGTCCAAAATCCCATCCAAGGAAACCGGTGCAACAAATGTGGTGATCCTATGTTATTTCCTTAAATGCTATTTTATAAGTTATCACACTAACACGCCTTGACAAGCTGGATCATGAAAAAGTGACCTTGTGACCTTATTACAACGTTAAGGTGACCCATGTACAATCCCGGGGCCGGTGGCGCAGCGGTTAGGGTGCCGGGCTCACGATCGAGAGATCATGGGTTCGAATCCCCGTTAGATTCCTCTGTCTGCCTCTGTCTGCCCAGCTGTATAAATGGGTACCAGTAACCTGCGATGGAGGAGTTGAACTCCTAATCGCTTCACGCTACAGAAACCCCGGTCTGATGAGCCACTAGGCTCGGGTGTAAAAAGCCCAACAGACTTACCTACCATGTACAATCCCAACTGAGATCTTCCTGAACCCATTCGCCAAATGTCGTGATCCTACATCATTTCCTTTCAGTGCTATCAAACTAACAAGCCTTGACAAGCTAGATATAGAAAAAGTGACCTTGTGACCCTGAAACAAGGTCAAAGTGACCCGTGTACATGCCCCTCAGGGGGGCCCATACACCTAATTTAAAGACCGATGGAACCCATTTCCAGAGCTCCTGCTTTGGTCACCTTCGGTTCAGTGACGGACATCAAGAGCTAATAAATAATCAAAACTGGTGTAGAAAATCAACCCATTTACACAAATGCTAGTTGTTAGCACTGATTAGCATTAATCGTACTACTGCTCGGTTTACTTCTTATGATTAAAAAAAAAAATGTAATTAAATGTATAATTTTATATAGTTTAATGCAAGACCTTTTTCAAAGCATTTACCGTAGATGTAAGGAGCCTCTAGTGTTAGTGCGATAATAAACCATTTTATTGGAAGTTGGCATGCGAAAGTCTTCAAGAATGACCATGAGAGATATTTATTTCTCTATAAATCGCAGACACTGGACAAAAAAAAAAACCCTGCTATAACAGCATGCCCTCGAGCAGGTTTATTTTCGGGTTCCTGAGATCCTAGCATCGACGTATACCTCTATTGTGGGCTTTTCTGTTGCTTTTGGACTCAGATGCTGTGGACCAAATAAACTCCTCGGCAGAGCTGATAGGGAGAAGGAAAGACGCAGAAAAGCAGAGATAACAAAAACAGGACTGTGTGTGAGTAGCAGATTACCAAACAACCACACCACTACATAGACCTATGTATAGCATGCAATATCATATATATAATTAGAATAACATTTTAGGTACTATTTCAATACAGTGATTTTCCACTGTGTTCCATGTTCAACTCTCTCCTTATTGTGTCAGTGCATGTTGCCATGAGACGGCAGACGGAGGACAGGAAGTGAGTCTGAGACGTGGGCTTTCCGTATTTACAACTCCGTGAAAAGTGTGATAACCAGCAGCATTGGTACAGCCATCCTACAGGAAGTCTGCTGAATCACGGCCATATTAGTGTCACTTCCACTAGCCGATAATCACCCTGCATTCCTATATAAGGGCAAAAAAAAAAAAAAAAAAAAAAATTCCACCTTTCCCCCCCTCCCAAACATCCACCACTTTTGTTTTGGCGCTGGGCCGGAAAGGAACAGCATTCCTGAGTCAACACTGCAAGACGTAAAGATAGAAGATTTGAGATTTGGCTCGTGTGGGCCACCATAAACTTTAGAATGATATAAAACACATCAACTACAAACTACCGTCTATCAATATTCCTGTCAAGTTGTCATGTTACCCATAATATCTGTCTATACAATCTATCATGTGTTTAAGTAAATACTAATTAGCTCATTAATAATAATAAAAAAGTTCTCACACACTCTGAAAAGAAAACAGCAACTCAAACACTACATATTTCATAGTTAAATTTAATCTTGTGGATAAACAAGATATTTTTTATACAGAACTATCAACTGTACATCATATATATATATTATTTAACATTGACTATTAGTGATAATTACAGGTTTATTACAAGCATCTATAAACAGGACATCAGAACTGGCATCATGAAACCACGCAGCAGTTCAATGACAGGACTACCGAGGTGTCTTACGCTGCTCTAAAGCAATGGTCCAGCAAACGAAATGAAACACAGCCCAGTGCTAACAATGAGTCCAAGTTTAAGCATTTGACCAAAAAAAAACAAACAAACAAACAAAAAAAAACAATAATAGACACCTTCCCTTTCACCTAAAACACAATCAGCCAAGACAAGTTTGCGTCTTTATTATTTCAACACCGACGCTGCGAGGAAAATGTAGCTAACAAGAACTGGACATTATGGAGCTAAATCTGGCCTGAGGTTGTTTAAAACAGAGGCACTGCATGATTTTTAAGGAAGCATGGCTTAATATAATATAATATTATCCCACACAACGGTTTCCATAGAGATTAATGACATAGCTTGTTAACATTGTTTGAAACTAGTAGACGGAACTTCTTAGCTACATTAGCCTCGTAGCTAAGGCGCAAACCTAAACTTCAGACACTCGATTGACGGAGGAAATCTGAGAGGAGAGGAACAGAGTGTGCAATTTCTTCTCATTTAACCATTCTTGTAATTCCTGACAGAAATTCATACGCTGTTTATACTTGATATAGGTCAAATATAAAGAATTGTTTGTTTCCTTGGTCAAAATACGCCTTTTATTTTGTCCGAAATGTAAAAAAAAAAAAAAAAAAATGTAATAAGTGATTTCATATGTTTTAGATTTAACAATTTGACTTGGGATTGATTTTTTTTTGGGTGGAAAGTGTATAGAGTACTACAGCAAGTATATATATATATATATATTATATATATATATGGGCCAAACTTTAACATTCAATAATTCTGAAACACCTGTCCATTCTGGTTCAATGTACTGGATTTATCAAGCAGATGTTCGTAGTAATTCCTGCAAACATCAAGTTAATATCCTAAATAGCCTTTGAATGAGAGCAAAATCAAAATTGAGTCTTCAAAATTACAATCCTGGAATATAGTTCTACCGAACGTCACTTAAACCAGTGGTCAATCGGTCCACCATTTTCCTTACAGACAGCACGCAGACTTTTGTCCAGGGTCCAACGATGGTGATCTTTTGCCAGCTCGCTTTTATTCTGACCTCTATTCCTCCTCACTGAATTTTTCCGTGCAGCCTTCATTGACTTTTGCTTGATTCTGTAAATCTGCAACTCCACTGGCACAGGTTAAATCATCGGACACTGTTATTTTCAAAACTAGGTCAGCAGAGCCAGACAATATTCCCAGATGACACTTGATTGACAGGTGAAACACCTGTTGCAGCACTGCTCCTGACATGCTGCGTCATGGTTGACGCAGATGTCCGATACTGTAATATTTGAGACTCGATTTTACTCTCATTCAAAGGCTATTTAAGATTTGCAGGAATTACTAAGAACGTCTGCTTGGTAAATCCAGAAAATATTTACAAGATTACGATCAAGGGTTTCAGAATTATTGAACGTTAAAGTTTGGCCCATTTTTTTTGGCCCACCCGAGATGTATAGCTTTAAAATGATTTCTTATTGAGGGCTTTTTAAAATCGATATGAACATTTCCTCATAAGCAGAAATATTCCCAAAACACATTAATAAAACCAATAAATCAAAAGGACTGCCTAAATGTTGAACAACTTGCAACAATTTTGAATAATTGGGTAGATTTAAAACTTGGTTTAGAAAATAAAATAAAATTTAGCAACTGTGCAACTTGCATTACCTCACATCAACATCAGCATTGCATGCTTTCACTTAAACAATCAGGCAAATGCACTATTTAAGATATTTATATCAGAATAGACGCCATTAAATGGCTGTATCCTCTCATGATTAGGCATGTGCTGATTATCAAAGGTTACGATATTATCATGATACAGTCTTTTAAAATATTGCTAAAAGCAACAATGTTTTCGAGACACATTTTATTCCTCCGGTGAACAAAATGATAGGATTCCGTTCCATGATAAGGACACTTCAAAATTTGTTCAAAATAAGAACACAGTCATTATTCTCCTATTGGATTATATGCTTCTTATTTAAGGGGTTAAATAATGTAGTGCACAACACAAGAGCCAAGTGTCCTTGTTAACAGGGTGTATTTTAAATATATCACGATATACTGTGTGATTGATTATTGGCACATGCCTAATAGTGAGCTATACTCACCTAAAACCCCAGACTAGGCTTGATTATAGGCTACCTAAGGCATCATTAAGAACACACATTTATCTATGGTCATTGTTAATACCAAAAGAAAAAAAAAAGCGTTGGACGGATCTTAATTAAAAGAGGTCTTAAAGTTGGGGGATTACCACCTGAAATTCACAAAGGTCAGTTGCAAGATTCAGTAATGAGTGGTGTCAAAATTTCCACTCAAACGGGATTGGTAGTCCCCTTCAAATAGGGGCTACCCCTTTCTGAGTAGAGTGTGGCTGTGGCAGAACTAAAGGTAGCCAACTGGTTCTACAAGGTAAAAGGTGTAGTGTTTTTGTCATGGGCTTAGTAGGTTACGACCTGGTCCAGGATTTGGCAGGAAGAAGCCATGCGTCAGGAAAAGTCTAAGAATGGAAAGGGAAGCAGGATTCAGGGCATGCCTTCTGCAAGACTGCAAATGGAGGAGGCACTTGATACACTGGGATGCAGCCCCAAATCGGCGTGCAAGGAAAGCTAGAGTAAAGCTATTGGGTAAGGGCTGAAGGGGACAAAAGGGTCTGTGACTTAAACTATCAAGAAGGCAAAGCTTGGCTGACTGGTGCACGGACCTAAATTGGTGATGCTCGGAGCAGCCAGAAGCAAGGTATAGGAGGAACGTCCATTCTGCAAGATCAAAGAATAATATAAGTTTTGACAGATAGGAAGGTGAGATTAGATCAGATTAGGAGGACAAAAATCAGAAGAAATGGGGAAGTGCTTGAGAAGTGGAGAAATCTGACAAATTGGGGAATGATCGCAGAGGAAGCAAAACTTGAGAAAACCGATAGACGGGGGAAAACAGAAGGACGTTTCAGAACTTGGGTTTGTGGCCTTTGAAAATTTGCAAAGGAAAAAAGGGAGCATTCTCAAGAGAAAAACAGAGCAGGAAACCAAGGGGTGGGGTATAAAAAGGCCAGCATATTTTACAAGGATAAAAGTGGCATACTGGGATGTGCCTAAAAAGTGTGTGATAAAGGTAGTAAAACTTCAACTAATCGAAGGGAAAACGGGAACCTAGTGTGTGCACTATAATAAGGATTCACTCACTTTTTTCACCAGTAGTCACCATTTCCACATGCATCTTAGTGTCCAGTTTTCATGTCTGTATTAAACTCACTGTTGATACGGTAGTCTGTTTTAAATAAATCCCATTAAAAGCTATTGCTTTCACTGCAGCTGCCGGCTATTTTTATTCCTCCCTCGCTTTCTCCCAAAACTAGATGGAATAGTTACTATGCGATGCAGAGTGTGTAAAATAATCCGCCCACGTTTCAGGTCAGAATCTAGTGATCTTCATTCCTGGGTCTCCCACGATGATGCGCGCCATGGACGGATGGATCTGAAAGAAAAACGAGTGGAAAAGATTGAAATAAATCCAAATGAATAACCTGAATAATGCCAATGTTTTTAATACACTGAGTTTGGGGTACATCTGAAACTGCAGACTTCAACATCACATGCTAAAATAGTACCCCATCTGTGGGACGTCCAATTCTGTTGCATCAGTATGCGGGGTAGGAGGCAGCCTCAGGCTGCAGCCTTTGTTTTTTCGGCATAATGTACTATTTAGCAGTTTGAGGTTCAGGACACAGCCCATGACTGTGGCTGACAGTAGAGTTGTGGATAATTCAAAGTCGTAAGACGTCACACAGTGCATGGCCAAAGAATGTGGACACCTGACCATCATATTTACCATTCCAAAGCTAGTGCCAACTTTCCCCGTATAAAGGCCTCCACTACTCTGGGAAGGCTTTCCAGGAGTCCACATCGATTTGGCCATATACTGTACACTAATGTATTTAGAACACGTGATGACGCAGCTGAGTCTGTACCTGTGCCTGCAGGGGTCCATAAGGCACGAGTTCCCCATCCACGGTTAGCGTCCCCCGTGACGATAAGGGCTGCAGCCGAAACGCTCGAGCGGAAACATGGCTCACGTAAGGTGACGTCAGAGAAAGATGGGTTCCTCTTTCCATTGCCAGGAATAGGCGGAGAAGTGTTGCCCGAGAGATCCCAGCCCTTACAAAAGTCAGGTGAATGAGTCCATCATCAAACTGTGCATGCGGCGCTGCAAACAAATCAGCACCCAAATGCGACTGGTAAATGGCAAGTACTAGAACAAAGTCACCTTCAATAGTCACCCAGTCTCGGGTAGGCAGAGGCTGATCAAGTGGAGGCAAGAGGTTGTCTTGAGGGGGTGGGTCTACAGGGGAGGTAACCGGTGGGCGGGGTTTAAGCCTGCCAGGTTGGACCAGATCAAAGGGGAAGGAGGATGAGCAAGTGGAACTTGGCAGGCAGGTATGTGGACCCATGTTGGCTGGTGATGAAGGAGGGGTTGGGGAAAGAGACAAAGAAAGTGAGGAGAATTTGGGTGGTAGAGAGTTCGAATTGGATTGCTGGAGGAGGGAAAGAGGGCGTGGCTTAGACACACTTGATTTCTGATTCTTGTTCTGGTCCACTGAGGTTTTGGGTTTAGAAAGGGAAAACCGCGATCGACGGAATGGTGAGGAAATGGTGAGCGCTCGCTCTCGGGCAGGCTCCGCTGGAAATGGACCAGGATGGAAAAAAGTCAGGTCCTCATCTTCCCTCTCATATGCTGGTGTTTCTACTTCTTGTTCCGAGTCTGCCCCGATTGGCCGGCTAAAGAAGGCGGTCGCAATCTGGCTGGAAGGGGCGGAGTTTTTACGAAGTGCCTTTCGCTGGTCTGAGTTTAAGCATACCTCTTCGTCTTCCTCCTTTCCTTCATCTGCAATATATCCTTCTCTCAAATCCCTTGCTCCATCCATGCCATTCCATTTCCCCTCCCCTCCATCATTCGTGAAAATTTTCTCGCTGCTCTCAGACTCCTGTCTTTCGTTTGACTCCATACTAGACCCCGATGTGCCTTCCATCCTTTCCTCCATCTCTTTTCCTTCCTCGACATCATCGTCCTCCTCTGTCATATTTCTTGTACTGTCTTCTTCCTCCTCCTCCTCATTAGACTCCAGTCTTCCGTTCGACTCTGCACTAGACCCAGAGGTTCTCTCCATCCTCTCCTCTGCCTCCATCTCTCTCTCTCGGTCCTCAGCAAGACTGCTCGCCCTCACCACACCCCTCCCTCTTACTCTCCCCCTTCTCCTCTGCCTCTCCCGGTCTCTCGCCTCCCTTTCCCTTTCTCGATCGTCCTTTTGGAGGCTCCTCTGTTCGCTGAGGCCCATATCAGAGCAGGTGCGATGGATCGGCATTCTACAGTATCCTTCTAGTCCTTCGGTGATACTGCGGGAAAGGGGTCGGTGTGGAGTCTGTGAGGGTACTTCAGGGGTTGAATTTGCCCCTCCAGGGGGCAAATAGGACAAGCGACCCTTATAGGAGCGCAGAGATGCTAAACGCACTAGTGTGCCAAGTGTGAAGCGAGCAGAACCGAGCCCTCTGTAACGCTCACTCTCAATGTCCACGTCTGAAACAAAGCCCCAGGCTACAGACAGGAAAGAGTAGAGTCTCTTGGGTGAAGAAGGTCGTCCGTTCAGATTGGATGACGCAGATGAAGGAGACGGGCTTGTCGTCACGGACACTAGATCCATGGGTCGGACTCCACCCCGGCAAAGTAGGAAGCAGCAGTTGATGAGGAGGGGCTCGCGAAGGCACATGTCATATCTGAGAGACAGGGAGAGATAGCAAGATAGAGTGTAACTGACGCCATTTAACTTACAAGTAAAAAAAAGGTGAGTCAGTACAAGTGCTGGTAATACCAGATGAGCCAGTACAGGTAAAAGTCAAACCACATTTTGGAATTTGTTAAGATCAGGCAGGTTTTTCTAGGTAAAAGAGGGCCAAGTAAGATACTACAGGTAGATTAAGGCTAAGGATACATCAGGTCCTACAGGTACAGGGCAATTCCATGAAAAATGGGACATGACCAGGCAATATTTATTTTCAGTCATAGATTCCAAAACTTTTATGCATAACACAAACACAAGATTCTTGATTGCCAAGACAAGATGAACTGCTCTAAGCACCTACACGTACCATGGTGGATGAATTCTGAAACAGCGGATGGTGAGACTTCTTGTCTTTGACTCAATGAAGATGCTTATCCATAGTGCATGGACTTCAATGATGTTTTGTCGTTTGTGTGACGTTTAGGATCGATTTTCGGGTTTAACGCGTCTTCTTATTGCATGTACCTCTAGAAAGGTTGGGCATGTAGGGGGATTAGTGGAAACAGTTTTCCCAGATTTCCTAAAACCCTTTAAACCCTTTAAACCCAGAAATGCATGAAAGGGTGGAACTCAAAGTAATATCATCACCAACCATCATCGTTTCATCTTTATCCAAAGCAAATCGGTAAAATATTTCAGAAACAAATATATTTTTAATCTGGAAGTCATGTTAATGAATCAGATGTAACGTCCGTCACAGAGAATTTTACACTACCCTGAAGCCGCTGCTTCTTGTTCTCTACTGCAGTCAGTATATTAGCAAGCCTCCTCTCCCCATATACCTCGACTTCGCAATCATGTATCATTGATCGTTTTCAGAGAATTTTGAAAAGCGGGATGGAATTTTCATGCATATTTTTCTTGTAACGTCCGTCACACTCATATTTTTGCTTTCAAAGAAAAAAAACAGAAGCATCACTGGACATCTTTTCTTCCCTGCCTAAATACGTCAAGACCTTAACGATGCCCATACACAAGAATAGGGACTTACTGCTTTAACTTGTAGTGTGAGACTGGTTGAAATGGCTCAGACACTTTACAAATGGAACGTCCATCACGATGGAATTGCCCTACAGCTAACGACAGCTGACAAACTTGCGGTAAATGTAAGACCGGGTTATGACAGTTAGAGGTATGGCCAGATGGGTTGATAGAGGCAGAGATAAGACCAGGTTAGTTACTACAGATAAAGGTATGGCCAGCTGACTTGTCAGAGGTAAAGGTAAGACGATGGTAATTACAGTAGAAAGAGGTACAGATAGGTGAGTTAGTACAGGTAGACATAAAGGTATGACCAGGTTAGTTTCTATAGGTGGAGGTACGGCTAGGTGAGTTGGTAGAGCCACACCAGATGACTTAGGAGAGGTAAAGGTAAGGCCAGGTTAGTGTTTTACCCTGCATAGTGGTTAATGGAGCCAGCGAGCGCGTTGCCAGAGCCACACGGTAAAATTCCCACTGGAGTTTTAATTGCTTGTTCCCAGTCTGGCCTGTCCATGAGGCCGTTAATCACCTGTACGGAGCACAAGACAAACACACATCAGTTTCAGTCCACAACCATTAACCAGCGTAGATGCGTCATCTTTAAGAAGGCAGGACCTCGTGGAGCAGTCCGTCTCCAGAGACAATGACGATGCCGTCCCACTCGTGTAGAGAAATCTCTCTGATCAGCTCGCGGGCATGATTCTGCCGTTCTAATACACAACAGGGCGTGAATACGGGAAAAAAAAAAAAAAAAAAAAAAAAAAAAAAAAAAAAAAAAAACAAAAAACCAACCCCATGTGAATCCTTTCGAACCCAACTTTTCCACTCTTTCTTCAAACAAACTCCCCCCTTCCGGTTTTT